>LPNX011130493.1:825869-1104830 GCA_001517045.1 Pseudotsuga menziesii
TTTTAACATACAGTTATGCTCCTACGTGTAGGATAGATTAGGTCTAGAGTTTTAGTTTTTAAATTAGGTTTTAGTTTATTTCATAGTGAAGGATACAATTTAGTTGATTTTAAAACCTGCGTGTTTTAATAACTGTTAAATTTGTATGTTTTTCAATTGTTCAAGTATTCATCTTAGATTAGTCATGTTACTTAGATTACATATTTGAGATATTTGTTTCATTTTAATAATTCCTATTACTAAATTGTGAGACTCTCTTTTGAGAGCAAACTCATAACGCAGCAGGGCCTTTGTTCCTGTGAGATTTAGTCATCCCAAACACACCGAGGGATGTTTAAGGCGCTTTGTGTGGACTATTTCTCCTTGTTGGCCCAGGCTAGAAAATCCGGCTAACAAATGGCGCTAGAAGGAGGGACATGAGGTAAAACAGGTGGTTTTATTTTTAATTATTTTTAATAACCATTTATCCTCTTGCTCTTTAATTTTTCGGCTTTTATATTTTTTTTTATTCTTCTTCGTCATAGACATGTGTTTAAGGGATGGTTAGATGAAAAGCTAACCATTTGAAGAGTGGATTAATATTGATTGTTTATCATTCATGGCTCATGCCCAAATTCCTGTTTGAGAATAAGTTTTTAGTTTTACATTAATTGATATTCCCAATGAGATAGTTAACCTCTTGTCGAAACTTGAATTTGATGGTGAAGGCAATATATCTGCAAGGAAACACCTCAAGAAGTTTTTGTCTAAATGTAATAAACATAAGATTATTGATCTTAGTGCTACTTGCAGGTTATTTTCTCTTACTCTCAAAGGAAAAATCAAATGTTGGTTGGAAACATTTCCACCTAATTTCTTTTTTACATGGTTTCAAATTGCACATGAATTTTTAGATACTTTTAAGGATTATGATTCTAATAAACTATGTAGTGAATTGTAGGCTCTTAAAGGAAGAAAGGTGAGTCTTTAGAAGACTTTTCAGTAAGGCTTTCTCATATCCTTTGCAAATTTCATATTACTGATTTACCTTCTGAATCTGATCTTTTAAATATTGTTTTCAACTCTTAATTTTCTCTTATTCAACAAAATCAAGACGTTTGTCAAAAGGATGTTTCAACAAATCATTTACCAACCCTTCTAGAAACTTCTTCCTCTATCATTGATTCAGATACTTCCATAAGTTCTACCCAACCCCAAGGTGACAAGATCGAAGTAGAAGAGGTACCAACTCCTTTCGATCATTATTCTCTTCTAAAAGGAGAAAGGCATTCTTCTTTTATCCAAAATATTGAACCTATATATATTAAGGAATCAAATGAGAAATAACATATTCATGATGAATTTATTTCTATAGATAGAGAAGTTGATTATGTTGATGAATGACAATATTTAGATTCTTTTGTTACAAAAATAGATCAAGATGAATTAATTATAAATCAAACTATATGTTCACCATTTTCTAATTTTTGTACTAATTCTTCTTTCGATTCAATTATCAAAGAACACAAATATGTTAATGCTAATTTTATGTGTTCTAGAAATTCAATAGAAAAAGTCAAAGAAGATGACATGAATCTTAGTTGCTCAACTAAATGTTGTCCACGAAAAGAGATTAATCTTTTTCAAGCAAAGATTGATAAAAGTTTTGATTTACATGAAGGATTATCAATTAATCTTGATCCCGAATCAATTTCATATGGAATGCTTAAAGGTACATCACCAAATTATATTGAAAATAATTAGGTAATAAAAGAGATAATTTTTGGAAATATTAATGATCTTTCTAAATTGAAAGACTCTTTTAATTTCCTCACTTCTTATTCTTACTTTTCTATTTATCCTGATTTATTTTCTGATTTTGATATGCGTAAGATTCCATCTGAATTATCTAACGACGTGACTTCAAAATCACATTTTTATGAGATATCTAACATTGATGATTCATTTATTAAGCATGGGTTTGAGGGATTGTGACATATTTCATTATTAAATCATCATTCGATACAATATTTTAAAGAGAAAGAAGGTCTATTGCAAGATGGTTATACTCAACCAATTTTTGATGAGATTAACACACCAATTCTTGTTGAAACTCAAAATGCTTGTTCTCATCAGAATCATATATATGAGAGATCTAATTTAATTGGTGATAGTAAAATCTTTATCGAAGAGTTTCTTATAACTCGTGATCACCAAAAGATTACATCTTTTTCATTCAATTTATCTTTAGTTGTAGATCCTCTAAACAAGACTACTTTTTTCGATATTGGCCAATTACCGATTCATTCACCTATTACATCATTTCATGATCCTACTTTGTATTTGAAACCAATTTTTCCAATTGTTAATGTGATCAATGCTAGTTATTTGATTCCTCAAATTGATTCGCCTAGGATATGTTTACCACCTATGGATTTGTTGTTGTTAGATTATACTTTGCATTCTAAGTTTTATGACAGGATTGCGGAGTGGCTCGAAAATTCTTATCTCAAAAGGTTTCAAAAAACTGGTAAATTTGTCTTATAATTATATGTAAATAGAGTTTCAAATGGTAAGGACAATATATTTATTTTTAGTTTTCTCTTATTATCATATCATTTCTGGTTGCTGTTAGGAAAACATGTCATTCTTACAGGATTAGAAATGCTTCGATGGCTTCATTGGCTATTTCATTTTACTTGATTTTCATTACAACTAATTTCTTTTGTACATAGTTAGGATTAGGTTTAAATTAGTTTTCTTCATTTTTACTTTTCTTGTTTTGAATAAATGAAGTTAACAAGATGATGTCAATCTCAAAAAGGTGACACTTATAAATACATTCAGGGATGTTTTCTTTACCTTTGACTCTCTTGCTTATAATTAGATTTATTTAAAATTTTCTTGTTAAGTCATATATCTTTTACTTTTTCGACTTAATTGGGAAAATGTTTTATACATTCTTATGATCATAAGCAAGAACTTTTTAGAAAACGAAGATTGTTATTACACATCAATACCAAAATATTTTGACTTGTAATTACATATGTTATTCAGATTTAGTTGAAATTTCTGTGTTTTTGGTTTGTTTTCTTTTGCTTATTAATAAGAGCGGCCTAACTTATTAAAACATCTTGCTTATTTTTTAACAAATCCTTATGTCGCAAATTATAGAGAAACATATTTTTCATCTTATACAAACTAATTCTCTCTTTTCATTTGTGATATAGCTATTTCATGTTTCTCCACTTAAGATGTTAATCTATTTAGGGCTGAGTTTTTACTTTTGCGTTTGCATATATCCATTTTAGATTTCTTGCTTTGATCGATTTTATTTTGTAAGTTAATAGAATTTTCTTTTGAGTGGTTTGCTTGTTTTCCAAAAAAGGGGTAAACTAATGGTGATCAAAACCATGTATTTTTGTCCAGTATTTGATTGAAATCCTTTTCTGTTAAAGGGACATCATTATAAAGACACTCTTCTTTTGTCAGGATTCTAACCATAGCGAGATTAGTTTTGGCTTTGAAAAATTTATTATGGATCATATTGATGGATTGATTGAGTTACTCGGCTATTATCTAGGATTTTTATCTTTCAAAATGATGCTAGAATGTACATGAGTTTCTTTTCAAAGGGATCATTTTCCCTATATTGAAGTAAGTCAAGAATCGTAAGTTATATTTTAGACTTTTTACGCCATCCTTTGCTCTTTAGTGGGCCATTTGGATCTGCTTCCCCATCCACTAAGTAATCTCTCTTGAGATTAACGATAACCTTAATATTATTCGTTGTACATAACATTAATAAAATATAAGGGATTAACTGAAGAATGGGAGGTCTCATCATGAGCCGAACCGTCATGATCATAAGCTCTGTTGAAGTGACATTACCGCATCTAGTTACCAAGGCAGGGTGATGGCTCTTAGTCATTTGATTAGGAGAAAGGAGGTCTCATCACGAGCCGACCTTTTCATTTTTTTGGCAGTTCTTGTGAATGAGGCTGCCACATCTGGTTACCAAGCTAAGGTAGTAGTCTTCAGTTAATGTCTTTATTTATTATGTCCAAAAAAATAAAAAATAAAAAATAATCTATATCTAGTGGATTGGATAAAAACATCGAAGTGAGGTTAACAGGTTTATCCCGTGGTATTGAGGTCATACCTATATTATATGTGTTCTTTGACTTGTTTTGATTAAGAGAAACTGATTCCTTGGAAAATTTTCTTTCTGCATTTGTAGAATAATCATTTATACTTATAAGATTTTGGATATTGGTCGGGATAGTTTGATTGATTTTGAAAGTTTTGGTTCAATCTTTACATATATAAGTTGATGGAAGGATTAAGTTATGTGATTGGGAAATTGACATTTGAAGAGGCCTTTATCATTATTTCTCTTATATTATTTAAGATTCAGAATGAGCAGAGATAACTGGTTCGCCCAGGTATGTCGCCATTTGTTGGCACCCCAACAAATCCACTTTATTTTTTGCAAAGTAAAGGGGCCCCATTAGAATTTTGTAAGTACTTAGTGTTTATTTTTCTTTTATTTTATCTTACTTGATTTGGTTGATGATTTAATTGGCCTCTTCCTTTGGTCTTTTACTCTTTGAATAACTTGTTCCTTGACATGGCCTAATGATTTGGTGATTTTTGTTGCTTGATTTTATCGACTTCCTAGTTCCCACCTAAACTCACATTCCCTTATATAAGCCCATTTAAGTTGATCAATTGGTTTAGTTTGGCTAGGTTTGATTAAAATCATATTTTAACAATCTCATCAATTTTTTCTTAAAATGTATAATTCATTGATGAATACTTTCAAAGGTCATTAGAAATTAATTGAAAGTTCAATATTAAGGTTTTGATTCATGTTTTCAAAATGAGATTTGAGATAAATAAGTTGTTTGTTTTCTAATTCAGTAAAGCATTAGAGCTATTGTTTCAGGTTTACATTGTTTTGCTCAATTATGATCATTTTCTTTTAAAATTTAAATTTCTTATTAATCTCATGAAAAAATATTAATAACTTATTTTCATATGCATGTAATCAACATTATTGAAAGAACTTTTTAATCTATGGGCTTAATTGAATTGTTGCATTATACGTGCTTTCCTTTATTTTTATTTTTTAACAGAAACTATAAAAGGGTTTATATAAAAACAAGCTGTGCACAGCCATTCATTACAGACATGATAGAACAGAGTATTTATGCATAGCAAAAATGTTGCACAGTGGGCCTGTCTAAGGTGTTTTCCAAAAAACTTCACATAGAGTTTGTTCAAAACATCTAAAGCCGCAGGTTGTGTAAACCCTTACATACTGATTGCATATAAAAAGACAGAAAAACATTCAGCCATAACTAACAAGAACAGACTAAGGATTTCCTCTGATATTTCTTGGTTGAACTACGGATGCCTCCTCCATTGGCAGCGCAACATCAACAGTGGCTCCATTGACTCTGCTGCTCTGATTCATCGATATGAAGCGCTGAAGGTCCTCTTGAATCCTGTCGACTTTCCCCATGATTTCATGAAGGTTACTTTCATTGTCATCAATGCGGGCATCATGATTACTAATCTGCAGCGAGGTGTAACTCACTGTTTCTCCCATACTTTTCACCTCTCGAGCCATCTCTTTGTTATCCATGACACTGATTGCAAGCATTTCATACAACCTCCTCAAATTCTTTTTGATGTCCGTAATCCCTGCATTTTCGCCAGCCTGAGCCATTTGCCTCTGTCAATATGTTTATTCGGGCTAATTGGTTCTGAATGGCATGGACAGAACTAACAGGGGCGCAAGCTGAAAGATTACTGAAACAAAATATGAGCACGAGGAGTTCCTGATGCAGAGGAAAATCGTCTTGTCTTCCACAAGCCAAAGTGCCTGCTGCGCCTTCTTTCCACCCCGTGCAACGACAACCTATAACCAAGCTTTTTCTCCAATTACCAGAAATCGAAAGAGTACCTGAGCCGAGAGAGACAGTCTATGAAATTGAGAGAGAGCTACACGAATAGGAGGAAAAGGCTGCAAGAGCAAGCCTTTCCTTCACTACAGAGTGGGTGAGAGGAAGTGCCTTCCACGGGAGGCCTTGCAACCGCCCTTCACCAATGCCTGTGACAATCTTCAACAAATTTCTAAGAGCTTCATGTAGACCAGGACCAAGGATTGAAATGGACTGGGAAAACATATCACTGCTGATAGAGGCCATGTAGTAATTCTTGAGGAGACCCTGAGCATGTGAGGAGGAAATTCAATTAACCCCTGATCGGATGGATTTTAAATCCACAGCGTCCAAGAGTTGGAGGAGGCAGAAAGGGGGCCACACGTCGAGGGAAGGTGGAAGGGTAGGACAGAAGAATAAATGGGAGGAGCCGACGGTGACCATCATGGTGTGGAGGCTAGCTTCAAGATGACGAAGGATGACGGAGAGCGTGAAGGAGGGAGGGATAAGGAGTGGGAGAGGGATAATGTAGAAGAGGATGGATGTTAAGGGAGGAAGGGTAGAGGGGGGGCCAAAAAAGAAAATGAGAAAAAGGATAAAGAAAGGGTAGATCATAAGGCTAAACCATAGTCTAAGGTCATTCATAGAATACCTCCAAATTATATGATGAAGTTGATAATGGGGGGAGATCCGACACCTCATTACGGAACATATTTGAGGATGGGAGGATTCCCATTTTGTCTGTAGTGGCCTTGTGGGAGAGAGGCCCCCAAATTGGCCATAATGTCCGCTGCAGTGTTATTGATTCGGAGAATATGTAGAGTTTCATAGGAATTGAGCATAAGAAGCTTTTCTTTATTGAACATGTGATGACAATTAACAGCTACCGAGGGTAACCATTTATCAATTTAGAGATGACGTGATTTGAATCTCTGAATATCAGAACCTTTTGATAATTTTTAGCCTGAAGGAGCTGAAGGCCTTGAAGGAGTGCCAACCACTCTGCTTCATTGTTAGTTCTATTCCCTAATCTCCATGCGAAGGTTTGTTCTACTTGTCCTCCGGGATCCAGAAGGATCCCCCGCTCCTGCCACCCCTGCTTTCCTTTATTACTATATCACAAAATTTAAAATAAAATTAAAGGAAAGACTTTATATTGAAAGTTTATTTATTATTTTCTTCAAAACAATTTAAATAAAAGAGAAACCTAGGGACGTGGAAAGTTCACCTTTATTAATTAGTATGTTTAAGGTATGGTTTCATGTAATGAGATCTTACATTAAAACAATTAAATATTTTGGAGCGTTAACATTTCAATATGGTTAAAAATATATATAGGAATGTTATGGCGATTTTCTTGACTAGAATTTTCAAGTAAAACAAACGTTAACATGACATGTTCCTTCCATTATTTGTAAAGAAGGAAGATTGCAGAGTAACGATTATACACATGTTAAGATTTCATAAATGCCTAAGTGCCACGCTCGGTTGAAGTTGAACAGTTATTGGCAAGAATCACTGCTTGGGATTTTTAAAAGGATAACTTAATTTACTACAGAATCATGAAGTGCAATTAATAAAGAGATATGTGCTCACTTATTTTCGCTGTTGGTAAACAGAAATGTAATCATGTGTCACCGGTCATGAAGGAGTACGTTGCTCTTCTGCCATGATAGCAGGGATACCAGATTGCGTTTTAAAAGGAACTATTTTGGTTGAGAACGTTCTGATATTCCAGATTTTCCACCATCGGTTATATCTAAAGATGCGAATCTGCGGTGAATTATTGGAATCGAAAGGGAGAACTTTTATCATTCTATTTGTTATGATAATTTTATAAAAATTTTGATATTGGTTATCCTTCCTTAACATATCATTATCACTATTTGATATATATGTATATATATTTGAATGTGCAGGTTTTTATGAAGGACAGAAGCCAGTTGAACAAGAGACATTAAGATATGAGGGACCTACTCACTAGAAATAAAGAGGCCACACCAAACTCCGAGCATATCAGAGATTGCCTAAAGAAATAGTTTATTACATGAAGAAATAGAAGATTGTCAGATTCTCGTCATTATTCAGGAGACGATTTTCTGCAGCGAACTGCGGGAAAACTAATACGAAATAACAAAATGCAAAACATGGGTTTTTTCCAGAAGATGCCCATTTACTAGATTCGCGGGGAATTTAATGAAAAGAGTGAAGAATTGGAGAGATTTTTGGGGTTCTTTGAACACGTTTTTTCAAGTTGCGGCCAACAAGGAGAGTTAGTCGTCTCTCAACTCTCTGTTTGTTTGTATTTGCCTATTTAAACTAGAGCATAGATTGCTAAGAGAGGGGGGTCTCCAGAAATTGGAAGATGAATTGTTTTCTCTTCTGAAATCATTATTTTTCTGTAAACTTTGCTTTGGGAAGAATGGAGGAGATGCCGCCAGATGGGGGAAAACGCTCTGCAGAATGGAAGGAATTTTGGTCTCTCTATTCTGTATTTTTCTTTGTAACATTTTATTGAACATAGAAAGGAAGATGCGTGATTGCCTTCAGTTAGTTTTATCATGACCATTGACTATATTTTGTAATTATTTATGAATTTGTAATCAAAGGTTTGAGATTACTTAGTGATCATTTTCATGCAGTTAATTGTAATCAGTTGTGTTTTTTTTTAATAATTTGCACTTTGATTATGAATTAAACTTGATCATCTTGACTCATTTTTGTGTTTAGATTTTCTTGTTTTATTGTGTGAAATGAACATATTTCTGATTGTATAAACAATTTATTTAGAGGTGAATAATAAGTGTTTTTCTGTTATTTATCTTTAAAGGAATTGGCGTTCTTATTCAAAATGACTACTTATTTAACTTTGTTTAAGTAAGCCAGTTATAATACTTTCTCTTTTATACATCAGAAATTTTAACATACAGTTATGCTCCTATGCGTAGGATAGATTAGGTCTAGAGTTAGTTTTTAAATTAGGTTTTAGTTTATTTCATAGTGAAGGATACAATTTAGTTGATTTTAAAACCTGCGTGTTTTAATAACTATTAAATTTGTATGTTTTTCAATTATTCAAGTATTCATCTTAGATTAGTCATGTTACTTAGATTACATATTTGAGATATTGTTTCATTTTAATAATTCCTATCACTAAATTGTGAGACTCTCTTTTGAGAGCAAACTCATAATGCAGCGGGGCCTTTGTTCCCGTGAGATTTGGTCATCCCAAACACACCGAGGGATGCTTAAGGCGCTTTGTGTGGACTATTTCTCCTTGTTGGCCCAAGCTAGAAAATCCGGCCAACAAATGGCGCTAGAAGGAGGGCCATGAGGTAAAACAGGTGGTTTTATTTTTAATTATTTTTAATAACCATTTATCCTCTTGCTCTTTAATTTTTCAGCTTTTATATTTTTTTTATTCTTCTTCGTCATAGACATGTGTTTAAGGGATGGTTAGACGAAAAGCTAACCATTTGAAGAGTGAATTAATATTGATTGTTTATCATTCATGGTTCATGCCCAAATTCATGTTTGAGAATAAGTTTTCAGTTTTACATTAATTGATATTCCCAATGAGACAGTTAATCTCTTGTTGAAACTTGAATTTGATGGTGAAGGCAATATATCTGCAAGGAAACACCTCAAGAAGTTTTTGTCTAAATGTAATAAACATAAGATTATTGATCTTAGTGCTACTTGCAGGTTATTTTCTCTTACTCTCAAAGGAAAAATCAAATGCTGGTTGGAAACATTTCCACCTAATTCTTTTTTACATGGTTTCAATTTGCACATGAATTTTTAGATACTTTTAAGGATTATGATTCTAATAAACTATGTAGTGAATTGCAGGCTCTTCAAAGGAAGAAAGGTGAGTCTTCAGAAGACTTTTCAGTAAGGCTTTCTCATATCCTTTGCAAATTTCATATTACTGATTTACCTTTTGAATCTGATCTTTTAAATATTGTTTTCAACTCTTAAGTTTCTCTTATTCAACAAAATCAAGACGTTTGTCAAAAGGATGTTTCAACAAATCATTTACCAACCCTTCTAGAAACTTCTTCCTCTATCATTGATTCATATACTTCCATAAGTTCTACCCAACCCCAAGGTGACAAGATCGAAGTAGAAGAGGTACCAACTCCTTTCGATCATTATTCTCTTCTAAAAGGAGAAAAGGCATACTTCTTTTATCCAAAATATTGAACCTATATATATATTAAGGAATCAAATGAGAAAGAACTTATTCATGATGAATTTATTTCTATAGATAGAGAAGTTGATTATGTTGATGAACGACAATATTTAGATTCTTTTGTTACAAAAATAGATCAAGATGAATTAATTATAAATCAAACTATATGTTCACCATATTCTAATTTTTGTACTAATTCTTATTTCGACTCAATTATCAAAGAACACAAATATGTTAATGTTAATTTTATGTGTTCTAGAAATTCAATAGAAAAAGTCAAAGAAGATGACATGAATCTTAGTTGCTCAACTAAATGTTGTCCACGAAAAGAGATTATTCTTTTTCAAGCAAATATTGATAAAATTTTTGATTTACATGAAGGATTATCAATTAATCTTGATCCCGAATCAATTTCATATGGAATGCTTAAAGGTACATCACCAAATTATATTGAAAATAATCAGGTAATAAAAGAGATATTTTTTGAAAATATTAATGATCTTTCTAAATTGAAAGACTCTTTTAATTTCCTCACTTCTAATTCTTACTTTTCTATTTATCCTAATTTATTTTCTGATTTTGATATGCGTAAGATTCCATCTGAATTATCTAACTATGTGACTTCAAAATCACATTTTTATGAGATATCTAACATTGATGATTCATTTATTAAGCATGGGTTTGAGGGATTGTGACATATTTCATTATTAAATCATCATTCGATACAATATTTTAAAGAGAAAGCAGGTCTATTGCAAGATGGTTATACTCAACCAATTTTTGATGAGATTAACACACCAATTCTTGTTGAAACTCAAAATGCTTGTTCTCATCAGAATCATATATATGAGAGATCTAATTTAATTGGTGATAGTAAAATCTTTATCGAAGAGTTTCTTATAACTCGTGATCACCAAAAGATTACATCTTTTTCGTTCGATTTATCTTTAGTTGTAGATCCTCTAAACAAGATTACTTTTTTCAATATTGGCCAATTACCAATTCATACACCTATGACATCATTTCATGATCCTACTTTGTATTTGAAACCAATTTTTCCAATTGTTTATGTGATAAATGCTAGTTATTTGATTCCTCAAATTGATTTGCCTAAGATATGTTTACCACCTATGGATTTGTTGTTGTTAGATTATACTTTGCATTCTAAGTTTTATGATAGGATTGCGGAGTGGCTCGAAAATTCTGATCTCAAAAGGTTTCAAAAAACTGGTAAATTTGTCTTATAATTATATGTAAATAGAGTTTCAAATGGTAAGGACAATATATTTATTTTTAGTTTTCTCTTATTATCATATCATTTCTGGTTGCTGTTAGGAAAACATGTCATTCTTACAGGATTAGAAATGCTTTGATGGCTTCATTGGCTATTTCATTTTACTTGATTTTCATTACAACTGATTTCTTTTGTACATAGTTAGGATTAGGTTTAGATTAGTTTTCTTCATTTTTACTTTTCTTGTTTTGAATAAATGCAATTAAGAAGATGATGTCAATCTCAAAAAAGTGACACTTATCAATACATTCAGGGATGTTTTCTTTACCTTTGACTCTCTTACTTATAATTACATTTATTTAAAATTTTCTTGTTAAGTCATATATCTTTTACTTTTTCGACTTAATTGGGAAAATGGTTTATACATTCTTATGATCATAAGCAAGAACTTTTTAGAAAACGAAGATTGTTATTACACATCAATACCAAAATATTTTGACTTGTAATTGCATATGTTATTCAGATTTAGTTTAAATTTCTGTGTTTTTGGTTTGTTTTCTTTTGCTTATTAATAAGAGCGGCCTAACTTATTAAAACATCTTGCTTATTTTTTAACAAATCCTTATGTCGCAAATTATAGAGAAACATATTTTTCATCTTATAGAAACTAATTCTCTCTTTTCATTTGTGATATAGCTATTTCATGTTTCTCCACTTAAGATGTTAATCTATTTAGGGTTGAGTTTTTACTTTTGCGTTTGCATATATCCATTTTAGATTTCTTGCTTTGATCGATTTTATTTTGTAAGTTAATAGAATTTTCTTTTGAGTGGTTTGCTTGTTTTCCAAAAAAGGGGTAAACTAATGGTGATTAAAACCATGTATTTTTGTCCAGTATTTGATTGAAATCCTTTTCTGTTAAAGGGACATCATTATAAAGACACTCTTCTTTTGTTAGGATTCTAACCATAGCGAGATTAGTTTTGGTTTTGAAAATTTTATTATGGATCATATTGATGCGGCTATTATATAGGATCTTTATCTTTCAAAATGATGCTATAATGTACATGAGTTTCTTTTCAAAGGGATCATTTTCCCTAGATTGAAGTAAGTCAGGAATCGTAAGTTATATTTTAGACTTTTTACGCCATCCTTTGCTCTTTAGTGGGCCATTTGGATCTGCTTCCCCATCCACTAAGTAATCTCTCTTGAGATTAACGATAACCTTAATTTTATTCGTTGTACATAACATTAATAAAATATAAGGGATTAACTGAAGAACGGGAGGTCTCATCACGAGCCGAACCGTCATGATCATAAGCTCTGTTGAAGTGACATTACCGCATCTAGTTACCAAGCCAGGGTGATGGCTCTTAGTCATTTGAAGACTTTGGGAGATTTTGGGGGTTCTTTGAACACATTTTTTCAAGTTGCGACCAACAAGGAGAGTCAGTTGTCTCTCAACTCTTTTGTATTTGCCTATTTAAACTAGAGCAGAGATTGCTAAGAGAGGGGGGTCTCCAGAAATTGGAAGATGAATTCTTTTCTCTTCTGAAATCATTATTTTTTTGTAAACTTTTCTTTGGGAAGAATGGAGGAGATGCTGCTAGATAGGGGAAAACGCTCTGCAGAATGGAAGGAATTTTGGTCTCTCTATTCTGTATTTTTCTTTGTAACATTTTGTTGAACAAAGAAAGGAAGATGCGTGATCGCCTTCAGTTAGTTTTATCATGACCATTGACTATATTTTGTAATTATTTATGAATTTGTAATCAAAGGTTTGAGATTACTTAATGATCATTTTCATGCAATTAATTGTAATCAGTTGTGTTTTGTTTTTATAATTTGCACTTTGATTATGAATTAAAATTGATCATCTTATCTCATTTTTGTGTTTAGATTTTCTTGTTTTATTGTGTGAAATGAACATATTTCTGATTGTATAAACAATTTATTTAGAGGTGAATAATAAGTGTTTTTCTATTATTTATCTTTAAAGGAATTGGTGTTCTTATTCAAAATGACTACTTATTTAACTTTGTTTAAGTAAGCCAGTTATAAAACTTTCTCTTTTATACATCAGAAATTTTAACATACAGTTATGCTCCTGCACGTAGGATAGATTAGGTCTAGAGTTAGTTTTTAAATTAGGTTTTAGTTTATTTCATAGTGAAGGGTACAATTTAGTTGCTCTTAAAACCTGTGTGTTTTAATAACTGTTAAATTTGTATGTTTTTCAATTATTCAAGTATTCATCTTAGATTAGTCATGTTACTTAGATTACATCTTTGAGATATTTGTTTCATTTTAATAATTCCTATCACTAAATTGTGAGACTCTCTTTTGAGAGCAAACTCATAACGCAACGGGGCCTTTGTTCCCGTGAGATTTAGTCATCCCAAACACACCTAGGGTTGTTTTAAGCGCTTTGTGTGGAATACTTCTCCTTGTCGGCCCAGGTCATAAAATCCGGCCAACAGGTCATCATACTCGAGTGTTTTCTCCCTCATTAATTATGAGACGCTTTTTTAAGCGACATATAATTTTTGATGTTTTCACTCAAAATCCTCCAAAGCTGGGGTGGTGAAATCGATGATTTTGTCTTAAAAGGGTATTAAATACCAGGGTCTATGTATTGTACCATGATAATCATATTTCTAAAGTTTCGTGGACATGCGTAAGTATTTCATAGGATTTTTTAATTTTTAGTTTTTTAATAAAATCATTGATAAGGTGTATTTTAATTGTAAAAGTTCGAAAGGTCATAAAATTGGGCCTAGGGAGACAATTTGGTCATGGGGATGCTCATTTTTGGAACCAGATCCCCTACTAAACCCCTAAACCCACTTTTGAGAGTCAAATTGGTAATTTTCAATTATTAATTTTGATTTTCTCTTCAAAATGACTCAAAGGGTCAAATAAAAGGGAAAATTGGAGAAAATCCAATTCCTAAATCGAAGGTAGTTTGTCTGAGACTTGTCTCCATGGTGTCAAGGTTGTTGATGATCTTGTCTAGGGAATTCATGAGCATAGAGGAGCATCCCCTATCATCAAGGTAGGAGCTCCAACTCACCTCCACCAAAGAGGGGTGCATTCTCTCATTAAAGGTTTTGTTTTGCCACTGGGAAGGAGTGGTTAGAGGAGGTGGAGGATTCCTAAAGAAAGTGGGATACGTCATGATAGGTGGAAGCCTCCCCAACCATGAATTCAAACCTCCTCCCACCATTATCTCAACCCCCAAAACCAACTCACACTTGGAAAATTCGCTCCCTTGGGGTTTGAGCTTCTTGTTTGCTATAAAAGCAAGGTTTTGCTCGTCGATCTGGAGGATGTATTGAATCTCTCACCATTGTACTTTTGTTTCTGATATATTGTTAATAATATTTAAGGCTTTGGAGGCTAGTCTGTATGATTGCATTGTGAGCTTGTGACTTGGTCAAATTTGAGGTGAAATCGATTGAATCTCATGCATTATTTTTGTCAAATGATGTGTTTAGATCTAGTTTATTTTTAATAAGTATTTGTTGTTGTCAAGTTAATTATCTGAATTTTGTTATCATAATTTTGTAGTTGAAATAAACTGTAGTTGGTTATACTTATGCTCTCCTACTTTTTTGATTGATGAGATTAACTAGATCTAACCTTATTTGTATGAGAAATTGCTTAGTTTTTGCAGGATTATCTCAGGTAGAAGGGGATTGGAGCTCAGTTGCATACAATCCTCCTTTACAACATACATTTTTCTATGCTTAAAATTGTTATCTTTCAAATCCCTGTCTCCTTCACTTCTTTCAAGCACGAGATTGGGAGTTTCACTCTTCTTCTCTAAAAAAATCAATCTTTCTTCTTGGTTATGGTTACTTGATGCTTAGTAAAATTGGATAGTTCATTCTGATATTTGAAATATGATTTTAATTAGGAATATGTATCAGATATAGATTCATTTTTAAATCTTCATCTTAAACTAGATCCGATTTAGTTTCTCAAACTGCCTTTTTTTAATAAAAAAATATAGTTTTTTTAGCATTTTGAGTAGTGTAGATTGTGTATTTGTTTTGATTAATTAAAAAAATTCTAATACATTTAACTCACTGGTTTTTAGCAGGTTTTGAGAAAAGAAGGAGGAAATACTGTTCAAATTTCGAGTTTCGGGTAATCCGGGACATGAAAAATCCATCCTCCATCCCTTTTCTTCTTTCCTTGTCTCTCCGGGAAGCATTGTAAGCCTTTAGATCCTTTTCCAGGATCAAAGTGCAATCATAATTCAAATTTTTATCATATTTTAAATTCATTAATAAAGATATCAAGTGGGATACACAATGCCCACACTCCATCCCCGCTGGGGGGATTCACAGTCTCTTCCATTGTTTGCATTTTAGTAATCAACAATTGCACACATTCTGCCTTCTAGAAAGGCTATATAGTTTAGTTGTTTTCATTAATTTCATCTTTAAATTCGATACCCAAATTGTTGCCACAAAGTATGCTCTCGCCACCAACCAAAGGCTTTTTGCCGATTATTGGTGGATGATCAAAAAGTGACACATAGTTACGGTTTAGTTGGTCATTCGTGTATTTGATTATACAAACATATTTTGCTTCATCAAATTGGAATAAATGTTTTTTCTTAAAATCATGTATGCTCTTTCCCTCTGCGGGTTTTGCATGGTCGTTGGGAAAACAAAAGCGGTTTTAACCACTCTCTAAATTCCTCACATTAATCTAATAATTCATTAATAAAATCAACTTCCTGAAAAACATTACGAAGATCCGACGTACGATAGTTGAAAATTGTGAGAAAATTATTCAAAGGATGCGGGAACCACTAAGTAGCGACCTCGAGATACAGTCAGGCTACATCCTTGTTGGTGTAGTGTTGGACACCTTCTCAAAGATTCCGACTCAGTCCACATTTCTGAGTGAGGAAACACTTTCGTCATCTTCTGGATATATTCTTTGTACTTTTAGTATATCAAGAATTCCCTTCCCGTAACTCAACTCATATTTTAATAATTAAAGCTAACCATGACAAATTGCAAACATTTCATTTCAACAACATTATTTTACTTTGACTCTATTTGCACTGATATGATTCACATTTATTTCAATTTTCTTATGTGTTGATGTTATGTTGCTGGAATATTTATTTAAATTTGCAAACAATCTTGTCTTAGTAATTTTACTTCAAAAAACTCCTAAACAACTTACTTCCATCATTAACGAATAAAACTTAAGAGCCTTAGACAACTCTTTCTGAAGGGCCACCCCACTTGGCTTCATTAGGAATTTTGCCTAAACAAAGGAGTCAAGATCAAGTGATAGTACTTGACTTGAGACTTTCCCCTAAGGACATACCTAGCAGCTTGAATATTTTTGTTGCGCTTAACCCCTAGTTGTGTGAAAGGCGACAAAAATATATTTGGTGTATCATCTTCTAGTTATGAGTGGCAGTCATGCTGATTTCCTGTATCCTCCTCACTTAAGTCTTCACTTTTTGAGACTTTTTCTTCTTCTTCAGCTTCGCAAGCATACAACTTTTGGGGATTTCTCCTTTGCAAAAATCTATGCTTAGTATCCCATTTCTCTCTGCAATATTTTCACATTCCTTCATTCATCCTATGGGATTATAAACTGGGTTTTGCTCCTTCCCTTACATGCAATGGCGTATATATTGAATTTTCCATATTCACTAATTGGGGAGGATTCCTCTTGGAGTAGTTTTTGTCGAAGCTAATTTGAGGGGATCTTTTAAACCCGTTCTCGATGATCTTGGCCTTACGTCATGCTTTCTCCATGGTAGAAATGTTATGTAATCCTAACTCACCCCGAATATGTGGTTTTAGTCCATGTATGTATGTTTGTGGGAATTGGTCATCGGTTAGTTCTAGAACTCGAGTTGCCAAAGCTTCCCATTCACATGTGTACTCATCTACACTGCCTTTTTGCTGCAATCTGGTGATCTTAGAAAAGAAGTCTTTATTGGTTATTCCTTGAAACATCTTAAGAAGGTCTTTCTTAAAGTTAATCCAAATAAAGGAACATACTCGGGTTGTAGTCTTCCACCATATGTACCAATTGTATGCATTCCCCTCCAATTGCATGGTGACATATTTAATATTCTCGCTAGTAAGGTATGTTATGGATGTCAAAGTATTCTTTTGCTTTATTGATCCATGCGATGCATTGCTTTTCGTCTCCATAAAATTTAGGCAATTCTAGTTTTACCCTTATTTGGTACCCATGTGTTGGGGGAATTGATATTGACGGAATGTTAAAGAAAGGAACTTCATGGGGTGGCGTCGTGTCGTGTTGTCTCGTTGTTTTAGGTGTACTTGGAGGAGGTGTATTGAAGGGGTCTAGAGGTGGGTTATGGCTAGGTGGGGGAATTGAAGTGTGCAACGACAATCTGGCCAACATATTGCCGAGAGATTCTTGAGTTTCCTTTTGATATGCTTTCAATGCACTGATTCCTTGCTCTATTCATTCCTTGAGTATTGGTATGGTTAATGTTAATTCATTGTAATTTTTGTTGATTTCTTCCTTGAGTTCTGCATACTTTTTGTTAACTTTTTTTTTGCAATTGGTTTAATTTAGCGTTGACGTCTCCCATTCTGGTTGCTACTGGAATTTTCTTCACAAAAATCTTCATTTGTTATTATCTGTTGTTTGTGCCCAACCAACCACATATTTTTAAATATTATAATAATATATGTTTTAACCCTTTTTTTTAAATACTAATACTACTAATAATAATAATATATTATTATTATTATTATTATTAAAAAATTATTTAATATTTTTTTGTGTGTTGCATGTGTAGGTTAGAATGAGAGGGTGGGAGCGTGGATGTGGAGAGCAACATAGGCTGGAACACGTGGACGGTTTTAAAGAGATTAGCGAGGGTAGGTGGAAGGGAGTGTGGTGGAGAAAAGAAAGGTAGTGAAGGGGAGGATGCGGTCTTAGTGAGGGCGTGGAGGTAGTGTGGAAGGGGAATGGTGTGCACAAGGTGGAGCGAAGGCGTAGTGAGCGAGGGAATGAACAATAAGAGGAAGGCGGATGGAAGGGAGGAATGCACAGTGGGGTCACGTGGAGAAGGGTGTGGGTCGTGGGTGGAAGGAAGCGAGGAGGTTGGGGGTAGCAGGCATGGGAAGTGGCATGCATGAAGAAGGGAGGAAGTGCAGGGGTGAGGAAACGACATGAGCCGTGACACGGGCTCACAGGAGAGACAACGGAGGGAGGACATGCGACAGTGACGATGATAGAGAGATGGCGACGGTGGATGTGTGACGATAGAGGGTTCTGGTGGTGACGACGACTGGACCTGGACGGGGGATGATCGACTGCTTGAGCGGGCGTCCAAATGTTCTAATACCAATGAAACAAGAAAACAAATAACACAAAATCTGATAAATAATATATTTTTAATAAAAAAATTCTGATATATGTTCTAATACCAATGAAACAAGAAAACAAATAACACAAAATCTGATAAATAATATATTTTTAATAAAAAAATTCTGATATATGGTAAAATACAATTGAAGCTTAAGCTTATATAAGCCTTAAACGTGACTGTTGGAAAAGAACACAACCTTTCTTAATAATTTTCATTTATGTATTTATATAGTTTTAATATATTGTTATATATATATTTATATTAGAATTTAATAATTATTTATATATTTTTAATGTATATAGCATTTTATCTGGGCTTAATGGTGATTATCAAGTGAGAAATCATTTTTTACTTTGTGAGTTTTTAAAGATTTGATTACTTGAAAACAATTTGACTATATTACATGTAAACACATTTCATGATATCAAAACACATTAAACTATGTTCTCTACTGACATTTATCTCATACACTTTAAAAAATAACCAGACATACATAAATAACAAATGTAAATATGAACCACCATAGCACCCAGTAGGTATTCACATAGTATTGAACGCTCAATGCACCAAATCCATGTCTAAAACTGGTTAATCTCACGACAAACCTATGACATGATAAACCGATGATAAAGTAGATATCTTCCATGGTGATTTCCAGTATCTCACCATGAATATCGAACACTCCTTGTTTGGGATCCCAATACCTTACTAATTGTTGAAATATTGTAACTTCGAAGAATATTCTAAATGTATTTTATTGTTGTAATCTATTGGAGATGTTTTATTCCTCCGTCGGGATGCTATTATTGTATTTGGTCATCATTGAGTCATGAGGTAAAACCTTTGTTGTAATTCGGGTCAATAGAACCCTCCAAAAAATAATATTTTATTTTTTTGTGTCTTCCTATGTGAAGTCGGCCCAATAAAGTTGTTGGGGCCAACTTATTAGGGAAAAAGTCAAGTGGAAGATAAAGTATAAATAGAGGAGGTATGTTCCTCATTTGAACATAAACACTCACTTGTGTATAATGCAAGAGATATAGAGAAAGAGAGTATACCTTGGAAGAGGAGAAACTATTCTTGTTCTTGGGTTTTTACACTGTACTTGGTCAAATTCTATACTGAGTAAGTTTTGCGGGGTTTTCTCCCTTCTAGTTTCCTCGAGGAAAATCTTTGTGTTCTCTTATGTTGTTGTACTTGTTTTTTTTACAGTGATCCTTTGCTTATGGTTATGATGTTATGATGATAAATGTTTTAGATCTTGTACAGCCATTAAAATATAAAATGGTATCATATCCACGCTGAAAGAAGTCTTCGTGCAGCCGAAACACTGCTACAACTACAACTACTGAAGATTAGGGTTTCATGCTTGAAAACCCTAAAAGACAAAAACTAGTTATGTTGGTACTTTCACTATAAATCAAGTTTGGAGAAGTCTCAGGAGATGAAACTTTTACAGGATGAATTTAAAATATTTTTGTACATTTTTTGAAAGTTTCAGGCTCATACTCTCTATAGTCTAGGAGACACGATTTCTCCAACTCAAGGTTCCAGCCTCTCCCATAATTCAACCTTAAACATGTGACCTAGGAAGAATCGCTATATCTTGGGATAGGAAGGTCCAAATGAAATTTTTAAAGATGTTTCATGTAGAGAACATAATTTAGTTTATTTGGTCAAATTTTATGACCCTGAAGGCGAAACAGTGACACATGGAAATCCATACAAGTTCACTGTGATGAAAAGTCCTAAAATAAGTCACCTTAGGAAACTTCGCATAAGTCCCACTTGGTGAGTCCAATTCATCTCTAACCTTTGGGATTGGAAATAATATAGACCAGGATAATGCAGGATGAAGTTTCAGATCTTGAGGAGCAGAAACTTCAGAGCTATAGTTGAAACAAGATCAGTCAATTCTACAGAAGAAACCGAGAAAAAAAACTAGGGCTTCCTATTCTAGGCACTTCCCTCCACCAATCAGTTGAAAAAGGGAGACCATCAAACTTTCCCTAGGAGGGCATTTATTTCTATGTAGGAAGTTTCTCATTTTGTGGACTTTCAATTTTTGACCTAACACTCTTGTGGGCAGAGAACTAGGGCATCAGATATTTTGCAGTTTTGTCCATAGTTTTGGGAAAATAAGTATGTTGCTCAACTCACCTTGAGGAGGCACATCTTTCCATCCAATCAGATATGAAAGATACCCAAGTTGAAAAATTAGGGTTTCTATATCAAACCCTAGGTCAACCAGAAGCAATCTTCTTAAATATTCTTCAAGCAAGCATCAAGTTGAAGCAATCTCACTGGTAAGTTCTATCCTCTCTATTTCCATTTGAGGTTCTCATTTTTATCATGATGACAAACTGTACCAAGCTTGAGGAAAAGCTTGAAAGAGTCGAGAACTTCTAAGCATGGAAGTACATAGTGCTTATCATACTTGAAGAAGCATGCCATGAAGAACTATGTCAAATAAAAAGCTACAGATCCAGAGGGAGATGAAGTCAAAGCAAAGAAAAAGAAGATCAGATGGATGATTCCTAACAACTCATGCAAAGAATAAGAAAGAACATTATCGCAAAGAATAAAAGGACTTTAGAAGAAGGACATCTGACAACTCAAATGTTCAGTTGTGATGAAAAATGACACTTTGCGAAAGAATGTCCCAAGAAGGAAGAATGGAAGGATGTTATGATCAAGAAGTATCAGTCGATCATACAAAATGATGTTTGGATATGAGTTTGAGACATGGAGGGAAGTTTTGTAAAGTATTCCAAGAATATCTACAATATCAAGTATACAACAGATCGAAGTATAGAAAGTTACAAAGAAAGATTTGTGGTTTTTATCAGAAAGAAAGAGTAGATTATGGAAAGACACTTCTCTAGAGGCTAGACACACCTCTTTAGTGGTGGATATTACACTAGACAGTTGGTGTAATCAATGTAGAAGAATAGATTGAGAAAACTACAGGGTGTGATACTCTTTCTAGAGAACCTCCTACACATAAAAGGATTTGTACAAGATCAGTGGGCACCCATGGGATATCACATACAATTACATGAGGATCTTGAGGATAAACTTGAGTGATGGAGATCCCAACAATTGCTACAAGGCTGAATATAGAATCCTACAAAGGATGAGAAGCTCATAAATGGGTGCAATAGAAAACTTGCAACAAAGTTTGAGATGAAGGATCTTGATATCTAGTGACCTCGACAGATGACATAGATGGATGTAAAGAAAAATAGTAGCAAATGAGGCTACCTATCACTCCAATGTCGTAATGAAAAGAGTACAAGATGCAGAGGGAGGATGGTGCTCCACATTAGAGGGAGTGGCTACGATAGATCTCCAAGTTCAA
Organism: Pseudotsuga menziesii; assembly: GCA_001517045.1. Taxonomy (NCBI): domain Eukaryota; kingdom Viridiplantae; phylum Streptophyta; class Pinopsida; order Pinales; family Pinaceae; genus Pseudotsuga; species Pseudotsuga menziesii. The sequence goes on from LPNX011130493.1 coordinate 847,983, forward strand.
GAATCTTGAAATGATTCTTGGGATTAGAGGTCCCCAGATTCAGAGGATGAAGTTGAACACATTAGTAGAGACTCCAGTAATCCAAGAAGACAGAGATCAAGATGCAGTATACCAAATAAAGAAAGATAAGTATTTGAATCATCATTTCCTATATATCTAGTTGTTCAGTTATGTACATAATATTTAGGAAGTGTGTTATGCATGTTAGAGTGTTTTTCATTTATGAACAATTTATTGCTAATATGCATATGATGGGTAAGTGTCTTATGGTGCTGTACAACATTCCATTGCTAGTTATCTAGAATGAAACCTCTTTGCTGACGTAATGTCTTGGTAGATATGGAAGGAATCTAGAAATTTACTTTATGTATACGAGATACGGATGAATGTTGTATTAGATGAAATAGTTACATAATTATGTAACACATATATTTATGCATAAGAATTTTCCAGTATGAATATGTTATGAAATGTTTCTAATAATACAATTGCATTTGACTTGTAGGAAGAATTGTATGCAATCACCTACAAGAGAATAAGTGTTGAATTTACAGATATACGATGAAGTTACAGATGTATGATGCAGTTGCAAATGAACAAAAGAAGAATGATAAATAAAAAGTTACAGAAGTGAGCTGTAAAGCTCAAGTATGTTCCCACAGAGGAACATGTGGCATATGTGTTGACTAAGCCTCTGTTTCATGTAAAGATTGAACACTTCCAAGACAAGATTGGTGTAGTCCGAAAAGACCTCCTTGGAAAGAAGGAGTGACTGCAGAAGATATCTGAGTTTGACATGGTACGACAAGACGGACAACTTCCTGATTGACGAAGGATTTACCAAGATTAAAGCGGGTTCCAACCTTTACTTTAAGGTTAGATGCGAAAGACTAGTATATGTCGATGACCTGACAGGAGAGGACAAACTCATTATAGACGCAAAGAGGACGTTCTAGAAAGAGCACCTCAGGATGATGTTTGGGACCAGGTGTGATCTCATGGCTTGATGTGGTTTGAAATTACCTTCCTTGTAAGGGGGAGCAGTGATGATAATGTTGTAGACCCTCCTCGTAAGGGGGAGTAGTGATGATGATGTTGCAAACCCTCCTCGTAAGGGGAGCAGTGATGATGATGTTGTAGACCCCCCTTGTAAGGGGGATCAGTGATGATGATGTTGCATACCCTTCTTGAAATGGGGAACAGGTTGATGATGTTGCATAGGGATTGTATCATCCCCAAATCATTCATAAAGTGTTGTGGTGGGATTGTATTATCCGTGGACATTAGTCCTAAAGTGATACGCATACTTCTTTCTCCTTATTGTGGTGAGATTGTATCATCCATGGACATTAGTCCTAAAGTGATTCGCATACTTTTGTCTCCGTGTTGTGGTGGGATTATATCTTCCCTAGACATTAGTCCTAAAGTGATCTGCAGACTTCTATCTCCGTATTGTGGTGGGAGTGTATCATCCCTAGACATTATTTCTAAAGTGATATGCAGAATTTTGTCTCCGTGTTGTGGTAGGATTGCATCATCCTTGGACTGATGTCCTAAAGTGATAGGGGTTGATCATCCCATAATTGATCCACATACGTTTGTCTCCGTGAGGTGGTATGATTGCATCATCCTTGGACTTATTTCCTAAAGTGATAGGGGTAGATCATCCCATAATTGATCTACAGATTTTTGTCTCCGTGAGGTGGTAATATTGCATCATCGTTAGACTTTTGTTCTAAAGTGATAGGGGTTGATCATCCTGTAATTGGATCCACAAACATTTGTCTCTATGATAGGATTGTATCATCCTTGGAATTATGTCCTGAAGTGAAAGGGACTGATCATCCCATAATTTGATCGTGTGTGTGGCAAGTTCAGTGTTTTCATACTGATGTTGATGTGGCAAGTTCAGTATTTTCATACTGATGTTGATGTGGAAAGTTCAATATTTTCATACTAATGATATGGCAGGTTCAGTGTTTCTATACTAATGATAATGAGGTAGTTTCAATATTTCTATACTGATATTGATGATGATGCTGCTTCAACATTTGTATTTTGATTTTGATGATGTGGTTGTGGTCCCAACACCTTCTGTTGATGATGCTAATGTGATTGTGTTCCCAACACCTAGTGATGATAATGTTGATGTGGTTGAAGTCACAACACTTTGTGTTGATGATGATGGTGTTGTTTCAACATTTTTATGTTGATGATTATGATGATGTTGTTTCAACATTTTTATGTTGTTGTTGATGATGATGTTCCAATATCTCTGTGTTGATAATGCAGATGATGATATAACATTTATTGATGATGTTGCTTTAGCACTAACATGCTAATGATGTTGTTGTTGTTTCAACATTTACATACTAATGATGCAGATGATGATGTTTCAGTATTGACATATTGATCTTGTAGATGATGTTTCAATATTTACATACTAATTATGCCAATGATGATGTTTTAGTATTTACATGCTGATGATGCAGATGATGATGTTTCAATATTTACATACTGATGTTGTAGATGATGTTTTAGTATTTACATACCGATGATGATGTTTCAATATTTACATACTGATGTTGCAGATGATGTTTCGGTATTCACATATTGATGTTACAAAAATAGATTCAGTATTCACATACTGATATGGCATAAGAAGATTCAGTATACACATACTGATGTTACAGAAGAAGATTCAATATTTGCATACTGATGTGGAAGAAGAAGATTCAGTATTCACATACTTCTGTTGCAGAAGATGATCCAATATTCTCATAACGAGATTGAAATCTAACATTAATGTCTCCAAGAGCCTCGGTTGATCCCGCATATTCATTGTGAAAAATAATTTGAGTAACCCACACCGAAGTAGTGTATAAAAGGTAAATGGGTCGTATATAGCCTCTCTATCCATATCCTCATGCTCCCTTTCACTCCATATGATTTCCATACTTGTAATTTTTTACCCATCTTGATCAGTATGCTTAGTTTTGGTTTATGCTTTGCGGGAAACACATGTGAAATGTTTCACAACGCACATACCAAACGCGAGTGGAAGGTTTTCCAATAGCATATTTTCTATGAACATGCGAGCTCACAAGCCTCCACCCACATGTACACAATTTCACTATTAAAACCTCATCAAAACATAAAAAATTACACTAAAAACATCAAATAAATTATATGAAAATGAAGTAGAAAGAGATAGTTTCCCTCCAATTCGTGGTTTTGGAAATGGTCCATTGGGTTGGTCACAATCTACATGTGAAGATCTAGGGATTTTTCTTCACTCCAATTTAAAATAAAAAATAACATAGTTTTTTAACCAAATGTCACTATTTGTGGTAATTTATTTTCAAATATTTACCCACTTTATATAGTTTCAATTTCATTTTTATTATAATAACTAATGTTCTTTGAATTTTTGCCTAGGTCTTCATGGTCAACTAATTTTTTCAGGTTATTTTCACATCTATGGATGAAAAGTTGCATATTATATCTTGACATATAGGATAGGATATTGTTACCTTGCATTTTGCACTCATACTTTATTCCATCTAAATCCGTAGGACTTAGTTTTTCTCCATGGACTACGACTTTTAACCTCCTAATACCCTTCATTTGTCATTGTTCTTCCATGGACTAGAACCTACCCTACATGGGCTATCCTAGTTAGAACCTTTGTTGTCATTGGGTTCCCATGCTGAAAGTCCCTAGGTCTTAGGAGCCTTCTTAGTTCTTTTATATGTGAAAATATGACCTCATACTCTTTATTTTTTCTAACTACCTTTTCGATCAGGCTCCTGTTATATGGATTTACTTTTAAGCTCTTGTTAGACTCCTTAACATGACAAGATTTCAATTTTACTTGTTCTTTCAATCTCATTAAAGGAATTGAAGGATCATTTACGTTGGTATAATTTTAACCCTTTTCTAGACCATGTGGATCACTTACAAAAATGAATACTCTAGTTCACTGTGACTAGAAGAGTATTCCCAGGTATAGGTTTATCTCTTTTTCAACCTCGGAGGCTAAACTTATGAAAAAGGAACTTGTTTGATCTTACTTTTTTTCTTTCGTGCGCTGAATTAAAACATGAAAAATATTTCAAGCATTCTTTGTGCTATTGTAATGCTCATTAAACTTCAATTCAAAGGCATGGAGTTTACTGTTTGTTGCCCCATACTCACAAATTAATGGAACAACACGAGTGATCTTGGTTTCCTTCATGCTCATTGAAATAAAGCTTTATGTGTATTTTTGAAGGAGCGGAGCATCGGTATGGTGATAGTTTAACCCTTTTTTCAGACCTTGCCAATTAACTACGAAAAATGAATACCTTAGTTCTTTGGAGCTAAGAGAGTTCTCCTCTAGATTGTTTTATACTTTTCCAAACTTTGGGGACTAACTTTACGAAAAAGTCCTCCCTAGATTCTTCTTTGGTGTTTTCATACTCTCAAATTGTGAAAAATGCACCAAGAACTTACTAATTCAGCTCGTAAAATCCATGTATGAGTGATTTATCAAGCATTCTTCTATCTCTTCTTCAACTTGCTCAACAATGAAGAAGGTCCCGAGTTTGCTTTGTTGGACTCATTAAACCTATACAAGAAAGTTATTTTTTTTTAAAAGAGAAAGGGAAGGGAATCATCTCCATAATTCATCAGTTGCTTGGCAGCAAGTTCACATTTTCCTTGAACAAAGCATTAGTTTGAGTCTCTCAATAGTTGGGTTCTAATTTTTGGCCTTTAGGTTTCAGCCTAAACTCAGAGCTAATACTCCTTTGATTGGTTACTCTTCCAATCATATGGAGAATATGTTAATGTATCCTACATTGCAAATTTGTCTCGTTGTTTTCTTTGACTCTAATATTTCTTGATACAATTTTCGTGTCATACTCACTGTTCAAGGATATTTAACCCCAGTCGACCATTCTACAGTTTTTCTTGACCTTTTCATGTCGTCCATCTCTGATGTTGATCTATGCCATCTTATTTCATACAATATACTAGTTTACTCGTGTGAGTAGTTGAAGGATTCATCAATGCCTTCCTTCTCACAAATGTCTCCCCATTGGTTCTAGCTAATGTTACTTTGTGATGAATACTTAGAGTTTTGGATAGTACCTTGGGATCCACTTTTCATTCTTGGTGGTTTCCCTTGTGTTGGTTATTGGTTCAACTTTTCAACTAGTACTCCAATGGTATCCTCCATGTTCGATTTCAACTACTTTATTCACATGGTTAGGATTTCTACTCTTCATCAGATTTGGATGAAGACCTTGGGTTTTCAGCTTATAAAACCTAAGTTGCACAAGATCAAGGAAACCTACGTGTTACACACAATTTCCCTTGTTACACCCATGTGTCCCTTAAAAACTCGTTAAAAATAAAAAGCAATTAATTAAAAGGTGGTTGGGGTTGATATGGTAACCTCCCCACCTTCTGTTACTGCTTCAGCCTCATAACTTCTATTCTCATTTGATCATAAAATCACGAGAGAGGCTAGAGGAAAGGGAGAGACCATTGGAGTCAATGTTATGTTGGAGGATTCTCATTGGAAAAGAGGAGAAAGGATACCCAAAACTTGGTTTCAAGAAGTGCATTTCAGATTGAGGTAATTGTACTTGTTTCAAGCATTTGATCAATAAAAATATTGTTTCCTTCCCAATAAATGGTGTATACTTTTGGTTATTGAATGATTTATGTTTATGAATGTGATATTATGTTAAGTTTCAATTATTTTACTTTTTCATACCTTAGATTTATAATATCCAAAGGTGTTTTGATAAAGGTATTTGTCTCTTGCAGGTGTTGAAACATTTGATTGAGGATTGGGTTGGAGAAAGTTTGAAGATAAGACCAGCCTTCAAGGAAAAGGTATGCTCTCTCAATGATTCAAACTTCATTTCATTCTTTATTAGTGAGTAAGCTCGGTTTGTGTCTAGGTAAAATTTGTTACAGTCTGATCTAAAACCCTAGTACGTTGGTGACCTCATTAACCCTAATCATAGGAACACTTTCCTTAACAAAAAATACCTACAATCGAGCAATGCTAGAGAGATCATTACAGTGTGCAATCTGTAAACATAATGCATCATTCAAACATGAGCATTTCCTGGAGTTCATTTTGGAAACAAAAGACAAAACTATTGATGCAACATATCATATGCCACTACTGCAACAATATTTCCCAACACTTATAGTGATTCCATAAAATGCTTTTACAAAGAGCATCTCACTTGTGGTATTTCAATTGAATAGTCCTTTCATGTAGGCTCTATTTACACTAGCAGTATAATACCATTGTCGAGATCACATATCCTGAGTAATCGGATCTGTTTTCCAAATTTTCCAATTTTGTATATCAAAATGCTACGAGGAAAAAAAGAAAGAAAAATTGTATATGTAACAACCTCCCCTACTAGTTTACATTTTGGGAAACACTTGCATAATGTTCCTTTTTGCATTGTATCACAATTCCTTCATATTACTGCTTCTTTTTTGGTCTCTTGTCACCTTATTTAAAAATGTCTTGAATAACTCTATTGTAGTTGTAAAGCCATTGAATCTTTTATTTTTTGAAAATGGGAAAATTTTCTTTGGGTTGCTCCACCTTTTTTTGTCTATTTCAAACTTATTTGAAAATAATTAAAACTATCTACTTTGCAAATGTCTACATGGATTGTTCTCTTCAATTTTTTTTCTTTGGCTATTTATCTTTTTCAAAGAAAAGTTGGTTCCCCAAATAGCAATAGTGATGTAACATTTGCTTGGATAGGTGCAAAATTAACATGGCATCAAGATACAACTGCCATCTCTCCTCAATTGTCATTGGTAATGTGTCATTTGCTTGCATTAGTGCACAATTGATTGAGAAATTGTGGCTTCTTAGGGATTTGTAGAACATGTGCCGATATATTGTTGTCACAAAAAAACTGCTTATTTTCTAACCAATGCTAAGTACTTCTCCTACCTAATGAAAAATGGTATTTAGAGAGGGAATGGAGACACATGCATGAATGTTTGCTAAAAACATAAAAATGGAATTATAGGAGACATAATAAAGTTTATTATTTGATAGAACAATGTTGGCTTGAACTCTAGAAAACTCGACCTTCAACAAAATTTGCTTCCATATAACTCAAGCCCTTGCAAATATGAAGAATCAAGCTACTTGGAAAACCTGTGAATAGTGGAAACCATGCCATTTGTCTTCTAGATGATTTAAATGACTTTGCAAATGTATGTAGCATTGACACTTAGAAAATCAATTGTATGCTCATAGTTTCACAACTAATGTTTATGTAAGAATACTATCACTATGCTACAACTAATAGCTTGTGATACTAGTTTACAGATTGGGATACTCTTGCACAATGTTCCTTTTTGCATTCTAGCATGGTTCCTTCATACTACTGCTTCTATTTTTTGGTCCCTTGCCACCTTACTTAAAAAGGTTTTAAAGAGCTCTATTGTAGCTGTATAGCCATTGAAACTTTTCTTTTTGCATTGGGTGAAAGTTTTTTTGGGCCACTCCGCCTTTTTGTCTATTTCGATCTTATTTGAAAAGAATTAGAACTATTTTTTCTCTTCAATATTTTTCCCTGCCTATTTATTTTCCGCAAATCAAAATTGGTTCCCCAAATTCCAATAGTGATGCATTATTTGCTTGGATAGGTGCACAATTGACATGGTACCGACATACAATTGGTAGGTCTCCTCAAATTTAAATAGTAATGTGTTATTTACTTGGATTAGTGCACAAATGGATTGATAAATTGTGCGTGCTTATAGATTTATAGAGGGTACATGTTGATATATTGTAGTCACAATAAAACTACTTGTTTTCCAATTAATGCTAGGTACTTCTCCTGCTCAATGAAAAATGGTCTCTAGATAAGGCATGAAGACAAATGCATGCATGTTTGATAACAACATAAAAATGGCATTGTAGGAGACATAATAGAGTTTATTCTATGATATAACATGCTTACCTTGAACTCTAGCAAAATTGACCTTCAACATCCTTTGCTTCCATAGAACTCAATCTCTTGCACACCTGAAGCATTAAGATACTTGGAAAACTTGTGAAGAATGGAAACCGTGGAATTTCTCTTATAGCTTAATACAATGCCTTCACAAATGTTTATAGCGTTGATTCTTAGAAAATCAATTGTATGCTTATTCTTTTACAACTAATGTTTATGTAAGAATGCTATCACAAAACTGTATTTTGTAATTCTATTTTATTTCCGAATACATACTTTGTGACTGTGCTTGCATAGTTAACAACAATTTTAACATAAAATTTATTTTATCAATGTTATCACCTTGCTGTTTATGTAATCATGCTATGATAAACTGCATTTTGTGGACGTAGCCTCTTATTTCAATGTTATAAACTATGTCAAGACACACTTCATAGCTTGTGAATGTGATTGTCGTTGCACATAATATTTTTCACATATCTCTTGTGAATATGTTCTATTATGGTTGTTGCTTTTATAAGTGCCCATATTGCTTGTAATTATCGTTTTATCCCTTATTTGCACATGGTTATATAAGAGAACGTTCTAAGGATTTCCAAGTTCCTGAGTGTAGCAATGTTGTAAATGCATATAAAAAATTATGGCTTATAGTGTGGTTGTTAGCAACTATTTTTTGAATAGTCCTATTAAAATTGGCAAGTTTGAAAAACAATTTAGCTTGTTCTCGATCCTTACATGATTTTGCACAATGCTCTTATGAGTATGAAATTTATTTGATTTGCAGTGTATTTGCTAGCAACAATTTTGTTAACAGTCCTATTAAGAATGACAATTTTGCAAATGATTAACCTAGTGCTATAGCCTTGCATGGTTTTGGAAAATTATCTTACGACTATGTTCTATTATGGACCGTGCTTATATTAATGTCCAAATTGCTAATAATTAACATTTGATGTACATGGTTATACAAGAAATAGTTCTAAGAATTGTCATGTTTGAGAATGTAGTAATCTTGTAAATGCATATAAAATTTCTTTCTTTTTGATGATGTGCAATTAGCTAATAAGGAAGCATATTTGTTTATTGATGCATACACATTTTTGGACTATGTTTAAAAAGGGCCAGATTTGTATTTAATTTTGACAAATTTTCATACCTTTTGATGTAATATGAAACTTATTATAATTTTGGCTTCCACTTTATGGTCTAAATTATTTTTGCTCTTGGTATATCTCATATTTTATGTTTAGAGGAAGAAGACGATGAATGGGAAATTATATTGAATATGAGGAGGGTCCCACCTATTTATATTATATTCCTTTATCATATTACATTTAAATTAACTTGCCTTTTTATTTATCCTAACTAAATATCTTAACTAAAGGTAGTTCTCAACTACTTCTAACTTCTTTTTGAAATGATAAAAAGGGAGACACAAGGAGAATAACTTATTTATTTATCCCAACTAATTGTCTCAACTAAAAGGTAGTTCTCAACAACCACTAACTTCTTTTGAAAGGATAATAAAGGAGGCACACGGAGAATGAAGGCAAGAGTGGAGAGATAAAAATTATGATAAAATGTTTGTTTATATTCAAAGTGAGATTTCTTCTTTATTCATTCATTTATAAGTTGTCAAAGAGATGAGATTCTCTTGTTGACAACAATAAAGTATTGAAGGTGGCAATACAAGGATCAAATAACAACATTTATGATTATGATAAGAGATTGATCTAATATTCGATGCATTATAATCACAACTTGGGGAAAGATGATTCTTGCATGATTTTTAAGTTCTATTTATTTGCAATGTGTCTGCTAACAACCATTTTGTCAATAGTGCTATTAAGAGTGGCAATTTTTCAAATGATTGACCTAGTGATAGATCCTTGCATGGTTATGCATAATTATCTTATGACTATGTCCTATTATGATTGGTGCTTGTATTGATGTCCATATTGTTGATCATTATCATATTTTCCCCATTGTTATAAAAAAAATCTTTTTAAGAATTGTGATGTTTCTGAATGTAGTAATCTTGAAAGTAAGAACAACCCAAGGATTTATGGGAAAGAGGGTAATACAAGTATGTGAACGTGTCAAGTTATAAATTGAACAACAACTTCCAGTTCTTTGTGCAAGATATGCACAAATTGGGTGTCTATTGTGCAACATACTTTCAAATTAAGGAGGTGTCTATTTTAACAATTTCTCTTGCTATGTGCAATATACTCACAAATTATGGAAGGTTTGAATTTGCATATCAAAGGTTGGGAATCAACATTTCAAGAGAATCTTGTGTATTATGCAAGATACTTGCAAATTAAGGAGAGACCTATTTTGCACATCAAAGATAACGAATCAAATTCATCATGTACTAGATCATTTGTGCTTGTATTGAATATGTTCATATTGCCTATAATTATAATTCCTTGCACATGGCTATATAAGACTTCGTTCTAAGAATTGTCATGTTTTTCAATGTAGCAATCTTTTATAAGCATATAAATTTACTAATTTGCAGCATGGCTATTAACAACTATTTTTCTTAGCAGTTGTCTTAAGTTTGAAAATTTTGTAACCAATTAGGCTCATGCTAGATCCTTGCAAGCATACTTTGCTAAAGCATGGAATTGATTTCTATCCATTTCACAAAATAAAAATTAGTACTGAGACACATACAATTTAAAAATAATAATATTCAATCTTATAGATAAGCAATGTATATGTAGTGTGCTTGTTGATCATGCATTTGCTAATATATTTGTCATTGTTTTTTTAAAATGAAAATATGGCTCATGACCATTTCAATTCTATTAGGCATGTGTATATTTTCTAATCTTAGATGCTTTAGTGTCTCCTTTGTGTGTAATACTTAGCTCAGGGAAATATTCATTAAATCCATTGCTAGCACAAATCATCCCTTAAAAACTATGTTATCCTTAAAAAAAAACTGACTTTTTCAAAATTCAAGATTCTCCCTTGGAGTCAAGGAAGGTGCTTTCCTAATTCTTGCATATGAAAACTCAAAAGAAGCAATTATGGTCTTGATCTGATACAAAATACTACCGACTTTTAAGGAAGAGTTTATTTTCACTATTTAATTGCGAACATGTTACTTCTAATACTTTGGAGCCACATTCCATCTAGAATTCACAACTTTGATAGATGTAAGTCCACTCTTAGAGCAAAACTATACCTCAAAAACTAATCTATCCCCTAAAGAACCCTAATTTTTGAAATTTCAAGATACCCCACAGGAATCAAGGAAGGTGCTTACCCAATTCATGCACATACAAATTTAAAGAAAGCAATTATGTGATTGGAAACTCCTCTTAAACCCATAATATGATTAGAATACATGTATAACAACCTTTCTTTTAAAAACTTCTCTTTTCATTAGTATGCTTTGAAGTATTCCTTTGTTCAAACTAAAGCTATGTCAACAAAATATTCTTAAGATCTCTCATAAAAAAACTATAAAGAAACCACTAGGCATCACATAATTAACCCATCCATTCATGGAAAGGTTATACTATCATATTTCTCAAGACACTTGAAGATCACTTCTTGCCGTTTCCCTCATTTACCCTCATCAACCAAGGAAAGGGGGAAAGGACATTCAACAAAGAAAACGAATCTAAATCAAAGCTCTTAAATTATGGTTTTTACTACCCATCATTGTAGGATTCCATCAACATTTATCTTTGCCTTTAGCTCCCCACGGACTATTTGGTCAATTCTCAAAAACTAGCCATGCACATAGCCATTTCTATCACTTGTCCACATCACTTTTTATATCAAATTTGCTCATACTTTATCAATTGCACTAATAGTTGTCCTAGTGGCCATTGCATACATAAACTATTTGGTTAGTGTTTCTAGCCTTTGTATGGAATGATATCCTTATTTCTTGCTATAAATATGTAATTGTTATGAATATATCACGTGTCACATTAAATTTATTGGTTACACATAGTGAAGAGAAGAATATTAATTTCACTAATACTTGTCATAACTGTCATTGCACACATAATTGGCATGTTTTCATTGTCTTTTGTTATAAATATGACATAAAATTGTTATCAATATGGAATATAGTCATAAATATTTTTACATAAACCCCTCTTTTGCTGCATTTATGGAGCTTCTCTCCTAAGATTTGCAAAAAAAAATCATTGCAACTGCACCCATGCTTGTGCCATTCCTCTTGCATTTCCATTTCGCTCCAGTATCTGACATTGCCACTTGTGGCACTTGATTAAGTTAAGTTTATTATTTTATTATTATTATTATTATTTAAACAAAAATGGTTAAATTTTTAATATTAAAATGATGTAAACCAACAATAGATATACATAAGATTTATTACACTCTGCATCATGGAAATAGGCAAAAACCAAACCGAAAGACCCATTCTGCTGCTACATACAAAAATTGTTTAGTTGGTTCATAACGTCGACTACTATATATTCACACATATATACCAAACAACAAAATACAACTAAAAAACTTATAAAAGAAACATAGAGGCAGAACCCATCTTAGAAATCATCTTTATTGAACATGCCTGGAAACATGTGATTCATCTTGTCCCTTAAGCAGATAAATAATAGTATTCATCCATAGCTCGAAGCCCTTAAGCTGGAGCATCATGAACTTGACTCTCCTGGTTCAAATTTAACGTCCTTGCCACATCCACATGAATTTCCTCAATTTTTCATTTTTCTCCCTCAAACCGCTCTCAATGTCCTCCACCCGAGTATCCAATATTTAAATGTAATATGAAATTCCTCAGATAGCCTCGAGCATGCCTTTAAATTGATTATGTAATATCTACATCATATGTAGCAGGTCAGTGAGATCTAATCAGATCCCACACAAATCTTCCCTCCATGATGGCATGATCGAATGGTCTTTTTTCCATGGACCTAAAATACCCTCTTCTTCGACGACAACCAAAGGCTAGCAGGAGCCTTCCCTTACTAGAGGGCATGATCTAGGCCATTTTTTGAACCTCATCCAACATAAAAATCTAGTCACACCAAGAACCACCCCCTTGTCCCAATGGCAGTGGTTCCAACAACGAAGAAGGAGTTTTTTCTTTCTCACTTCCAGACTATTCTACGCAATCACCTCTCCTTCAACACTACCACTTTCCCTATGAATTTAAAGGATATGAAAGAAATTTTGGGAAGGAAACCCACATTGAAGCTAAATTAAGTTCCCACAAGTTCCTAGAGGTGCACTATAGAACACCACAATATTCCACAAGAAAATGTCAATCCAAATGTGAAAGACAACACAATTTCTGAATGAGGCATTAACTATAACTTGTGGCTTGGTACAATGTCAGTTCTTCACATATTCTCTCCCAACTTTGGTGACGCTTTCCTAATGTTTCTAACACTTATAATTCATAAGGGGCTTATCATTAAGGGATCCATTTTCTAATGGGGTTACCCCCACCCTTTCTAATATAACCTTGTGCCAACGTAGCTCCCAAGTTGGCCATTCTATCAAGGATTTCATTTTTTTGTTGCTTCACATGGAGGAGACTTAAACCTAGAAGATATTTAATAATACATATTGTTCACTTCTAAAGATGGCCCTAGCCAATACCCTTACCTTTTAGTCCTTTACATGTTTATCTAATGACAATTCTCTGAATCAATTTTTTTTGTACAGCGAGAGAGGATAGAATTTTCTTAGCTTGCAAGAGTGTCACACACCATTTAGCTTGGTTATTGGTCATAATCCCAATACCCCAAGCAAAAGTTGTGACTATTTTCCATCTAGGGTCAATCATAACCCTTCCCGCACTTGCTTCCTTAGGGTTTCCGTTAGACGCACCATCAAATAAGAAGGAATAAAAATTATGTTGTTGAAGCCAAACTACAAATTCAAGAGGGGTTTCGTTAATTTTCCATAATGGAGGGTTGTAAGGCAATAGGAATATTTTGGATTGAAGGGATCCCTGGGAAAGCAAAGAGTTAAGCCATTTTTTTTTCAATATGGAAAATAGGTTTTGAAGCAAGTTTCAAAAGGCCTTGGTGGAAAAATACTAAAAAAGGATATTTTTGGTACTACTAGCTATGGTATCAAGAGGTAAGAGATGATTTTCAAATATGGCTTTGTTTCGAGCTAGAGTGATCTTACAACATTTATATTTAGGGAGAGAAGATCAAATCTTTCAAATATAGAATTAGAAGAGAGAGAGAGGTTGCAATAATCCTTCCAATTATAGAAGAGTTCACTCTAGGAAGAAGGCAGTGGAAAAGGGGAACTGATCTCATTAAGAAAAAAAGACTAAACTGAGTTTGCATACTCACATTCCATAAAAATATGTCAAGCAGTTTCTTCAACATTCTTGCACATAAGACACTAGGAGAGGCCTGCAAACTATCATTTTTTAAGGTTATCGACTGTAAGAACTTTATCATGTGCCAAAATCTAGCAGAAGATAGTAACCTTAGGTAATCCATATTTGTTCCGTATATGCTTCCACATTTAGGAGAAAGGAAGATATCAAAGGTAGCCAATTAATTGTTCATATCCTTCTTTGACTGTATAAATTCATTTCCCCCCATCCTCATATATCCTTGTCCATTCGGTGAGTTTGGGATATGCCATGTAAGAAAGAGATAAAAATATCATAGTCATAGGAAAGCTAATATGGAACGGAAGGCTCCTTCCAACGCTTCCATTGAACTGTTGATCTCTAAGTTGAGAGGTCATTTAGCATATTGTAGCCATGCTATGAAAGAAAGTCTTATTGTCTTGCAACACGATCTTAGAAGAGAGTGGAGCTCTTCCAAGGATTATTTCATCCCACATTTGGATCCACTTTTCGTTACCTGGGATCCAATATAAGCCATCGTGGATCAGAGCCCTTGCTACCTTGCATAGGATCCAAAAATTCAACCCCTTACCTTCTAATAGTCCTTCATCTAGACATCTTAATCAAGGTCATATTAGGTATTTTTTTCACAGTATCTCTTTCCACCATTCCTTATTTCTTGAGAGAAATATCCACAATATTTTGGATCCCATTTCTATATTCATGAGATGGGGATTTATTATCCTAGTTCCACCATGATATTTTGAGAAACGGACAACCTCCCATTTGATGAAATGAAACTTTCGATGATTCACTTTAACTCCCCGCCATATAAATTTCCATATTTCTTTATTGATGTTGGCCATAACAACTGCAGGGGAAAACATGGAAGAGAATAAACACAATGGAAGAGAAGAGAGAACAAATTTAATTAATATAAGTTTACCTGCTAGGTTGAGCCACCAAATAACCCATATTTGGATTTTTCTTTGATATTTTGGAAGATATCTTACCAATTGACCATTCTGGCACTCTTTAGATAATGTGAATTCCAAGATATTTTAAAGAACTCCAATTTGCTTGAGCTATGAAACCAAGAATGTGAGAGAGATGAATAAGGAGGCATGTTGAGCAGTTTCAACTAAAGATATTTCTCTTTCACTCATTCACATCCCCCTAATAATCCTCCATGAAGGAATCCAAATTATTTTAAAACCTGGATGCATTAATTATAAAGGCACTTCACAGAAATATGGTGTCATCTGTGAAATGAGTGTGATAGCACTCTTTTGTTCCTCTTGATATAAGAATGCCAACTAGAGTTCCCTTATGCGTTTTTTAGTTTAATTTACGACTCAAAGTACGCAAAAAAACAAGATAAATAAAGTGGGATATGGGGAAGCCCTTCCTCAACCCATGTGTATCCTGAAAATTTTAGAACCTAAATATTTGATGGTTCATCATAGCTTTGGATCTTCTAGAGACAAATAGTCGTTAGACAACAGGTGAATATCAGAGTAGTTGTTTGGAGTCTTGACAAGGAAAGTTGACAGAATGACTGAACAGTCGGTTGGATAACTGACTAAACTTTGGGAATTTGTGGAATTCATAGAAATGGTTAGGACTAATGAACCATATTTGTGGACCTGATCATCCTTACTTCCAAGAAGGTTGTTAGATATAGAAACTATAAAAATAAGACCATATGGCTTCTTAACAACAACGATTTGAGATGTCTTTCATGCTCATTATGCATTATGATGTTTTGATCATGATGTGTTGTGATTAAGTGTTTTAATAGTGTCTTTAGACACCACCTTTATTCTTGGAATATTGTTCCCTTATGTAATTTTATTTTATGTTCAATAGTTCAAGGTTAAGGGGTTCTCCAACATGGTATCTGAGCTGATGGTTTTGACTTAGTCCTATTGTCTACAAATTCTGCTGATTTAGATCTAGGTTGATTGACTCCATGCAGAAGATTTGTTGACTGATACCTCTTCTTGAACTTTGACTAGATTTGTTAGATTAGAAGGATGGCCTCCAAGATAGATCATGTTTTTCTCAATGGACATAATTATGTAGTCTAGGTGATAGATATGGAGACCTTGTTGAAGGGAAAAGGACTATGGCAGTTCACAAAGAGTGTTATTGCTTTCTCGATGGATATTGATGCTAAGTTTTCCATCATCGTAAAGAAATATGAAGCTATAGGTGTTATCATGACCTAAATCTCAAGGGAGATTCACTTTCATACAAGTGGGATCGACTATACTCATTCCATATGAAATAAGTTGAATACTTTGTTCAACAAGATAAATGAAGTTGAAGTAATGCAGAGAGAGAAAGAGTTGATATCTATGAAACCTCTTTCCTTTGATCAGATCAAGGAATATATTTTTAAGATTTCATATGCTTAGCTAGATATCATTAGTGTTTAATCTAAATTCACAACAATGACATATGCAGAATCACTAAAAGAAACAAAATCACAAGATAGACACAATATTTATCCTAGGAAACCATCAAGGTGAAGAAAACCCAACAAAACTTCCTCTGTATATATGTATAAGGTAAAACCCCAAAACATTTATTCTCCTCCTTTCCTATATCTCTCTCTCTCTCTCTCTTCCCTATGCGCTACACAAGTGAGTGAATCAATGTTCAAATGAGAAGCACAAATCCTCTATTTATACTCTTTTTTGTCAGCTGACTTTTAACCTAATCAAGTTTGCCCCACTAAACTTTCTGGGCTGACTTCACCCAGGAAATCACTGTAATGTCCCGGTTTTGACCCCGTTACATTAGAGGTATATGATGTATATATTGTAATGATCATGGTGTGGAGCTAAAGGCCAAGGCCCCGCCATTGATCGGTAATGCTATGTTTTGGATTTAATTGTCACCGAAGGTCTATCGGGGCACGTGACATATAATATGTTGGCCATCATGTAAATATGCATCATAATTAATTAATGGACACAACCAGCTACGGTCGCGGCAACTAAAACGAATGGGGCATGATTTTCTAAGGATAAGGGGGGTGAATTATTTAACCTGTGGGCCAATGGGGAAAAGCCAAATGTCTATGAGAAAACCCATCAAACTGTCAACTACCTTTCTTATCTTTTTCTCCAATCATTTATTTCTGCCAGAATGTGGTTGAGTTAGTTATTGCATGGAATGGGAAGAGTATGGGAAAAGAAATTCGAATTGGGCAGAGACCCATTTTTGAAAATCGTGTTCTAACTTCCTTGGCAAGAAAAATGCCCAAAACCGTAGGCCATTCTGCTATGCATTCATGTTTTTCAGTTTTCCTCATGTTTTGGGAGCAGCTGGAGTTTTTCCTGTGTCTTTCCTTTCACGTTTTTGGCTGTTGATTTCATTTTTCTCATGGATTGGAGGTCGTTTTTGTAGTGCCAGGGATTGGGTTGTCTTCCTCACGTTTTTGGAGCTGCTGGTGCATTTTCCATTCACGTTTTTGGAAGTTCCATGTGTTTTTTACCATGGCTGTGAAGAGCCATTCACGTTTTTGACTGTCTCAGCGACTATTGGCCTCACGCACAGGCTATGTGGGACGTTTTTACCTGCTGAGAGTTGTGCTCATTGATAAGCTTCAGGGTTGTGTGTTTTCCCCATATTGTGAGCCGTTTTTGCTGTTACGTTTGGGGATGTGTAATTCGTTTTTCCCTGTTTAAGCTGTGAGAGTTGTATTGATTGCTTGAATGCAAATGTTGGTCTTTGGACTGTGTGAGGAGTAAGGGTGTTGGCTTGGTTGCTTGATAAACCTGGTGCTAGAAACCACACAGACAGAGCTAGAGGGCTGGCCTTCTTCTCCATCACCCCTGAATAGCACTGGAAGGGAATGCAGGGCCTGAGGGACTGTGTAGCAGAGAAGGGACTGATTCCTTGTGTTGGGTGTGGATGGGTGTCTTAGTGGTCAGGCTAGTTCCGGTGTAGGTGTTCTTGGCTCTGTTATGAGCTCACCAGCTTAGCAAATTGCCTTCATCAACTCCTGGATGGCCTGATAAACCCAACTTAGTTGGCTTGGCTGTGTTTTGGTTACCTTTGGCTATGTGTCAGCCTGCTAGTTCCCTTATTCCTTGGAGAATCATGCCCAGCTCGGGGGTGGCAGCGTTGCTGAGAGATTGATGAGCACGCTGGCCTATGGTTGGGTGGAACGTTGCAGCGACGTAGCTGGTTGCGGATCAAGTTCACCATAAGATAAGTGATCTTGTGTATTTTACCTCTGCAAATCTTAATTTACTGTAATGAAAATGAAATGAACATGATAAATGCATGCATGACTAAATGCTTGTTGAATGTATGATGATGTTTCCGCTGTGTATGTTAAATGAATGCATCTGTGTGTGTTAAACAATGGCATTTGTACATGGTTTACCATAATGCATTCCTGGCAGCATTCTATTTATGTAAATTTTTTTATGCCTGTCCATGTTCATGGGCGATTAGTCCGGTTGATTGAAGCATTGGTCGCGTCCTCTTTGCCGGTCGGAGGCATGGGGATGTGACAATCACAAAAAAATATTTTATTATATTCATTAGGGTACTATTGACCTGACTTACAATGGAGGCTTTACGTCATGACTCTATGATGACCAATTACAATAATAACATTCCGACAGAGGAATAAGAGCATCTCCCTTAGGGTACATCAGTAAAATACATTTAGAATATCCTTTGAAGCTACAATATTTCTACATATTTAGCTTGCATCAAGGAGCTACAACCAAAACTTGGTGAATGTGGGAAGGATTTTTTGAAGAAGGATGGATAACTCAATGAACTAGTTTTGATGAATTTGAATACACCGTACGATGTCTTTTGTTCCTGTTTTCAGGCTAATTGTATGTCATGCAAGCAATATGGTAATGATTTTATATTTGATGCTTTATGTGATTTGCTTAATAAGGATCAATAGAATTTGCTTGAAGAAGTGAAGCTTGGTAGCAAAAGCTAGGCTCACTTGTTGAAAAAGCAAGGTCAAGCCAAACCTTAAAGAATGTGGTTAGCAAGATCAACGAGCATAATGTATTGACCAACCTACAAAAGGGAAAATTGAAGAGTCATCATTGATGAAGAAGGATTGAAAGAAGAAGACCTGTTGGTATTATGCAAAGGTGGGATAAGTCAATAAGAATTGTTTGAAGAAGATGAAGGATTTATAATGTAAGGTCAAGAATCTCGAGGATAGTGCATCGAATGGAAATTTGATCAATCGACCTCCTGAAAATTATACCTTCTCTTTCAGATTCCTAGGAATTACATGTCCACACCTCTTGAACTGAATGGATATTCTACTTTGGATGCACTCATCACATGGAAAATGATGCTTCTTTGTTCTCTTCCTTAAGTGATTCTACTGAAGAGAAGATATATTCCACTTCTGATTACACTCTCATCATTACTGGAAATGGTGATGTTGAATGTTAGCACGATCACATATCCAATGTCTATCATCTACCAAGCATGAGTGCAAATTTGTTGTCAGTTTCCCAACTAACAAGGGCTAAGAAAATTGTTGAGTTTTGGTCTAATCACTTTATCATAAAGTGTATGAGGATGGGGAGTAAAATATTGCTTCAAGGATTTTGGATCCCAACGATGGAATTTATAAGTTTTGTGATGTTCCCAGTAATTTTTCTAGGATGAGTGGGCTTCCTGCACTTGTTGCTCAAACTGAAGACATAAGTCAAACTTGGCATGAACAACTTGGTCATCTGAACTTTTGGAGTTTGAAAATGATGGTGACTCACAATATGGTTACTGGTATTCCAAATATTTTTCCACTTGATGGAGTTTGCAAAGGATGTATTCTTGAAATTCATCATTAGGAACCCTTTGATTCAGGGAAAGCATGACATGAACCCTGTGATCTCTATTTCATGAAAAAACCTTCTTTAGAAGGCACAACGTATATTTTTACCTTCATTGATGATTTATCTAAATTCACATGGGTATATTTATTGAAGAAAAAGAGTCAAGCCTTTGAAAGATTCAAGGAATTTAGGGAACTGGCTGAAAAACAGTGAGGATGACCCATTAAATGTTTGAGATCAGAAAATGGTGGTGAATATGTGAGCCGACAGCTTGAAGCATATATCCTGTAAAATGGCATTTCTTGGCAGAGATATGTCCCTCGCAATACTCAACAGAATGGTATTACAAAGAGGAAGAATCAAAGTTTAGTAGAGATGGAAAGGTGCCTACTGTAGACCAAATATCTCCCGACAATGTTTTGGGAAGAAGTTGTCTAACGTTCCAATTATATCCTGAAACTTGTACCAACTAAAGCTGTCACTGTCATGAATTTATTTAAGATTTGGAATGGTAGGAAACCTTATGTCGTACAACTCTGAACCTTTGGACGTTTCACTTGGGCACATATCAATGATAAATACATAAAGAAGCTATATGCAAAGAGACAGGATTGCATCATGATGGGATACTCTGAGGAGTTGAAGGCCTATAGACTGTTAGATCCTATAAAACAAAGATCATATTAAGTAGAAGTGTGATGTTTAATGAAAAGACTTCAAGTAATAAGTTGTTGAATTCTTCCTTTGGTTTATTGAACAATGATATGTTTGACATTCTTGAAGAGTTTGGATCGTTTGTATTGTCTATGGTGTTTTGATTGGATCAATAAACTATTGAAGTAAAAAATCCAACTTCCTCGACTCACATGACTATTGATAGCCAAATTGAATTACCAATAAATTTCTTATGTCATTGGGTTGCTAAAACAATTGAAGCTACTGGATCAAATGCTGACAATCCTAGAATTGGTCAACATACTCATAGTCATAAACAGTTTGGCATTGTTTCTCTAATGGAATGTGTTCTTGACACCTGTGATCTTGATAGGTATTCTGATGCTCAGGGCGTGCCAGAATGGGAAACTACTATGATTGCAAAAAATGATTCCTTGAAGAAGAATCAGACATGCGAACTTGTTCCCCGACCGCAAGGAAAGAATGTTGTGAAGTGTCAATGGGTCTCTAAGACCAAGTTTACCTCTGACGATATTGTTGAATGCAATAAAGCTCGCTTGGTATCCAAGGGTTTTTCTTAGTAAGAAGGAATCAATTACACTGAAACCTTTTCTCTTGTTGCAAATATGAATTCTATCCGACTAACACATTCTCTTGCTGCTCATTTTGGTTGGTAATTTCATCAAATGGATGTTAAAAGTGATTTTCTTCATGGAGATTTGTCTGAAGAAATATATATGGAATAACCTCTTGGCTTCGTGATAGATTTTGGTCTTGTTTTTTGACTGAAGAGTTCGTTGTATCATTTGAAACAAACACCTTGTGCTTGGTATGAAAAGATTGACCATTTCTTTGTTACTCTTGTCTCCAAACATTGTGAATATGATCACAATATTATCTATGTATTACATGTTCATGGTGATAGATTAATTCTAGAATTGTATGTTGATGGTTTATTAATAACTGGAAACAATGTCAATATAATTTTGGGGTAGAAGAAGCAAATTGTAGATGCCTTTGAAATGACTAACCTTGGTCTCTTGCATTTCTTTCTTGGTGTTCAAATTTTACAAATGGATGATGGGATATTTCTTTCACAACCTAAATATGTATTGGAATGTTTGAAACAATTCAAGATGGATGACTGTAAGTCATGTGCTACACCTTACCAGTCGAGATTGAAGCTGTCAAAATACTGTGACTTTGATAGAGTCAATGCCACTTTCTATCATTAGTTGGTTGGTATCCTAATTTACTCAACTCGTAATCGGTCAGATATCTCCTTTAGTGTTAGTGTGGTTTCTCGTTTCAAGTAGGATCCTCAAGAAAGACACTAGAATGTATTAAGTATTGTTGCAGCATTGAACCACTAGTCGGGTACATTGATATTGACTGGGGTGGTGACATTGAAGACCAAAAATCCACTTTTTCCTAAGTGTTTTGACCGAGTTTTGGATCGATGGTCTGGTCGTATAAGAAACAAAAATCTCAAATCCCAAATTGGAACTTCTTCGTTCATAACAATAGTTACATGATGACACTTCAAATTTAGATTGTCATTAACACAAAATGACCTTATGGATGGAATATTCTTGATTTTGTATTTGATGTATTGGCCTTAGTCATTCATAGATTCCCTAGAACTTTTGGAAATTTCTCTTGATGAACTATCAACAAGATATGAAATCACTCCTAATGTTCTGACAACAATGGATTTTCACAAAAATGGACCCTTGCCTCACATCACAAGCGATTTTGACCAAAATTACCAAAAAATCAATGCATTCTCAAGTTTGGGGTAGTTTGGATGGTTTTGCAACTACCCCATCAGTTAGACATAGTTGAATGAAAAGGAAGTTGTAACTGATAGGATAGTTCCAAAACCACCCAAACTACCCCAAACTTGAGATTTTATTAAAATTTTTGGAATTTTGGTCAAAATCGCTTGCAATGTGAAGAAAGGGGCAATTTTGTTGAAAACCCCTTGTTGTCAGATCATTTGGAGCGATTTAATCCCTTGTTGACAGTTCATTAGGAGTGATTTTCACTAAAAACTCGGTTACAAAGACCAAAACTCAGTTACAATGGTCAAAAGTGCTAGGGAATATGTGAATGACTAAGGCTAATGCATCAAATACCAAATGAAGGATACTCCATTCATAATGTCCTTTTGTGTGAGCGAAAATTGACATTTGAAGTGTCATCATGTAATTTTTGTCATAAATGGAGAAGTGCCAATTTGGGTTATAACAAGAAGGTAGTCTCCTTTAGACTACAAAGGCCGAGTATCATGGTGTTGTCAATGTAGGTACATAGGTAGTTTATATTCGTCAGCTTCTCAATAATCTTGGGTTCCTTATTCAAAGCTCCATTGTTATTTACTTCGTTAATCAAGGTGCTATTTCTGTTGTTGATAATCTTGTTTCCCATAGAAAAATGAAGCATGTGTAACTTCATGTTCATTATTTGAGATAATTGGTACAAGAGAATGTTGTCTCACTTCTCTATTGCATAGTAGATGATCAAGTTGTTGATATCTTTACAAATCCTTTAACAGAAGATAAGTTTGCAAACTTCAAGCTATGCTCGGTCTTCAGGAAGCTGCAATTATGGGGGGGTTTAGAGAAAATATTTTCACCTCCTGAATATCCAGAGAGTTGTGCTGATGGGGGTGGTGTTAGAGACTAATTATTTAATGGTTCATCACACTTATGGATATTCTACAGATAAACAGTCATTAGGCGAAAGGAGACCAGTGGAGCAGTCGATTGGAGTCCCGATTAGGAAAGTTAGAAGAATGATTGAATAGTCAGTTGGATAGCTGACTAAACTTTGGGATGTTATGGAATTCATGGAAATGGTTAGCATCAATTACCCATATTTATGGACCAGATCCTCCTTACTTCTAGGAAGTTGGTTAGATCTAGAAACTATAAAAAAATTACCGTATGGGATCTTAACAACAATGATTTTTGAGATGTCTTTCATGATCATTATGCATTGTGATGATCTAATCATGATGTGGTGGACTTAAGTGCTTTAAGAGTGTCTTTAGACACCACCTTTCTTCTTGGAATACTGCTCCCTTCTATAATTTTATTTTTGGTTCAATAATTTAAGGGTAAGGAGTTCTCCAATAGAAAAAAAAGGAGGTTGGGAACCCATTAACCAAGAGAAAAATTCAAATACTATTGATGAAAGATTTGATCCACTTGAAAAAAATGGGATCAAAACTGTGACGATCCAAAACAACAAAGAACAAATTATGATGAATTTGTTCAAATGCATTTGTTAAATCAGTTTTCTTGCCATTCCTTTTTCTTTTCTTGAATATCTGGAGTGGATTAATTCTTAATGAGCTATAATGATATTATCAACGATTTGTGTTCTAGCTATAAAATCCCCTTGATTGATTAAGATAATCTTCAAGATAATCATTTTTCCGTGTTTTCCATAATTTTAGTGAGGATTTTATAAGATGAGTTGCGCAAGGAGATATGTTAGAACTAGTTTATTGTTGATGGTCGATATTTTTTAGGGATTAGGGAAGTAAAAGATGAATTTGTTGATCCCCCTATATTTTCTCTTCCTATGGTCCAATTCAACATTTTGCAAAGGTATTTCTTTATTTTGGACCAGGTAGCTCGATAAAATATAATGGGAAGCCCATCTGGTCCCATATTTTTGTTAGGATGCAATCCCATATAGATGAATATACCTTTTTTTACGAGATTGGACTACTTAACATGCGATTTTCTTCTAGAGTGACTAGACTTAGGACAACCACACACATTTCTTTGCTATCTCTATGGTTACCATTTCCAGGATCTATATATATATATATGTGTTTGAAGTGAGAGTAGGCTTCCTCCTTGATTACATCTAAACCAAATATGTGGTTACCAACCTAATATTTTTAGTATATGTTGACATTCCCATGCAATCGAGCTTTAGTCTAGTTGTGAAAGAAGGAGGTATTTTTGTCACCATCTTGAAGCCAAATAATTGTAGATCTAAGCCTCTAACTTCTTCTTCCTATTGAGCTACTTGGTGGACTTAAGCATCCAAATATGTTTCTTGTTGGAGAACTTCATTCAAAATATTACCATATTCCATTTTTGACCGAAGGGAATCCAACGATTTTTTAGATTCTTGTCTTTTTTGTCCAAGATATTTGAACTTGATATTTTCTCATCTTTTATTTTATTTTGGATTTTACCATATGTAGCTTAACTTCCAACACATAGTCTAGGGATCCCTGAATGTAAGCATTCCATGAATACTTAATTATTTGAAGAGCTTCTTCTTCTTAATCTAAAGAAAATTAGAGTGAAAAGGAATTGGACATTGCAATTCAACCTTGTCAAATGAGAGAGAAATAGGTTTATGATCCGATATGGCCCAGGGAATTATGCGATATTGCGGAAAATGACCTTGACGAATGAAAGAGTTACATACCAAAAACCAATTATGTCAAGTAGATTTATGACCATGTCCCAGTTGTTTATTGCACCAAATGAAGATTCCATTCTTAGGAAAAGTATAAAGCATATCCTATTCCACCATAATATCCTTAAGGTGCTCTCGAAATGGATCCCTCAATTTACTTCCCCTTGTTGTTCCTTATAGGATATTGTTGCATTAAAGTATCCAACAACAATGTTATAACTAGAAAGCGACGCCTTGTGTAGAGAAGAGAGGAATTTACGTAATCCCATTTTTTAACTACAATGAACTGGCCCATATACATCGCAGATAAAAATTTCCTCTTATCTTTCTATATTTTCCAAAAAAACCAGTAACCAATTTTGATGATCTTAAGAAGAGATGAAACAAAAAAGCTTTTGAATCCCAATGAGTTAGAATCCCTCCTCAAACTCCTTGAGAACTTAGAACATCGCTTTGACTAACTTTCCATACCTATGAAAGATCCTCCTTTTCCGCATCATAAACTAATTTGGTCTCTTGGATCAGAAGTATTGTCGGCTTTTCATTCATTACAATATATTTGATTTCTTCATTTTTTATATTTACCTCCCATTCCTCTCCAATTCCAGGAGACCAACTTCATCATTTTTACTAGAGTAGGGACCATTCCTCTCTCTTCCTTAGTCTTTGGAGCCCTTGGTTGATCTGTTGAAATCAAACGTCTTAATGTTTTTTCCCAAAATTACTTGCTTCCCAGCCAGATTTTCCTTTTTTGCTTCGTCCCATCTATGCTTCCTATTAGATTTTCTTCCCTTTTTGTTGGGGGACCTTTCCTTCATCCGATTCTCCCAAAGACAAATATTGAAGGGATTTTGATCTTGATTGTGCGATTATTCTGTCCAAATTATTAGTGGGAACTCCTTATTATTATATGACTTCCTCATAAGGCCAATATGGGAGAATAGGAACATAAGTTTCTTCTTGTCTTATTTCCATTATCATTGATTCTTTACGGATTCATTCCACTATTGGATTTTGTGTGCCTTGCTAAACCTATACCTCTTCAAATTATGCTTCAGAGTTTTCTTTTTCTAAATCCTGAAAGTGGTTCATAATGGGAGGGTAGTTGTGAGTGAGGAGGAGGAGGGTTTGTAGGAGTCAAAGGCCCTTACTTATTCATCTTCTTCCCACAATCTTCCAACCAATATCTTGAGTATACTCTCACTCCAAGGGTTTGGATTTAGGAAAATCTAGAGAAAAATGTCCATATTCATGATAAATCTTACACTTGAATGGAAACTGTTCATAATAAACCTTTTGGAGATGAGAACAACCTTTTGAGGATATATTTATAGTCTTTGGGAGACCTTTCTCTGGATCCACCTTGACACAAATATGAGCATAGGAAAATAATAGAGGCTTCAACTGATATTTATCAATACTCCATCCCAGAGAGTTTCCAAGAGAAGTAAGATCTTCATTACTCCAATAATGGAGTAGGAGATGCAACAATTTCACTGAGATATACACAACCGAGGGACTGTCTTTCTCTGTGTCAAAATTCATGCTCCATCAGTACAAGTACATCCCCAGTGCCCCCATAAAATATGGTTTGTTTTGAAAAATGAGATCCCTATGTTCTTGTTTTTCAAACAGGAACACAAAAATACCTTTCCCACAAAAGTTATGTGTTAATCCCTAAATGTTGGGCACATTTTCCCCTTTAGTGTGGCACATTATATTAGTCTTGATGTCAGATTTGGTCAATTAGTTTTAATTGTCATTAGTATGGTTATATTAGTTACATCAACTTGGGTCAATTAGTTGGAATTGTACCTCTTAGTCTCCTATATATAGGAAGGATACCTTTCATTTGGAGCATCTTGTCTTGTCTTGTGTACTTAGTACATTACATAAGGATGTTTCCCCCTCAAAAAGGCTCTATATTCATATATTTAATTGACTACAAAGTTGTGTAATACTCTTTCTGGTTTATTTGTTCTCTTGTCATGCTCTTTTGGGGAATTAATTGCATAACATCTGGTATCAGATCTTGGATGCTTCCAAAACAAGTCATATTGGATTTTTTTATACAATTGTTTTTCTACAAGGTTTCAGATAGTGATACTGAAAACCCATATTTAAAAAAGGCGTAGATGTTTGTGGTAAAATGTTTAGATCTTGAGTCATTACATGTTTGGATATATTCGTTGTGGAAGATAGGGTTTCTGACTAGTCCAAAAACTAGTCTAAAATAGGTGTTCTGGGAAAAATGGTCATATCTAGAGCATACAAGATACAAATTGAGTGATACCTATTGCATCAGAAAGAAGACATGCCAAATTATAGTTGGCATATTTTTCATACTCATATATGAAATATTTAACATGTGGAAGACCTTACAAGTTCTCTTTTGTGAAGAGACAGGAAATAAGAAGTGTTGGGAGATTTGAAATAAATTTTTACTTGCAACTTTAGAATTAGGAAAAAAATACAAAATTGGAAAGAGGACACATCATGATACAAAAGAAAAAAAATTCAAACCCATAGGAGCCAAAATTTCATATTTAACTTAGTTCCAAGTCAGGTAGTAAACAATCTTCAAATTGGGGTTTAAAAAAGGCACACCATTTTAAATTTGAGTACATTTGAGTAGAAGGATCTATTTGAGGTGAACGATAGTGTGATATCTATTTATATTGTTAAAAAAATGAAGTGGAAAAAAATAGCACTCCACTCAAACCATCAGAGGATTCATCCCCGACATACGATGAAAGGGAAGACCTATCTTTTCGAGTGTCCCAGTTGGAATATATGATTAAAGGGTCTGTGAAAATGGTTGATTTACTTAATTTAGATGAAAGGATGGAGAATATGATAAGTGAAAATATGGAAAGGATTTCTAATATCATACAAAATCCAAAGGAAAATCACCCTAAAGATGAAAATGTGTCTTAGGGTGCTCAGGAAGATAAGGATATTGTCTATGTTGACCAACCTTTCATTATTAAGAATACTCCAAGAGGATTTGATTCTCATAATGAAATTAATCAGGGATGGTCACCAAGGGGTATCCAACTTCCCAAGATTTACATAAGGACGCTTGATGGAAAGGATACCATAACATGGATATTCCAAATGGAGCAATTCTTTGATATACACTAGGATCCAAATATCCAAAAGGTACCTATTGCATCTTTATATTTAGAACCTCAATAATTTGTGTGGTACCAATTTATTTATAAACATAAATAGAACTCCATTATCTCTTAGTCCATTTTTAGAGAAGACTATTGTCATACGATGATGACGTTAAGACCAATTCCTTCTTTACCCAGTTGGTAAATTTAAGACAAAAGGGCCCAATAAGTGAGCAATTTCAATAGTTTCAAAAGTTGAGCTTGAGAGTGGAGGGAATAACAAAGGATAAATGGTTGGATATCTTTATTGGAACCTCAAAGGATAACATTCAATATGAGGTGCATCTCTTTGAACCACTATCCTTGGAGAAGGATTTCATGACGGAAATGAAGGTTGAAAGTAAAAATAAGGCGGTGGATACTAGAAATACCGCTTCCAACACATACATAGAGAATGATGTTCCTTATTCTAACCCACCTTAGAGGTTGACACCTCAAGAACTAGAGGAAAGATTAAAAAAGGTCTATGATTTAAATGTGATAGAAAGTATAGTAAGGGACATAAGTGTGGAGAAAATAAATTATTCTACATACATTGTGAAGAGGAAGAACGAAAATAACAGGTACCATCACATCTTGATGAAATAGAAGTGCTTACTCCCACCATATATTGTAACGCATTGGATGGAATTGGGACTCTTTAAAGTATCAAGATCAAAGGATATATAAAAAAGAAAAAGGTAACAATGTTTCTTGACTGTGGTATAAATCATAATCTCATTCATTGGAAATTAGGCACATATCTCAATTGCTTTGTATATCTAGCACCCGGATTTCAAGTAATGATTGCAAATGGAGGAACTATCAATTGTGCAGAATTTCATAATATCAATCTTACTATGGGGGAATATGTATTGAATATTCCAATGATTTCTATCCTAATGGGTGGTGTTGATGTTGTCTTAGGGGTTCAATGGTTACAATCATTGGGAACAATGGTTTTTAATTTTCAAAATCTTTTCATGAAATTTTCCTGGCAAGGAAACTAATTTGTGTTAAATGGTATCAAACCAAAACCAAGCAATATGATAAATGGTATGAAAAAATTGTTAAAAAATGGACAACAAGGTGTAATTTCACAGTTATGTTCACTAGATGTTCAAACATCTAAGGCTCATATTTCCCCAGATTTTGAAAGGGTCCTTAATAAGCATTCCAAGGTATTTGAATATATTCCAAAATTTATTCCACCTATTCGAGATTTGGACCATGCTATTCACTTAATTACATGAAGTGTTCCTTATAACATCAGACCTTACAGATACCCTTATGGACATAATAATGAAATGGAGCATATGGATGGAAAAATGTTAAAGGTTGGAATAATTTGAAATAGATAAGGTTCTTACTCTGCATCAGTGGAATGGTACACAAGAAGTATGGATCATATTACAAATATATTTCTCACCATTTTAGTGCAAGTACAATAGTTGCAACCTTTAGGAAGTTACATGGAAACCCAAATATTATTGAAAGTGATATAGATCAAATTTTCACTAGAAAATGTTATACTAAATTATCTTCTTGTTTGGGTACCCAATTGGATCATAGTTCATATTATCATCCTCAATATGATGGGAAATGTTAGCACAATTCTAATTCAACCTAGGTTCACCTAAACATACACACAGACAAACCCCAAGATACCAACTCGAAAGGGGTTTGGCCCTTTCAGTATCACTTGCGAAGCAGATGAAGTCTCACTCGAGGTACCTATGGGAACCACAGGAACCAGGTTTCTGCAATAGCAAAGTGGAGAAATACAACATCCATAAAATTCAACATATTCAACATAATAAATCTTCAACAAATCATAAACTTTGACATATCACATAGATTCCACACATGATATTTAACTAGCTACGACATGTATTCATTATTTATGCAACCTTCATGTCATTCATAAGATTTCTCATTTAACAACATTGATTATGAAAAATTGAACAAAGAAACACAACACATCATAACAACATTCACACACATTTGACACCATAATTTTTTGTGGAAACCCATGACGAGAGAAAACTATGGAATTATTTTCTTATTAACGAGTCATAGTAAATAAGTGCTTCATGTTTGTGCACAACCTGCAGACTTATCTTCTTCCTTTATTGCAATTAATCTGCATAGACAACCTGTATATATTCACAATATCTAAGCGACTCTCTTATAAAACATCTTGACAACACATCTCTTCATAATACATAACTTCGACACAAAACTCATGAAACTCTTTCTAAGTAACTAGTTCTATTTCTAAGCCACTAAGTAACCCAAAATTCCCAAACCATTACATATATATAGGATTTTTGATAGCCCTCAACCTCTATCCCTCAACCTCGCTCTCACTACTTAGCTTCATAATCACAAGTGGAATTTTTTTATAACCACTTCCTAACTAACTCCTCATTGACATTGTCAAAATTCCAATCTTCCTCATTTCTTGACCGCTTTGTTAGTGTTGAACATGCTTCAACAGACCACTTCGCTTTAACCTTATTCAATTTTTTTTTTCTTT
Organism: Pseudotsuga menziesii; assembly: GCA_001517045.1. Classification (NCBI taxonomy): domain Eukaryota; kingdom Viridiplantae; phylum Streptophyta; class Pinopsida; order Pinales; family Pinaceae; genus Pseudotsuga; species Pseudotsuga menziesii. Next base: position 878,981 of record LPNX011130493.1, read on the forward strand.
CCAATATTGTATCAAAACTTTCTAGGGAAAACAAGAAAACTCAGATAGTGAACACATGTTTGGAAGGATATCTTCGTTTCTTTGTAGTTGATAAACAAACACAATGGGTGAAATGGTTGTCTTTGGCATAATGGTGGTACAATAATTCTATGTCTCCGTTCATGAAACTTTATGGGTACCAACTTCCATCTATCATAGATTCTCCCTTAAAAGGAAAGTCTAAAGGTAAAGCTATGGAAGATCACATAGAGCACTAGCAAGAACATCTCCTAATAATGAAGAACAACTTGGCTATGTCAAAAAACAGGATGAAACAACAAGCATATCAACATCGCAGTGAAAGGAGTTTTGAAGAAGGAAAATTCATTTGGGAACCTGAATAAATCATTGAAAATAGGATAAAATGACTATGAAATCAGGATATTACTAAGTACCTCATCAAGTGGAATAACTTACTAGTTGCATATTCGACATGGAAAGAAGAGTCCTCCACACATAAGCATCCACAAATAACCATACAAGAATTGTCCAAAGGGGAGGGCCATGTTAAGCCCTAAATGTTTGGCATATTCCTGCATATAGTGTGGCACATTATTTTAGTCTTGATGTTGGATTTGTTCCATTATATTTAATTGTCATTAGCATGGTTATATTAGTTACGTCAGCTTGGGTATATTAGTTGGAATTGTACCACTTAGTCTACTATATATAGGAAGGAGACCTTTCATTTGGAGCATATTATCTTGTCCTTTCTTTTGTACTTGGTACATTGTGTGAAATGATCACTTACAGGATATGATTAGAATGAATAATACCTTACAGTGAAAGAATTATGAAGAAGGATGAATTAGTGTTAAAATTGGTAAAAATGCACTGTGAAATTAACCATGGAAGAAAACACTAATTTGCAACAATAGCCAATGACAAAAAAATTAATCTTTGTAATAACACAGTATGATACAATGGAGGGATTTTGAATTACACAAGGAAGATTTGAATACCTGATTGAGACTTGAATAGCATAGGAAAAATCACCACTAAAAGACACAATAGTGCAAATTCAGAAAATTGAAACAATAAACAATCAGTAACTGACCCTGGTAGGTAAGCATGGGAACCTTTGCCCTCAAATCATGAAAAAGGGGTGCATTAGCTAACTAAATGTGAACTGAAGGTGGCCATTGGATCTTGACTCCACTTTGGTGTAGGTGAACTAAAGGTGGGACTCCCATAACTCAGAGTGGGCTCCTAAAATATAGGGATTGTTCTATGGAGGTCCTAAAATCGTGCATGAGGGTGCATCAAGTGGCTAGTGGGCCCCATATAACATATCCATGGCACTAATGTAGTGACAACATTAACCTAATGTACAAAACTAACAAAAGGACTATGGTGGAGAAGGGAGGATTATTCAATAATCATAACACCCCCCTTAATCCTAACTTGGAAAACCTGGGCCATGGAAACTAAGACCAAAGGTCACCCATACAACAATAATGATAAAAATAAATGATCATGAATCTAAGGGAATAGGGAAAACCAAATGGGAACAAACCCCCCCGCCCTTAAAATGAATAGTAGGGAACTGAATTAGCCTTCACTCAGCCTTCACACCAAGTAGATTCCTGAGATAGAAAAACCTCTTATGAGTGAAAGAATTTGTGAAAATGTTTGCAACTTGATCCTTTATAGGGTATTAATACAGTGTGATGGTCCTATTGTGCACTTGTTCCCCGATACAGTGCATGTGAACCTCTCCACCTTCTTCCAATCTGATGCCAGATAGGAAAATAAATTTTGACGCTTTTGCAGATAGACTTGAACCTTTCAAAACTTTGTGATAGTAAGAAAGAGTTTATTGTCATGCCATTCCATGGGGGCTTTCTTGATCCCATATAACGATTTCCTTATCCTGCATACCAAGGAAGAATCATCAGTGTAACCCTTAGGCTATCTCATGTATATTTCTTCTTCCAAGTCATCATGTAGGAAGGAACCTTTTTCTCTTATATCTAGAGGAAGATATACAATATCCAATGTCTCTTTGTTATGTAGTGACTCATATTACTCATCCTAGCATTACTATATGTAAATATGCATGGTCTTTGTTATAGCTGATTTTACCACACCCGGTAGATCACACATTTATGGCCTTCCCTGTCCCTCTGCAGACTCTTTGGAACTCATGGACTTATATTATACTTTGTTGTTCCAAGACCATCCCCAAAAATTGCCTGTTTATACCTATAGATGACTTTTAAAGCAATACTTGCGTGTATACGCAGCTTTTGACCTCAAACCCACATATATCGGGATGTGTGCAAAATGACAAATATTTTTGGAGTTTTCCTCATATGAGTCCAAATAACTTGAATCTTGGCCTTATAAGAATGCTCAGATTCAACTCTCCATTACCTCTTTGGAGTGCTATATAAGGAACCCCTTGGATACATTGAAGAAGGAGAAATTGAAGAGTAAGGAAACTATAGTCCATTGTTTCTTCAGTTTTGCTTATACTTGAGACTGCTTTCATTTTTCCTTGGGGTAATTTTGCATATCAGAAGATGCCCTTTGGCCTTAAAAACATCGAAGCAACGTTTCAACGGGATATGGCCTTCTCCTTTCACGATCTTAAAAAGATTATTGAAGTGTATTTGGATGACTTAGCTGCTCACTCTCATATGAGGGTGCATCATCCTTATCATTTGCATTTGGTTTTCGAAAGATGCTGCCATTATCAAATTCAGTCGAATCCTCATAAGTGCACCTTTTGTGTGAAGGTTGGTCGCTTACTAGAGTTCATTGTTTCCAAGGAGGGTATAAGGGTCGATCCTCTGAAGGTTGAGGCAATACTTCAATTGTCTCCCTCACGTAACATTATACATATTCAGTGTTTTCAAGGTATGGTGAAATTCTTGCGAATATTCGTGGTCAATTTTGCTGATTTTACTAAAGGATTCATGCATTTGTTGAAGAAAGACACTCCATTTATCTAGGATGATTGAGCCCAGGAGTCTTTTGATGCTTTGAAGAGAGCCTTGGCATCGGCCCCCATGCTTAGTCCACCCAACTATAGCCATGAATTTTTGATATATGTGGCCACGTCTCAAGAGATGATTGGTATGGTAATTGTTCAAGAGGATGTTGAGTTTCATGAGCATTTCATCTACTATCTTAGCCAAAGCCTTATTGATGTGAAGCTTCGTTATACCCATGTTGATAAGTTGGCCTTAGCTACCGTCCATGTGGTTTAGCGTTTGAGTCATTATATCCTTCTACGCCAGAATTTTGTTATAGCTCACATTAATCCATTTCAGTTCACCCTCACTAGAAGAATGATAGGGGGAAAGTATAATTAGTGGATTGTGATATTGCAAGAATTTGACCTCGAGTTTGTTTCGGCGAAGTCGAAGAAGTCATTGATTTTTGCTGAGCTTATATCTGATTTTCCAATTTTGTATGAGGGAGAGGTTCATGAGGACTCTTTCATTGATGAGCAAATTTTCTCATTTTGACTGCAGATCCATAGTATGGGGACATTATTGTCTACTTGAAAACCTTGAAGGTTCCTTCTCACCTCTCATGAGATGAGCGTCGATGACTACGTCATGTAACAAAGAATTACCTCATCGTGGATAAAACTTTGTACCACCATGAGGTTGATTCCATTTTGCATCATTGCTTAACTCGCGAAGAGGCTGAGGTTGTGCTAAATGATTGCCACGGAGGGGCGTGTGGTGGTCATTTATCTGGGCTTTCTACAACTCAAAATATTTTGAGAGTGGGATATTTTTGGCCGTCCATCTTTAAATATTTTGTTAATGTGATCAAGCAGTGTCACCGTTGCTAGGTGTTTGTACGAAAGACACACTCGCATCCTACCCCTTTGCATTCGATTATCATTGCCGATCCCTTCACCAAGTGGGGGGTCGATTTTATGGACTACAGCCCAGCTTCAGCTAGGGGGAACCATCACATTATTGTGGCTATTAACTATTAAACAAAATGGGAAGAGGCTATGCCCACCATTAAATCCGACGGTAAGATAGCCATGCATTTCGTATTCAACCAGATTATCACCTGGTTCGGTATCTTGAGGTAGATTGTCACTGACCATGGCATGCACTTTCAGAACAAGATGATGGAAGAGTTGTCTTCAAATTTAGGGTATAAGAAAGAGCATTCCTCTTCTTACTATCCTCAAGTGAATGGACAAGTTGAAGCAGTGAACAAGTCACTTAAGTCCATCCTCCAATGAACCATTGCACAAAGCAAGACCAATTGGCATATCATGTTATATCCTGCTTTGTGGGCTTATCGAACCGTGGTTAAAACTACCACCGATTTTTCTCCTTATAAGCTTGTGCATGGGGTGGAGTCGATCTTACTGGTTGAGTGTAAAATCCCTTCTTTGAAGCTAGCCGTGGAGCTTTTACCAGAGACTTCCACATTGGAGGAGCGTTTGGTCCACTTGGAGCAGCTTGATGAGCAGCATCGAGATGATTTAGTGGCTCTTGAGGTTAACAAGTGTCTCGTTGAGGTCTAATACGATAATTTTGTCCATCCTAGGAGGTTTAGTGAAGGTGAGTTGGTTCTTTTGTGGGACCAAGATAAGGAACCCATAAGGGCAAAAAAGTTTAACCCTATGTGGCATGGTCTGTACGTGGTCAAGCGAGTATTAGAGAAAGGTGCCTATGAGTTAGTCGATTATGAAGGGACAGCCTTGGCGGAGCCTAGAAATGGGACCTATCTTAAAAATTACTATGCATGATTCTCAACCGAGGCTGATTTGTTGTATATTATTGTACATTTGCATACCATATTTTTGGTCTGCTTATGGTGATCAATTTTGTTGACTAGCTTCTTGTCAAGACCCCAAATTTTCGCAAAAAATTAAAATTTTGAAATAACATAAAATGCTGAGACTGCAGTTTATTAACAATTAATGGCTAGCAAAAAGAGAAACAGTTAATAGATTAAATTTGCATAAACTCGATTATGTTAACTCAGCAGTTTTCTTATTAACACAATCTTAAGTTTATCTTGCGCATTAATTCTATATTTGGTTTACTGATGAGTTCTATTTATGACAGTAGGTGGAATCTGACTTTGAATTCCGGGAATTACTTAGCATTTATGATAACACAGATGGATTATTTGTTCTTACATGTTTACAGGTATAAATGGCCTAGTATCGTCTTTAAATTCATAAAGCATCCTGCAATATTTCTATTTGCAATTAATAAGCTTAGATTATAAGTTGCTGTAATTCAATCTACTTCCGTAAGGTAACACAATTTGTTTTCTTCAGTTGCTATTGTAAACAAAGTTTAGATGATTGTATTTCTTTCTGTAGAATATGTAGCGACAATATGACTTCCTTTGGTTCTGAACAATTTATTTTATCTGCTTGATATTCTTTATTTTCAAAAATACATGCCCTAGCAATTCTATATTACATTTCTTGTATTAGGTTCTATCTAAGAACACTTCCAGGGCTGGTATTTTTATTATCGAGCCAATATTTTCATCTTATGTTAACCTTAGTAATTTGGTAAGAATGTAAAACTATACTTCAATAAATGAGAAACTGCCACAACTTCTAAAGGTAAGATCTCATGGATCTATATTAAGTAACAGAGTTCATAGGAAAATGTTCTTATCTTTCACTTTAGCATTACATAGTTTGCTATCGAAACTTGGCTAGTTTCTAAGATTTAAAAATGTACATAAACTATTTGTTTAGTGACATAAAAGGTTTAATTAATGTTAAATTTGCATAATGCTTATGATCCTACCCAAACGACACTATGCACATTACTCAAGTTGAAATCTATGTAATCATTTACACCGCCATAAAAAGAACTGGAACTAAAAGATAGTTATTCTTACACCATTAACCTGACTGTTTATAAGTAAATGATTTTATAATTTGTCCTAAAATACTATAGGTAACAACTTAGTTATTACACTCTACTGCACAATGATGATATTACTATAAGCTTGAATGGTTTGTAATTATTCAAAAAGAGTTAATACTCCCATATACAGTATGCATACAATTAACGATAATGTTAATAAAATTTTGTAATGTCTCCCCATGATACTCATTAGTATAAATTACTATGTAAAAAGAGACATAAACCTCTCTAGCTTTTACTAGCGATATTTCATAACATTGGTTATTGATAAGTTATATAATGTATTTCTTTTGGGTTACGAGGCTAATGTTTATGTTATGTAGTAAGTCAACGTTATAATAACGTTGCACCCTACGCCAATGATGAGCTAAATGTTAACGTTAAAAAATTATCATGATGTTGTAAACCCACGCTAATAACGAGCTATGCACCAAGCGTTGAAACGAATATTGTATGATTTGAAACCCATGCAAACTATAATGTGGTTTTTGATGAAATCATTGGTTGAATAAATTGATTATTATGGAACTTAGGTGACTATGGAAAGTTGACCCACTGCATGATGATAATATTGCGACCACGTGGAAGTTTCTTGGCCATGCACTGGTTTCTTAAATAGTTTTAACCCTAACCCTTGGCTCATTTGATCTCCGTCATTTGCGTTGGCCCTGTGGGATGCTCTGTAAGCTCCCATGGTGGCCGTGAGTTGCAAATAGCTACAGAGGCTCCCTTGCTGGGTTTGTCGTGTCTTGCTCCCTTGAGTTGGGTTCTATCATTCACCTTCACTGTAATTTATTTCTTTGGCCAGATTTCACTGCTTCTCTTTTCACATGGCTTACGGCTGCTTGAAACTCCTTTTTACTGCTCCTTCTGTCATGGTCTGTCCTTGGTGAAAGCTTGGGCTTATTGTATGTGATGGCGTAGCTCCTTCATCTTACAGTTCTAGAGTTTAGTTTACCTATTTGCATGTAGTGACAGTCCGAATCCATGCTTGCAGACTCCTTGCAGCCATTTCTCAGGCTTACCCACACCTCTGCTGTTAGTTGTGAAAATACTAGAGTCCGTCGTCTCCATCCTCGACAAGAATGAGGGTTCAACTCTTCTTGATGCTAGTTGTAGTGTTACTATTCATCCGGGGCTCCATCGCTTTCACTTCCAGTTAAGGTGAGTAAAGAAAATGATAATTAAGAGCTAAGGTTGTTTATTGTTTTTCTCGCATAAGGTTTTCTGAATTTTAAATAACTTGGGTTCTTTATGATACAGGTTGGCTTGTCTCCAAGGATTACCATCATGCTGTATAATGGCTCCACGATTCGTTCACAGTAAGATCCAATTTCGAACCTTGATTCCCTTGCTTGTACAGACTCTTGCAGTTGGAAAGTCTCGGCCGTGTTGCACCCAGTATTGGGTTGCTGTCCTTCATTTTTTTATAGCTTTTGTTTTGGTTAAAACCCTTGCTTGTCGCAAGGTGACTTCGGCTTCAAACTGAAGTTTGTGAAGATCTCCTCTCGTATTAGTAATGAACTTACAGTTTGTAATCAATTAATAATATTTGTGTATACTCCATATCTTAATATGGGTGCTTGGCTTCTAACTGAGGTTTTGTACTCTGTTAATGTTTGACTTACATTCATTCTTCGGGCTTGTTGATATAATGTAAATATTTTTAAGACAATCTGTCTTGAGCTTAAATTTGTTCTCCTTTATGTATTTGTATTTTTACCTCTGTGTAAATAAATTAATTTTTTCTTCAAATGTTTATATCAAATGAATAAGTCTATTGTTTATCCTAGGTTACTACTATAATGGATTTGTATATATAAGATTACTAGGTAGTTTCAGCTTAGAAATACGAGCTATGGTTTTTACCCTATTCAACCTTTAAGAAGATAATTTCTGTATTGTTATTTAATTATTTTTTATTACTGTCAAAAGACTTTAAGATTATTTTAATGGCTCGAGGAGTTCTAGGTTAGGGTTTATGGAAATAATCTTTGCTTCTTTATTTTAAGATTCCTTCAGTTTGTTAAAAGAATTATTAATTTATAAACGATATTGTTTATGTTAATAATATTATCTACGAATTTACTTTATTTTCTTAAGTATGTATTTGCAAATAAACTTTATTAATAAATACTGAGAACAGTCTATAATAGTTTAGTTTATTCAATAGGATTATTTCTGTAAGCTTGATAAAAAGAAATGAGGATTTTCAACCCTGTCATTACTCCTTTACATATATAATTTGTCTGTAAAAGTTAAAGGACAATTCCTCGTTGATAATACTTAAAGCATAGGTTACTAATGTATTTTAGTTGTTTTGATTCTAAGGAAAAGAATACTGTGAGAGTTAAATAAGTTCTTTATTAAGATATTCCTTATCTTGAATTATTGTGTCTTTAGAATTTAATTAGGTTACCAATCCTTACTTAGGGTTCGAATAGTTACAGGTTAAGTTAGCTATTAATATTAGTAAATGATATAAACTAACAGAACCATACTTAAACCCTTACTTAACATAAATAAATAAGCATTATAACTGAGATGTTTCTATTTCCTCTATTTCAGGTTAGAAGTATAGTTTGTAAAAGAAAGTACCGTGTAAAAGGATAACTTACCTACTTGAACACATTGCTATCAGTAAAGTAATATGACAATTTCTTTTTCTAGCATTCTTAATACACAGTGTGGTTTTAACAATAACCTAACTTGGCAGATTAATATTCTTTTTTGGAAGCAACTATCTACAGCAAGAAAAGATTCCAATACTCTGAAAAACATAAATAACTCTATTCATTTCAGATTTCTTTCCTATCCTTCGTCTACTTTAAACTATACTGCCTGTGCTAAAGTACAGTTTGGTCCATTCCAGACGTGGAAAAACATAGGTAGGATTATTTTTCATCAAGTACAGATTCAACATTCAAATAACTAAAAGATTACAAGCTTTAACAGTTCACTATAAAACATATAAATCATTCATTATTCATTCATTCTCAGATATAAACATTTAACATAGTAAATAAAAGACTATAGAGCCTATTTTAAGCTGGAAAACAACAGCGTTTGGAGGCCGTTCCTCCCTACCAACTCCCGGAGAGCACTCAAACAACGACTTCTTAGGACCCCCGAGCCTGTTCCTAGTCTCCTTGGATGAGAACTGGTAAAGCATACAACAAGATACTAGTCCAATGACTCAGTACTAACTCTGCACTCAGCAGTAAGATCCTTCAGCTAAAAAACTGTACTAGATCACTTTCTATAGTTTACCCGTCGAACACATTCCATAATTTCCCTTCCCAATGAAATCCTCTGAAGTACATTCACTTGAATGGTTCTCTTCTTGGAATGAGCAGCCTCAGCTCTCTTCAATGGGTATTTTTATTAATATTGCCTAGGTCTTTTTGGGTTAATTGTCATTAATTGAGCCACCTGCTCTGATCCCACTTTCTTGGGGGATCATGACCCCAAATGTAGGGAGGTTGCCACCTGCAACATTGGAAGTGTTTGAGGATGCTGCCACTTGTCTATTTTCTCTCCACCCAGTCTCCTCCACCAACTTGACCAGTAAACACTCTTTTAACAACTCTCCCAAGCTGTTGTCTCCACTTTTATTTATTTATAATTAAAATATTCAGAATGACATTCACATCCTTGACTCTGCCGAGTCATCATTTACAACTTAGCATAAAATTTAACATCTTGTCTTGAAATAAAATCAAATATGATAATATATTTTTTAACAAAATTGGGGCATGTGACACTTCTGTTTGTTGTGGAAGATGTCGATAGAGTCTTCGGTTTATGTAAAAATCGCTGATGGTGCTAGCCTCCACACTCAAAACTCAGCTTCAACTACTTGGGTGATTTATACTCCTATCGGTCAAGTGTTGTCTTTAGGAGGGGTGTGTTTATAGCCTTCATCAAACAATGTTGCAGAGTATAGTGCCGTTATTGAGTTATTGCGTGATGCCATTTAACATGGTATTCATTCTCTTGAGGTACATCTTGATTCACAGTTAGTGGTCTCACAAGTTAATGGATTGTATCATGTTAGGGATCCAACTTTGTTACGAAGGTTCTTGCAAGTCAGATTGCTTGAACGACAATTTGAGAACATAACATACATCCATATTACAAGAAATTTTAATCAATTTGTTGATTAATATGCTAACTATGTACTAGATTGGCATTTATTTCACAGATGATAAAGCATTCACAAACACATTTACACATGTAAATAAAATAATAACTAATCATCATAGGTTTTTTTCATTAAAATATATGTCCAAAAATGTGGTGTCATAATACATAAGTGTCATATACAAAAATGGGGCTTCCGAGCCACCAAAATATACTACACGGTCATACAAAAAATACACTCCAACCTCTAAGCCTATGGGGGAGGAGGGTGCTGATCATGGTAGCACACTACGGATCTATCTAGAAATCAAAATAAATGAACCCATGCCCATGGTACTCCAACCACCTGGCACTGCATGGCCTCAGGCGAGTCCTCGACGTGTCTCATGGGAACTCTATGTGTCAATCGAACAAAGTTCATGTGAATGCTTTGGAGCGTATGCTCCACATCCACACCCATGATCTCATCTCCTCTTCCCCTTTGTCGATGACGAGGAAAACCATCTGGCCGTCGTGGTCCCACATCTGCATGCACATGACAGAGTATCACTATATGTCATCACACCAAAAACATGTTTTTTTGATTCCATATATCAAAAAACACAATTTTTTTTTAATAATTAAAAAACAAAGTTTGAGTCGGGGTTTGTTACCTATCTCTCCATATGCAGATCTTGGTGGAATGGGCATGTCTAGGTCTCCACGGAAGTCTATCCCCGCATAGGGGTATTCATCTATGGTGATGATCTTCCTACGCCACTAGAGAAAGAAGTTTGCTGGGTAGCGGTTTGCCACCCGCTCCCGTCCTAGTATCTGCATGACATTGGACCAGTGTAGCTAAGCCAGATCTCCAATTCCATGTGGGGAAATCTCAAGTCTTGGACTTAGCCCCAGCACACGCTCGAAAAATAAAGCACTCAAGATTCTTCCATAGCCAAAGTTCCTCACCCACCCAATCTTGCAGTCTGTAAGCTGTTGTTTCATGTTTCTCAACAATGAGGTACTCTAGTCATAAATTGTAGGATGCATACACTCCATCGCATAGAACATCAAAGGCCTTGAATCATGGTGAAGGGATTCCAACCCCACTATCCTTCCCAGTGCCAACAGTATGGCCTTTAACCCGAGGTTTGGACCGAGTTTGTTGGGATTTGACTCCTAACCTTTTCCATGTTAGGGATGCAATAAACAACAATGTACTCATCTATAGTGAGACCGCCTCCTAACCCATGATATCATAGGTTTACCACTTCCCCTCTGTGGGACAATCCTGTAATGAAATAAATATCCTCAACCTCGAGGCTAAGGGGAATCCCGTCCAGTTGAAATGTCTTTGAGTCAGGATCCCAGTAATCTACTAGCAGTTGGAGTAGCCTTGGATTTTTCCTTAATCTTCTAAGGAACCAAAACTTGTATAATCTGCAAGCCCTCAATGTTTGTTGAGCCATCATATTAGCTTGTACAACCTCTTCAACATCTCCATGTTCTCGCTCTCTCCACTCTAGAACCATCCTGCACAAGAATTTCCTAGTTCCATTAGATTTTGCCTTTGAATTTCTTGTTTGCGGCCCTATACGTGACTGTTTTCAAAACAACCGCACACATACGCGGGTATCGCGGTTTTTTCTGCGTATGCCCAGCCCTATACACGAAAAAAGACCCGATTTTCACGTTGGTCGAAACCACCGTCTTTGGGATGACCCAAGTTAAAAAATTGACCATCAAAATTAAAAATAAATGCATGAAAATGGAAGAGCATGGCATGATGAGTTACCTGAACCAGACGATGGGCGATTTCGCAGATGGATGCTCTCGAAATTAGCTTCTAAAGTGTTTGGTCTAAAGAGCACTATGGTGGGTAAATTTTCAAATGGTATGGACAAAATCATTTTTTCACTATTTTATAGATTTTTTTTTGAAATTTTTACCCACTTTCTATAGTTTTGACCCGTTTTTTACCATTTATGGACCTTTTGGACTAATATGCTGTTGTAGGGTCCCGTTTTGAGGGCGTTTTGACCAAGTATTTGATCCGTTCATGCCTGTCATAGGTATAATGTCTGAAATGAAATATAGGTTAGGATTTCACATCCACTTGCATTTTGCATGACCTTATGACCGTTTCATCTTAACCTTAGGTACGAACCCATTCCGTGATATCACAGAACCTTCATGCTGCTGTTAGAAGTGGTATTGTGCGAATGGTAGAGATTTCCTATACATGGTGCCCTAGTTAGATCCTTTATTGCATTTGGTACCCATGATGAGATTCCTCCTTTAGGTTGTGGGAGTCCCTTTTTAGTCCTGCCATGTCCTTGAGCAAGAGCTTCATACTCCTCTTGAACTTTATGCTGGCTTCTACCCATAGGGACTCCCTTGTATATGTCAACTTGTAATTGCATTTCATGAGTTTTTCTTTCCTTATTGAGCTTTATGCTGGCTCCCTCCTTCAGATTTATAAGTCATATAGCCCGAGCTTGTCTCATGTCTAGCCAAGCAGAGCCTTTTACATATCCTTTGTATCTTGATCACCTCTTATCTGGGAGGAGACCTTCCCCCGAGTGTCTATATCCTGCACATGTTTCCTTGTATTGAGAATAGGTATGTTCCAATGCTTGGAACTAGTTTAACTGTCCCTGACACTCGTCTCCTCCTACATATGTACTATAAAGCACTTTTATTCTTTTTCAAGCTTTTGAAAATATCTGAAAAAGTAAAAAAAAAAACATAAAAATCCGGTCGTGAAAAGATTTTATCTTTAGCAGCAGTCGAGTTATGTCGCCTTCGAACAGAGCACTGTATACCACATCCTTTGGTTGGGTTATTAGTTTGACTTTAGGAGCTATACTTGTTACTCTGAGTTTATCAACACCGACTGGTTATGCTTCCAGTCCCCATGGATCCTCAATCGATGCCTCTTGTGTCATAGAGATATCCCAGTTTTCATATTGAGTCCATTTTTCCTACCTTCAGTCACCACTTGCCTTATGCTATTGTTCGAAGGAAGTTAAAGCCTGAGTTGGTCATTCCTCAGTTGTCTTGACTTTGCATTTCAGTCATTCCCAGTATTGTTACTAGTCTGTGCACATCTTGTTCGTTGAGTTCTTCCACATTATACAGTGTTGCTGAGTACCTTGTGTTGGTTGATGAGGGATTCCTTAATTCCCTCCTTCCAGCGGATTCCATTCCATCGACATTAGATGATTTATTCCGAAATAGGAGTCTAGAGTCATTTGAGTGCCTTAAGACTTACATTCATCAGTGGTAGGTTCTCTCGCCATCAACAGTTTTGGGAATACATCAATGTCCCATGATCGATGGATTCTTTCAATTGTTTGACCTCAACACATCTATTCACACTTGTTAGATTGCACTCTGTACCTTGATTTCCATTTTCATTATCGGTGGGTTATCTTATGTCTGTTAATGGTATACATCAATGACCGGTAATCAGAAGATGGACTACTGTGTTCGACCTCAACACATCTATTCACATAGTAGGACATGTACTCGTAGTGGTTTGTGTAAAAGACCTTCCAGCTTGGTGGCATTCCATGTATGCTACCTCCTTGATCATGCTAGTATTCATGAGATTTCAGCTCTTGTGATCTTGATTCCAGTATTTCTAGTGTAAATTAGATATCTTCATCCATTATGGATATCTTGATCCATTGTATATTGTATGTGGGGATGACCACACATGACACTTTGTATATCATGCCTATTCAGGGCCATTGTACTCTTATGTATCCAGGACTGCTATATGTATTTACAGTCACATGCAGAGATTGCTTATTGTATTATACTGATGAGTGGTTGTTTCTTCCACCTGGGTCTTCATTACTCCACTTCTGGGATGGATTCTATAATGTATTTTGGCCATCATGTTACCCCTCCGACCTCACACATTAGGGGGCATCTGTTATAGGTGATTTTACCACACCAGGTATATCACACATTTATGGCCTTCCATGTCCCTCTGCAGAGTCTTTGGACTACATGGACTTATATTATACTTTGATGTTCCAAGGTCATCCCCAAAAATTGTCTATTTATACCTATACATGACTTTTAAAGAAATACTCACGTGTATACGCAACTTTTGACGTCAAACCTACGTACATCGGGATGTGTGCAAAATGACAAATATTTTTGGAGTTTTCCTCATATGAGTCCGAATAAATTGACTCTTGGCCTTCCAAATGCCTTGAGAACGCTTGGATTCGACCATCCATTACCTCTTTGGAGTGCTATATAAGGAGCCCCTTGGATACATTGAAGGAGGAGAAATTGAAGAGTAAGGAAACTATAGTCCATTGTTGGCTCATTTTTTCTTATAATTGAGTCTGCATCCCTTTGTCCCTTTGAGCATATAGTGTTCTTCCCAAGATTTCCTTTTCTTTTTGAGCTTGCTATCGAGAGATGGAGGATTGAAGTGGTGGAGGACTCAGTTTCTTTGGTTCATAGAAGTTTCGACAGAGTTTGTCACTATTGTATCTCTGATTTAGTAATAGAAATATCTTTTCATGTCCAACTCATGTGCATTTTGAATATGAATATTGAATCCATGGGTGTATTTAATTGCTTATACATGATTGATTATATATCATAGAGTAGCTCTAACACATTTATATAGATCATGCTTACTTTGTTTGTTGTTGTTGAGAGAAAATTATAATTTCAATTGCATTGGAAAATCTCAATGGGGATCTACTTCAACCGTCTGTAATAAGGTATGATTCTATATCCCTTAGTGTTAGATTTTATTACTGGTCTTGTATAATGGGAAAGATTGATTTTTGGTGTCATACTGTTTGTTGTGGTACCCCCAAGCCATAGGATGTTTCTCTTCGTAACAGTCTTAATAACAATGTGGGGTGTATTTTACATACCACCTTAATTATATAAATTTATGTCTAATTGAACATCCAGATATTGCCGAAACCTCGAATGAGCTTGGAGAAAAAGAAGAATCCCTTTTAAGGCTACATTTAATGTAACATTATATATAATTTTCATGTTTTTTTGAGTAAGTTTACTTTTAATTCACTATATAAGGAAATATACTTATTGAAACATTAGTAATAGGGCCTAGAGAGAGGGACAAAGCACTTTTTAGCTACAATTTGCTTTTCTTTTGCAGTTAAATTCATTTTTTGTATAATGAAGCATAATTTGTTTTTTGAGATTGTGTAAAATTTCTATGTTGAAGGTGAAGGATATGAACTGATATGTTGCTCTCTCTCTTATCCCATGCCTGGGTTCCGGTCAAGGAAGTTTTAATTAGGTTTTTACTAACTAACGAAACGAACACATCCAATGAAAAAGAGAGAGGAATATCATTGGGTGGGGTCAGGTTATATAGTAGGGCCTTGTAAGGGAAAACAAGTAATTGAGAAATCTATTGAGCCTCGAAATTGTCTTTTATAATGGTTTTATTGACATTAATTTTCAACCTATTTACCGTAATTTAATACATCTATGTTCAATAAGGTTGTCTTTTACTCTGTTTTATTAATTAAAATCTTGTAAATGTAAAATAAGACAAATGTGTTGTTTTTATGTATTAAATGTAGTATTTTGCAAATAATAGATGTTCTGCACTCCATTCAGCCCCTTCTTTTGGTCCTAAGTTCTGAATTAGATTTGATTGCATGTTAGTTTACTAGTTTGGCTAACTCTTTTCTTCCGATCCTACATGTGCAAATTGAAACCATGAAATAATCATCAACTTTAAAGTAATAATGTTTAAAGTAATAAGATAATCATTAGCTTTAAAGAATTGGTTAAAATTTAAGATGAAATTATTTAAAGTGATAATGTTTTCACGCCATATAAAGTAACACATAAAACTTATTAAAAAGTGGTAAATATTAATTGTTTGTTTAATACATTAAATCATGGCAAGGCACCTCACTTTACATTTTATCATGCTCATAAAACCTTTAAATTATTACCCCACCTTTGTTTAATATTATGTGTGCCTTATAACTATATCACATAGTTTCATACATAGTAACTTTATGGTATTACGCTGCCTTCTTTATTCAACATAATTATTTATTATATATGTGCAGGACATGAAGTAATGCATGCATAGTGGAGGATTAACACATGCATTAAGTGAGGGAGGCAAGCAACAAGAATGACACACTCAATCAATGGAACTCAGCCATAGTTCAATAATATAGAACCCAACCATCAATTTGGCCAACAAACTAGCAAAAAATCCACTCAGAATCCAGTTTTATGAACAAATCTTAGTTATAGGTCATCCAGATGCCCATGCAGACCACGTGTTTTTAACAAAATGTTGATTTTCAGGCAAACAAAAGCGAAATTGAAAATTATGGCACATGGGTTTTGTGCATAATATGGCCATTTTAGTTAGATTGAGGAATTTTTGCCAAATTCATAGCCATTTGGGAGAAAATCGTGGTTCTTTGAAACTAACTTTTCTAGAAATTGTGGTTCGTTGTTTTCTGAATTCGTGGGTAGTTGTAACAGTAGTAATGAACCTCTATTTTTAGTAAGAGGTGGTCAACCTGATCTCCATTGTAGTCATATTATAAATACCTCTTTGATTTTGAAGAGGAAGGGGAGAAAAAGCTTTGTAAAACTTTTCCTTAGTTTAATAAAAAATATCTATTTCAGCTGTTGATGATCAGTGACTGAGTAGTATAGGAACACAGCCCCTGATTGCTGAGAAGGGCCCCTCAACAAAAAGAGGTTCTATTTGTGTATATTCATTCGTTTCTTTTTATGTTTGTAGCTAAGTCATTTTGTTTTTATATATATATCTATTACGCCTTCATGTAAGTTATTTCATTTCTGCAAGCAAGAAGTTTGCTTTCATGTAGGTGGCACTTTGCTGTTTATTTCCTGTGTTTTTATGCAATTTTTGCCTTTAGAATCCATATGGCCAGCTATTCGTCCCTTCGTGTAGACTGTTTTTCAGCCTTCTATTCGTCCCTCTGTGCAAACTATTTTCATCCTTCTGTTCTCACCTTAATGCAGACTGTCATTCAACCTTTAATTTGCACTTGGACATAGTTTTAATTTATTTTTAGTATTTCGTTTTTGCAGAAATAGTTAGTTAAGGTAGAGATTAAGTTTTTAGCATTCCACCGTGTTATGTAGCTAGTTGGGATTCGAATCCACCTCTAACAATTCATATTTAGTTCTATGTTAACATGTAGACTAATTATTTCAGTTTTAATAATGATAAAATCCATTTATATTCAACATATATTTTACTGATTCAAATGAGAAATAGTTTTAGTTTTATTTTTAATCGTGACTTAGATAGTTTAGGAGTTACTTTCATTTGTTTTCATGCCTAAAACCTAGATTAGATTAAGTTTGTTTAAAATGTTGTCATATACTTTGTTGAATATTAGTTTGTCTCATTTCTGAAATAGGTTAAGCATTCCATTTTCAGTTTTCATTTGAGTCGATAATCAACCTTTCATTTCCAATTACACAACATTTCATTGTTTTAGGCTTTGTTAATTTTATTTCTTCAAGTTATTTCATTCAAGTAGATGTAAAAGATTAGTACTTAGTTTCAAATTCAAGCTTAATAGGTTCATTTAGATTTTAAAGATGCATTGGTTTTCAGTATTTTAAAGTTTGATGATAAAAACTCACATAACCTAGTTTAGTGTAAGTTTACTTTTCAAGCTGTAAATTAGTTGCATGATCTTTTTATGATTGGTTAACATTCTTTAGTTTATGGTATAGTTTGCCGAAGAGGTAGAGTAGAAGTATTTTGTTTTTCTGTTGTAGGTTTGCTTACAGTTGAATATATTTTCAGTTATTGTTTTGTACTTAGTTTTATATTTGATTTTAAAGCTCCAAGTTTAGTCTTCTTTGATTAGTTTACTATTTTGCACCGCATTTATTTACGCTTGGTCTTTAGAATAATATTTGCTTTGCTTTCTACGAATCCACAATTACTTGTTTTGGTTTCTACAAATTTGTAATTAAATAATTCATTGATTTCCAAGAATTAGATGCACTTGCATTCTTAGATAGACATTTACTTATGCATACATGATAGTCTCCAATTTATAATATAGATCATATAATTTGCTGCAAGTATTTAGTTTTGCTCTAATTAGTTAAATCGCTTTCGGACCAAGTGACTGCTTTCTAGAATAGATTAGCATAGCGTTAGACTAGTTTGAATCTTAGTTATTAATCAATTTCCTGCCTTTATAGAATACATTAGATTAGATTTGAATTATAGTCACTTTTCAAGGTCTTAGTTAATTTCATGTTTTCATAGATAGATTAAATTCTTGCATTTGAATTATGAAAGTCATACATGTAGATTAAAATCATATAGTTGTATGTTAACGCATTTGCATCTTTAAGTTAGCTTAGGTTAGTTCAAGCCTTCAATCCTGCACATATAGTGTTTTCATCTCACAAGCTCCCTTCTTGGGTTGAAAATTAAGTGTTGAATTAGATAGTGCATATTTAACCAACATTTTGGCATCGTTGCCAGGGAGTTGCTAAAGAGATTGGAGTCTAGGTAGATAAGGGTAGATAGGTTTCCTTTACATTACACAACAAGGGGGAGGAGAAACAATAAGACGCAAAGATGACTTTACTATGGAATTTCCATAGTGTGACAGCCTGACGCATCCACTTTAGTGGGTCGCATTAAAGCCTTGTTGTTCCTTTTTCGCACAAGTGTGTTTAGTTCACGCAAAATTTGATTTACTTTTCTTAAGTGTACTTTTTGCAAACATAGGCAGTTTACTTTGCCATAGCTAAATGTACTTTTTCTTCTGCAAACGTAGATAATTTAATTTTCCATAGTTTAATTTTATGTACACGTGTCTTGCAAATTTAGGTAGTTTACTTTCCTTCCATTTACTCTTATGCAAGCGTGTTATCTCTTCAACAAGATTAGGTGTTGCATTCAGATCTGTTACGTTCGGTTCATTTTTTTTTTAGGTGTGTTTACATTTGTCATAAGGTATTTTCTTTTCAAATGTGTGATATGTTTCGTAATTAAATTCTAAAGAAATATATATATCTATATATATAAACAAAAATTTTGGGTGCTGTAAGAACCCCAGAGACTAATCATTGTATGAAGCAGGACCTATCAACCAACAAAATGGATTCAAAGGTGCTCATTATCATGAGAGAACTTTCTTAAATCCTAGCAACAGCTGGGATCTCGATCTCTCAAGAAGAAAAGATATTGACAGCAGTTGAGAACTTATCAACCTCTCCCGAAATAACAGACGAACCAAAATCCCAAGAACTACAAAAATATGTTCTTTGTAAGATTGCAAAAGAAGCTGATACATTGGGGATTACATGCAAAGGAAAGCAACCAAAAATTAAAGAGTTCTTGATATACATGACAACCGATCGATCATGTACTCAAACAACTATTCAACTAGAATAATATGGTCTGTATGACATAGCGAAGGAAGGTGAGTACCAAGACTACATCGAAAGATGGTTTCAGGAGGTAACTCGACCGCAATACCATTCCTTCATTCGACTTCCAAAGAAAAGTAAGTTGGTTGAACTTCCACATTCAGGTAATCACTGCAATAATATTTTCATATGTGTATAAAGGTACAATTCTCATTTTGCTTCGCACTTGGTTTCATTGGAAAATCTCATATACTTGATTAAATATGTTTTCTTTCTTCTTAGGGTAGGAAATTATGTATATACATAAAATGTTGCATTCTTAGTTTAGGGAATAATGCCACTTTGTTTTTGTTTTCTTTTTCAAATAAAAGAACTAAGAAAAAGATCATGTTAATGACTAAACCAAAACAATTTTACATCATTATTCATTTTCATACATGAATATTTCTAATTATACCAGTTACTCAAGACCAACTTTAAACCTCATGGGGATTTGTCATAAATTGAGGTCTATCTAAAACCTAGAGGCCACTCGTACATCCTAGCTTCATTATCAGGGCATGTTATTTAAGCATATTTACTATAGGGTAGCATAAGGGTGAATGAAATTCCTAGTTTGTGGGGAACACTACTATAATTCTATATGAAAGAGACACATTTTGGGACTAGAAACAACTTTAACTCATTATCTTATGGCTCCATCTACTTTACACTAAATCCATCAATCGTGTGTATCTTTGATTCAATAGATTCCTCTTGCAGCCTTTATTTTGGTTCCATGATAATAAAAAAGAGAAGACTAGATGTCCTCCGATCCATATACCATCCCACCTTGTAGCATGGTTTTCAGAGCTGCTCTCCCACCACTCCTTCATAGGAAAAATAATTTGCCGAATATATATAGGGATTGGAAACATCGGGACAAGAGCCTCTAATAGAAAATGAGTTTAAGAGGTTAACCCGTCGGGGTACTAAACAGGCTCGCTGGCAGTGGGTACCAGCCTGTGGTATGACCAGGTAAACTCGACGAGGTACTGAACAGTCCTGACTGAAAGAGGGGAATCTACCTGGGGAGGATAGCTTGATAAAAAGGGAGAGAAAAAGTCTAAAAAAAAGAGAAAAAAATATGAAAATGACTTTGTGATAATAAAGGTTGTTGTGGGTCTACTGGAGGAAGGTATGCATGGTTGATCTAAAGAAAATGAACTCCATCAATCTACCATTTGAGAATGTTTGTAAGTTGAACTTAAGACCCTATTGTCTAACTCATACTATACCAATGATATAACTATCCTAGAAGTGAGACCCATAAACTTAGGAGTCTAATGAACTTGAAATGCAAACTTTGTCCATAATTACTTGAATAAAACTTTGAGAAGTAGTAGAGATGATTGGTTTCCTATAAGCTTTACTAACTATCTATACCCTCACGTTTTCCATTTTAATCTAGTCTTAATTCATTCATGGCATGAGAACGTGCCATAACTTTGGTCTGGGGGAGAGAGTCTCAATTTACTAGTGGTGGAATTGTATGTATTAAGAAATCTTAAATAAAATGAAGTTGTTTTGGTCATCTCATAACATAACTTTTTTTATTCTAAGTTCTAGTTTTTTTGTCGTAATAAATTTGGCTTCATTTTGCTGAACGATTGCCTATAAACTATTTATGATCAAGTAGAGTTTTTTTTTTAATTAAATGAAATACCACTTCTGATTCATTCATGGCATGAGGATGTGCCATACCTTTGGTCTGGGGGTATGTTGGGCCTCAAAATTGTCTTTTATAATGGTTTTATTTACATTAATTTTCGACCTATTTACTGCAATTTAATACATCTACAGTTCAATAAGGTTTTCTTTTACTCTCTTTTATTAATTAAAATCTTGTAAATGTAAAATAAGACAAATGTGTTATTTTTATGTATTAAATGTAATATTTTGCAAATAATATGCGTTCTGCACTCCATTCAGCCCCTTTTTTTGATCCAAAGTTTTGAATTAGATTTGATTGCATGTTAGTTTATTGGTTTGGCTTACCCGTTTCTTCCGATCCTACATGTGCAAATTGAAACCTTGAAATAATCATCAACTTTAAAGTAATAATGTTTAAAGTAATAAGGTAATAATTAAATTTAAAGTAATAAGGTAATCATTAGCTTTAAAGTAATAAGGTAATCATTAGCTTTATTTTTCAAGTTGTAAATTAGTTGCATGATCTTTTTATGATTGGTTAACATTCTTTAGTTTATGGTATAGTTTGCCGAAGAGGTAGAGTAGAAGTATTTTGTTTTTCTGTTGTAGGTTTGCTTACAGTTGAATATATTTTCAGTTATTGTTTTGTACTTAGTTTTAGATTTGATTATAAAGCTCCAAGTTTAGTTTTCTTTGATTAGTTTACTGTTTTGCACCGCAATTAATTATGCTTGGTCTTTAGAATAATATTTTCTTTGCTTTCTACGAATCCACAGTTACTTGTTTTGATTTCTATGAATTTGTAATTAAATAATTCATTGCTTTCCAGGAATCAGTTGCACTTGCATTCTTAGATAGACACTTACTTATGCATACATGAAATAGTCTCCAATTCATAATATAGATCAGATAATTTGCTGCAAGTATTTAGTTTTTCTCTGATTAGTTAAATCGCTTTTGGACCAAGCGACTGCTTTCTAGATTAGATTAGCATAGAGTTAGACTAGTTTGAATCTTAGTTATTAATGAGTTTCATGCCTTTATAGAATACATTAGATTAGATTTGAAATTATAGTCACTTTTCAAGTTCTTAGTTAATTTCCTGTTTTCATAGATAGATTAAATTCTTGCATTTGAATTATGAAAGTCATGCAAGTAGATTAAAATCATATAGTTGCATGTTAGTGCATTTGTATCTTTAAGTTAACTTAGGTTAGTTCAAGCCTTCAATCCTGCACATATAGTGTTTGCATCTCACAAGCTCCCTTCCCGGGTTGACAATTAAGTGTTGAATTAAATAGTGCATATTTTACCCAACAAAATCTAATATCCTAAAGGAAATATCCTCCTTGCTGTTCGAATGTGTTAGAGAAGGTATTGAACAATCGATCGATTTAAACCAGGTTCACTAGTCTTGAGTGCTCAGAATGATCTTTATCCTCCCTCATAAGTTTTGATTTTATTGGGAAAGGAAATATTGAAACTCACCCACCCCTCTTACGTTTTTGGAAACCTTGAAGCCCTACTAACCCACCCATGATCGAATCAATCTTAGGTAAGTTAGAAACCATATATGTTTAAGCATATTACCTCTCGACCTATTGACCTCTAGCTGGGACCTAATGAATCATGATTCTTGAGGAAGAAAATTTGATCCAGATGGATATAGGTTTATACCCATCTCTTCCACTGAATCAAAACAATTTCCCATGCTGGTAAATTTCTAGTAGTTTTCTACTGTTTTTCGAGTCCTGAACTTCAAGGGCCACTTTGAGGCCTTAAATGATGTATTTTTTCCCCCCAGTGACCCAAATTATAATTGTATACTATGTATGGGCCTGATCCACTATTTTACTCATCAGATAGATATTTCCAATGGACTATCGAGTGCCCTAAATGGAGATCGTATGCAAAAGTATGACCCCAGGAAGTTGACTATTTAACTAACCACCTTGGGGCCGCAAAATTTATGACGATTCATATTCTAGGGTTAGGTTTTTGTATGTTTAGGTTTCTTTCCCTCATACTTGTGACAAATAGGCCCTTTCATCCTCCTTTTGTATTCAGCTTGTCATGAATGAGCATAACTGCCACATCTCTTCTCAGAGATATAGCTACCAACAGTCTAGCTGCTTTTATTTTATAGTTTATTATGTTTCATTCATTTTTAATATAATTTGAGTTTACTGTATCACCGTATTTATTGCAATATATCTATGCATGTGAACATATATATGTCCTTTTCATTTCGTGCTTACATAAATATGTATCAGTGGTATTAGATCCTTCTGCTCTTGTGGTTTCTCAGTGCATGTCCCCGACTAGATCCGAATATCGAGAGTTGGGTCTCGAATTAGTTGAGCTTGGGGAAATCCACTCTCATTGGCCCAAATAGCCTCATAAGGTGGGATAAGAAAAGAGAGATGATGTAAGAATATATCCTATGAAGTTGTCTCTCTAGACATCCCTTGCACAATAGAGGAGCGAGATGATGGATAATGTTTCCCAGATCCTTCGACGAATGCCGACAGTGGCAGATGCACCCTCAACGAGAAACCATTTCGGAGGTGCGAATCCCTTCAAGGTACAAGTTAAATTTGACATCCCCTAATTTGAAGGAAATATAGATGCATATGATTTGGATAAATGGTTAAGTATTTTAGATAATTGCTTCTCTATTCAAAATTTTTCTGATAGAAAAAATATCACCTTTGGGCTTCTTAAATCCATTCCCCATATCAAAGCCTTATGGGACATGTAATACGAGAGGCATGTAAGGGATGAGACTAAAATATTTAGGAAATAATCCACTTGTGAAGCTTTTGTTGATGTTGTCAAGGAGTAATTTTACCCAGTCGGAAACCATGATGACCATTTCACCAGGGGGGCAAAAAAATAAGCGGGAGTTTAGATTTGCAAATTAATAATAGAAGCATAGAAAAGGAAACCTTAACTCACAAAGAAAAGGACAGAGCAAGGACATCCAAAACCATGAAAACTATCACAAGTCGCAGGAAAAATAGGACAACATGAAATCGAAGAAGGATAATAGGAAGTATCAAAGCCCTTTGGGATTCTTATATTTTTCCAAGAAAAGGACAGAGCAAGGACATCCAAAACCATGAAAAATATCAAAATCTACTGGAAAAGAAGGTCAAAATGAAATCAAAGAAGTATAATGGAAAGTATCAAAGCCCTTTGGGCTTCTTCAAAATTTTTCAGATAGCAAAAATATCACCTTTGGGATTCTTAAATCCCTTCCCCATATCAAAGCCTTGTGGGACATGTAATGTGAGAGGCATGTAAGGGATTAGATTGAAATATTCAGGACATAATCCACTTGGGAAGCTTTTGTTGATGTTGTTAAGGAGTAATTTTACCCAGTCGGAAACCATGATGACCATTTCACCAGGGGGGCAGAAAAATAAGCGGGAGTTTAGATTTGCAAATTAATAATAGAAGCCTAGAAAAGGAAACCTTAACTCACAAAGAAAAGGACAAAGCAAGGAAATCCAAAACCATGAAAACTATCACAAGTCGCAGGAAAAATAGGACAACATGAAATCGAAGAAGGATAATAGAAAGTATCAAAGCCCTTTGGGCTTCTTAAATTTTTCTAAGAAAAGGACAGAGCAAGGACATCCAAAACCATGAAAAATATCACAATCTGCAGGAAAAGAAGGACAAAATGAAATCAAAGAAGGATAATGGAAAGTATCAAAGCCCTTTGGGCTTCTTCAAAATTTTTCAGATAGCAAAAATACCACCTTTGGGCTTCTTAAATCCCTTCCCCATATCAAAGCCTTGTGGGACATGTAATGTGAGAGGCATGTAAGGGACGAGACTGAAATATTCAGGACATAATCCACTTGGGAAGCTTTTGTTGATGTTGTCAAGGAGTAATTTTACCCAGTCGGAAACCATGATGACCATTTCACCAGGGGGGAAACTTTGTACCAAGAAAGATACCAGATAGTGCCAAAGTTTACCAACATATTCCATACTTTGCTCTCAAAAATGGGTATTAAGGACTCCAAATGGAACTTGGTCCTCAAGTACCACACTGGGATGCATAAATACATTTTACAGAGATGGATTTCCTATACATATCTTCACTGAGAACCACTTATGGGTACACTGTCAAGATCAAGCAGAAAAATAAGCAGGAGTCTAGATTTGCAAATCAATAATAGAAGCCTGGAAAAGGAAACCTTAACTCACAAAGAAAAGGACAGAGCAAGGACATCCAAAACCATGAAAACTATCACAAGCCATAGGAAAAGAAGGACAACATGAAATCAAAGAAGGATAATGGAAAGTGGTGCGAGTTCCATAAAATAGCTTGACACAACACTCATGAATGCCTCAAAAAATTCAATGTTGGCTAAGAAAAAATCTCTAGAGCTAGACCCTTGATCAAACTCTGATTCAGAACAACAAAAGGGAAAGAGTGTCATTAATGTGGAACCTAGTGCCACCATCCCAACCACAAAGATCCAACTAAAAGAGTCGAAGGAGATAAAATAAGGGGAGCGCTTCTTTCATTAACGATTGTGGGTGTAGGGGAACCCACTACATTTCATTGTTGATAATGGCAGCCATAAGAACCTCATATTAGACCAAGTCATCGAAAGATTGAATCTAACAATGGTTCCACACTCCCAACCTTACACCATCGATTGGTTGAGCTAGGGACAAAACATCCACGTCAGTCAATAGTGTTTCCTTGTTGCGGTGCGCACCTTAATGGTCCCTAATTTTGGTAACTCTACGGTTTTTGTCGAAGTTGTAAGCGGAGATACGAATCAAAACAATCTTAGGGGTGTCGAGGTTGAGTTAAACCTTATTTTGTAATAAACCCATGGTTTAAGTCCAGGGTTTAGGGTTCGGGGTGCCCACGGTTTAAGCCCAGGGTTTTGTAATAAGTGCACTATAAATAAGCACTCTTGTAAAGAAGTCAGGTTAGGATTTTTGATGTAAGATGAATTGATGCGAAGCTAAGGCTATTTTGTAAGAGAAGGTTAAGTCCCAGCTGTGTGCGTGGACGACCTCTGCAGTTGTGTGCGCAGAGGGTTTTGGGTGATAAAGGAAATCTACAGTTGTGTGCGCAGAGGCATGCTGCTGTGTGTGCGGCTTTGAGGACTTGAAGGGATCTGCAGCTGAGTGCGTAGATCAGAACTGTGGTTTTTGTAAAGAGTTGAATAAAACACAGTTCTATGGACGTAACCCCTACACTGGGGGTGAACCACGTTATATCGTGTGTTGTGGTTTTTGTTGTGTTGTTGTTTTGTTCTTTATGCATTGATAAATATACATCTGATAAGTAAGATCACTGCTAATTAAATAACTTCGCTGTGAATTCCTAGGAAAGGGTTAAGCAAGTCACTGTCTGTTTATTTAGTTGCGAAGTTATATATGTGAATGTTGAAGTTCTGTGTTATATGAATATAAGTTATTAAAGGCTAAAGGTACAGTAATATCCCTCTTCTGCTTGCAGAAACTTGATTCTGTGACACCCCATAGCTGTTTCGGGTGAGACTACAACCTGTTCGCAGGTTGTTGCTGAAAGGGCCAACACTGTGGGTATTTTGTTGGTGTGAAGTTAATGGTATAAAGCCCGGGTTTGCCCTATAGCCCAACAAATTGGTTCCGTTGCCGATTGAACTCAGTATCTGCTCAAGAGGGGTTTACGTCGTACCTCGAGGGCTATGTTCTAGAGACCCTTTGTGAAAGAAATCAGTGATTGGCTTGATGAGACTTATCTGAAATTCGCTGAGCAAGAGAACAAAGACCTATGTCGTAGTGCAAACGAATTTTTACAAAGGTATGCTTTTGTGATGTTTATGAAATTTTCTTTGGTAGTATCCACATAGAGTTGCACCAGTAGTTATCCAGGTTAACAGAGAGAAGGACTAACTTCCAAGAACGTTATTTTCTTGACTGGACCCCCGCAAGAATTAATATACTGAAAAGGGTGAACAACAAGATATCCCGCGCTATTGATTTCTGGACAACGCGAACCCTCGAAGCATTTGTGACGGAGTTCGCCATCGACATGAGTACTTCCTTTAGTGAAGCCGAGCGGCAGTTTTTCAAAGGACCAAGGGGTAAGTTTTTGAATTCATTTAGTTTGAGAATTAAAATGCTATTAGCTGAAAAAGGTATATTGCTCCTTGAATCAGACTGTTAGATTTAGTATTACTAACCTATGGTTGCAAGTGAAAACACCTTCGATGAGCAAAGTGGTTTGCTGTGAAGTGGCAAAAGGTACAAGAGAGATTTTGGATCCTATTCCCAGGGTCAGCATACCGAGTATTCCCCTGTAAATCCCGCAGATTCAGAACCCAAAGAAACTCCTTCTGTTAGAAACCCTCCGGTAACCCCGCAGCGAAGACCTATTATCCTTGAGAACCCATCGCAGTCTGAAAGTAACCCTAGCTCGAGTATTCCTGTCGCAGGTCAGTCTACCCCTGTAAGTCCCCCCTTGCCTCCTTCCTGTCCCCACCCTAGATCCACTATGGCCCACATGCATGATGACATTAAGCTACCTGTTTTCAAAGGAACTGGATCAGAGGATCCAGAACAGTTCTGGTTTTTATGTGAAGCAGTGTGGACTTCTAAGACCATTACGGATCAAGATACCAAAAGAGCGTAGCTGGTTACTTCTTTCAGAGATTGTTCTCTGACCTGGTTCATGAATTTTTCCAGCACTTAGAACCATGCATTGGCTAATATAAAAGCCACAATGATAAAGAAATTTAAGAAGCCGAAATCAGAGTCGCAGTGTATCACTGAATTGAAAGAGATTCAGCAGAGGCGCGGTGAATCAGTATGGGACTTTGATCAAAGATTCAAAGTTCTGCTAGACCAAGTTAGTTTCACCATTGGACTTGCGAAACACAATGAATGGTTCATTGCAGCGTTGCTACCGCATATCAGAACTCCACTCATGCAACAGAAGGTTGCTGACCAGCAGGAGGCTCTGGAAATCACGATGAAGCTTGAAACCGCTCCTGTCGAAGACAATTCTGGTATTGCTCAAATCCAAGCGTAGTTGGAAGCGATGGATCTGGAGCTTCGCGATATGAAGAAAGGAAAAATAGGTCACGAAGAGGTTTGGTGTACACAATGTTGGACAGAAGGTCATGCCAAGGAATAATGTCCTGTGGTAAGAAATTACCTAAATACTGGTGCGCCAAACCCGTTTAACCCGCAAGTCCTATATTGTGAGCTCTGCAGAACAACAGGTTAGCATCGACCTGAAGACTGCTATCTGCTACAGAGGTATGGGAAAGTACCTAAGAACCCCTATTGTAAATTCTATAATTTCATGGGACACAACGAAGATGAGTGTCGCAGCTTTGACCTCATGAGAGAACGAACTTACGACGCTTATCGGGTACACAATGAGGGACAGAGCAATGATGGCTATCGCTACCGCGGTGGTGCATCAGGTAGAGGTGCTTTTGGAGGTCGTGGTCGAGGTGGTATGGTCGGAAGAGGTCGAGGCCAGGTTGTGTGTTACAACTGTAACCAGGCCGGGCATCTAGCGAGAGACTGTCGGAACCCCACTACGACATGTCGGTATTGCCGAGCAGTAGATCATGTGATCGAGCAGTGCTCGCAGTTGATAGCTAAGATTCAGGAAAGAAATAGTGCCCCTACTCAAAATATTCAGATGATTTCTATCGAGAAAAGACCTGCCCCAGCCATTAATGTTGTTACCCAGAGTGGAGCTACGATGAAAGTACAGAATAAGGAGCAACAGCCTGACGAGGCTTGGGTTCGTAAGGCCCCAGCGAAAGTCCCAGCATTTGATATTGAAAGAGAAAAAGAGACATTCAGGGAAGACAAGAAAGATTTTGCTGCTACTAGCACATCAGTAGCACCTGCGCAACAACATCGATAGTAGTCACAGATGCAAGAAGCTTCGACAGACAAAGTAAGTACACTGTCCTCCTTTTTACAGAGTTGTCTGAAGCTCCTAAGAAATCAGAATGCTTTAAGTGAGTTGCAGAAAGTTATTGCTTCCTGCAAACCCCAGCAAAGTTCTGGTCAGGCAAAAGCTGTTAATAGAGTCAGGAGAACTGGCAGGGAAATGAGATTGAATGCTCAGATAGGAGAGTATGATATGACTGCTGTTATCTTGGACCTAGGATCAGAGGTAAATGTCTTAACTAAGCAAACTTGGGAACAAATAGGAAAACCTACCCTTGATTGGTCCCCTATACAGTTGAGATTAGCCAATCAGAAGAAGATTGTGCCCCTAGGAAGACTCCCTAGTGTAACAGTAGATATTGATGGAGTCAGTACCTTAGCAGACTTTGAGGTAATTGAAATAATTGATGACAGCAACCCCTATCCCGCACTACTAGGCATTGAATGGGAAATAGATAATGATGCAGTCATCAACCTGAATAAGAGGCAAATGAATTTCGAAGGGAAAGGAATGAGAGTCATAGTCCCATTGGACCCATCTCAAGGAGAGAGATACACAGAGCCAGTAAGAGATGAAGACCAGGATGCTTTGGACCACATCTACAATATCACAGCTAAGGAAGAAGATTATGTTGATCCTACTGTCGAAGGTATCATGGATTGGCAGTGTGACAGCTCCTGCATGACGGATTCAGATGATGGGTTAGAAAACTGGCAGAACAGATTGTATGAGCTGCATGGACATAGATGTGCCAGAATTACCAAATCTATCAGATGGCTTGGTGCACACGTAAGAGTCCTACCTATTTTTGATGACTTGTTAGACACATAACAATTTATTGAACAATTCTCAGACCAAATACCAGATTCACAGAAAAGGGAGACTCTGGATTCAGTATTCAGAGCCACAGTAGCCAGATGGTGGAATGGCCATCAGCAGAACATTCCTAGTTGGGAAGCTTGTCAGAAGTTCCTTCGCCTGAAGGTGCAAAGCGGGTTTGCTGGGAATACTAGCCCTCACGAACATTGGGCACAGTGCTATCAAGCATGGCATGATGTACCTCAGGAAGTATGGGTACATAGGTTTCTACATACTTTGGAACCAATAGCAACGAACTGGTACGCGGAGGCTGAGCTTCACTAGGATACTGTAAGTCGGGATCATTTTGTTGATAGTTTTGTGCTTACCTTTTCTACTAATGAAGTTTGTCCAGCTTTATATGCAGCTATCAGGTTGGTCCATACTAAGGTATTGGATGCTCAAGAAATAGTCAAATACCAGCCTAATTGGACAGCACAAGAAGCTCATGCAGTCGAATATTATAACCTCGCAATTGATGAGGATGATGATCCTCATAATATTGGTATTCTTGAGCCAGAAGAACACTGCGGCGTACAAGGACCAGCAGCCGAAGCCCTTGAAGTGACTCAGCCCCTGAAGATGCGGACAGTCAACATTGGATCAGAAGACCAGCCTAAGTATGCTACCAGTGGAGATTATTGGGATGAAGACATGGTAAGCAAAGCGACCCAACTTCTCCATGAGTGTCGGGACTTAGGTCTGAGGAAGTTCCTGAAAATAAGAGGAATCATTGAAGTTGTGGCTGGAATTTTGTCGTGGGTCGAAGCTTGACTCCATGTCGCAGATGGTGTCCAGAGGTGTCGAATGTCCTTAGTAGTGCGCAACCACAGCTACTGCTTGTGCCGAAGAAGGAAAGGTCTGTCAGAGCTTGGAAAACGACCGTTAGAAGAAATCAAATTTGGCTGCACCGGTACGTTCTCTGTATTAACTGCCTGTATTAATGCGTTCTTGGAAAATCTATCGCCTTTTGGACAAGATCTCTGTTAGAATTGGTGTCATCAATGCACAGTTATGACATATTTTAGGGATAGATTCTATAAGAAGACACCCACACCCACAAGGTTCGCACTTTTAAGTTTCTTAAGTTTTACAATTGCATCCATGTCCACTGATCGTGAGTTCCAGGAACTATTGAGAGAGTTTGAGCAGACGAGTTTGCTGAACCTTTTCCACCAACCGCCTGCATATGCTCCTCGTGAAGAAACTCCCCCAGTGCCGACTCAGCCAATGCAGACACACTCTGCCCGGAAGAAGTTTAAGCCTGAAGTACATTCTAAACGCAACGAAGACCGACACAACAAATCAAGGAAAACACCAGAAGACCCCGAGATGCAGCCGTCTGGTTCAGCAGAGGCCCCACCTGCAGAAGATGAGAATATTGCACCGAATCATCCACCGTATCTTCCACCAGTTTGACCAGGAGTCCAGCCACCTCGATGACTAAAGAAGTTCACATTACGCACCCCTTCATTTCCCTCGGGTGTGCAGTTGGTCGGGACCATGACAGGGAAAATAGACCGGCTTAAGTATGCCAACCATGACACGAATGATCGTGGAAAGTTTCCACAGTTCGCCCCAGCACAATACTTGCATTTTGTCAAATATCCAGAGACTAACGCGACATTGCTAGAAGTAAAACAGTGGGATGTTGGCTTGGATCAAGCGAGTCTGCTGAAGATGCTCGATGTTCCCCATTTTGGTCGCAGCACACAGGTGACCATAGTGGTCAAGCAGCTGCTGACATTAGTACATGACGACCACCTATGGATAGGAGATAAGAAAATTCATATTAATGGAGAGCTCATTCACCGGATCACAGCCTTACCAATACCAAGACCTGATCCGGGGACCGAATTTCCTTGAAAGCATGAGGATACGAAGCTCGCACAAAGTATGAAGGAACGCTTCGGCCTGAAAAGGGGGAAAACAAGGGTATCACACTTCCGCAATTCAACAACATAATATTCACTTCGCAGTTGAGCTTCTCGCATGCAAGCTCATGCGAAAGTGCAGACCATATGAAGTGCCTGCTCCGGTTATCAGAATTGCTGCGAACTGTGCCGAAGGCTACAGTTACAACTGGGCAGCATATATCGCGAAGGAATTCCTTGAAGATGTCTGCGACGTATAGGAGAAAGGTAGGCCCTTTCACTATTCCTGGTTGATAGTCCTTATCACCCTGGTAGGATGGCAAGAACCTACCGAGGCGTAGTTTGCTGCTATACCTCCGGACTTGCCTGGTGCAGTACGGTATGCCTCTTTGTGGGTTTCCCAGGATAAAACCCTACAGCAGATGACAAACTGTGTATTTTCCTTTTATATGATGAGTATCTTGTATGAGATCACGAAAACCCCTCGGCTTAGTAATGAGTTATTCTCTCAATACGACAGTGCAGCCCATTTCAGCGCCGAAATGCATCATATTTTCATCCAGGCCCGTGTGGATCAAAGGCATCAATGGTTTAAGTTACCATATGTAGTGACCAAAGAAGACATCCTTGCGGTTGTTCAACAGTGGCTGGCAGAGTGGTTAAAGGATGCAGGGACAAAACCCACCATTCCAGTTCCCCCAGTTACCAATCTGGGTGCAGGCCCTAGTCATACACAGCAGCAAGACCCCCTTGAAGATAGTGAAGAAGAAACTGAGTCGCAGCAGAGTGAAAGCGACTAGGGTGGAGATGATGGCAATGAAGAAGAAGAAGAAGAATCGGTTCAAACTGCTTCAGACCCTAATCGGCAGGATAAGCGCAAGATGCTAGAACCAGAGGAAGTAAACAAACCCCAGTCCCGAAAGAAAATGAAGGCGTCAAAGAACAAGAATATTGACATGGAGCCCAGCCTAATAAGTGAGGAGTTTGTTCAGGCTCTATCAAATTCCACAGAAGTTATCACCAAGAAATGGTCAGAATTTGCAGATATACATCTGCATGCCATCACTGAGGCAGCAAAACACATTTCGGAGTTGAAGGACTTAGCAGAAAAATCACTGACTGGTGCCTCAGCAAGCAGTGCCTCAGTAA
Organism: Pseudotsuga menziesii; assembly: GCA_001517045.1. Classification (NCBI taxonomy): domain Eukaryota; kingdom Viridiplantae; phylum Streptophyta; class Pinopsida; order Pinales; family Pinaceae; genus Pseudotsuga; species Pseudotsuga menziesii. The sequence goes on from LPNX011130493.1 coordinate 911,962, forward strand.
GTGCGCAGCCAGAACTAAGGCAATGGCCGGCTAGAGATAACAAAGGACAAGTGTCGAGCACAACTCTCATATTAACAGATGCAACATCTCGTTCAGAGATGAGTATGAAGGTTGGAATAGATTACACTAAGCTATCCATGACGGAGCTACATCTCTGTCAGTCAGCAATTATGAAAGAAATTCAGGCACGAGACCAATATTTGCAAAAACAGTTAGAAAATGCCATAAGTTAGCAGCAGGGCTTCGCAGCGCAGCTGGAGGCAGCGGAGCATAGAAAGAGGGATGCATAACGTAAGCGGATTACATTGGTATGAGTTTTGGATGGGGCACGTCGAAGTCTTCCTGACTTCGATGTACAGATGGTAGAAGAACCAGAACAAAGATTAGTCAAGATGAAAGACTACGCACAGCAGTCTCGCAGTGAAATAGAGAAGCTCAAAGCAGAACATGAGGCCCAGATTGCAGAGCTTCAACTCCACATCGCCCCGGAGAGCCCACCGGAGGTCAGGGAGCAACGCCGAGTAGACATTCAGGCCTCCACAGCAAAAATTTCGGATACTGCGAGTAGCGTAGCAAAGCTGTTAGAAGACAGTGTTGAGGCCTGGACCACCTTGCAGGAACATCCAGAAGTCAGACAGCTACAAGAAACCATCAGGCAGCGACAGACAGAGTTGGACACAGTAAAAGCAGAAATTAAGACTCTGCCTCCTATGGAGAAAATGCTCAAGGTAAAGCGAAGTAATGAACTCCAGCAGGAAATAAAGTCGTGCCGAGCAAAAGCAATAGAAGTGGAAAATTCTATGCAGCCACTTATCAGTGAATCTTTTGAGTTGAGTACTGCCGTGGACACCCAACTCAAAGTTCTGAAGGAATATGCTGAATTTGCACAGACAAAGGCCAACGAAGCATTAGCCGCAGTATTGCAGGAGTTGGTCGAAAAGGAGCAAGCCGCTGACAATATCATGCGTGGCCTCAACAATCAGTTCGCTATCTTCGCTGACAAAGTTCACCTACCAGAAGAGCAGCAGAGTGCCCCGGGATGGGCCACTGGTGAGTCTTAGGGGCCTATTGGGGCGTGCACCTTAATGGTCCCTAATTTTGGCAACTCCACGGTTTTTGTTGAAGTTGTAAGCAGAGTTACGACTCAAAATAGGCTTAGGGGTGTTGGGGTTGAGTAAAACCTTCTTTTGTAATAAACCCATGGTTTAAGTCTAGGGTTGAGGGTTCGGGGTGCCCATGGTTTAAGCCCAGGGTTTTGTAATAAGTGCACTATAAATAAGCACTCTTGTAAAGAAGTCAGGTTAGGATTTTTGATGTAAGATGAATTGATGCGAAGCTAAGGCTATTTTGTAAGAGAAGGTTAAGTCCCAGCTGTGTGCGTGGACGACCTCTGCAGCTGTGTGCGCAGAGGGTTTTGGGTGATAAAGAAAATCTGTAGCTGTGTGCGTAGAGGCCTGCTGCTGTGTGTGCGACTTTGAGGACTTGAAGGGATCTGCAGCTGAGTGTGCAGATCAGAACTGTGGTTTTTGTAAAGAGTTGAATAAAACACAGTTCTGTGGACGTAACCCCTACACTAGGGGTGAACCATGTTATATCGTGTGTTGTGGTTTTTGTTGTGTTGTTGTTTTGTTCTTTATGCATTGATAAATATACATCTGATAAGTAAGATCACTGCTAATTAAATAACTTCGTTGTGAATTCCCAAGAAAGGGTTAAGCAAGTCACTGTCTGTTTATTTAGCTACAAAGTTATATATGTGAATGTTGAAGTTCTGTGTTATATGAATATAAGTTATTAAAGGCTAAAGGTACAGTAATATCCCTCTTCTGCTTGTAGAAACCTGATTCTGCGGCACCCCATAGCTGTTTCGGGTGAGACTGCAACCTGTTCACAGGTTGTTTTCGAAAGGGCCAACACTGTGGGTCTTTTGTTGGTGTGAAGTTAATGGTATAAAGCCTGGGTCTGCCCTATAGCCCAACATTCCTATCCTACGACAACAAGCCCTTCAAAGTTAAGGAAGTTTGTGATGTTTCCCCACTTGAAGTTTGTGATGTTCTTTTAGGACAACCATATAGGTGGAAAAATAATGTTGTGTATGATTCTAGACCTAGTAGTGCCATTATTACTTTGGGGAATCAACTATACATGATACTAGAGACAATTCCCACTACTGCACTATCTGTCATCACAACTAAATAGTGGTGGAATGTAATCTCGTAGAAAGGAAAATACACCATCTTTGTGATTCGTTCTGAAGGGGAATTAAAGATAAAAAAACAACCACCACCTCTACACAAGGTCTCTCCACACAACAAAAGTAGGTGGACAAGATAGTGGAATCATATAGTGATATATTCACCACACCTACTAGGGTTCCATTACATTTCTAGGTCAAGCATTCAATTGATTTGGTCCCCAGGCCTTCTTTACTGAATATGCCAATATATAGGCATTCCCTCATAGAGAATGAAGAAATCAAGTGTCAGATTTAAGAATTAATCCAAAAGGGGAACATTTGACCTAGCTCCTCACCTCGTGGGATCCAATTGTGTTGGTACATAAGAAACATGGGACATGGTGACTCTGTATTAACTACCAATCTCTAAACAATATCATAGTCTGGATTCAGTATCCCACTCCTCAGATTGATGACCTTCTCGACCAACTCAAGGGTGCCAAATATTTTAGCAAAATTGATCTAAAGTATAGCTATCGTTAAGTGTCAATTGAGCATACCAATGTCTTGAAGGCTCCCCTCGAGTATCAAGAAGGCCTTTTTGAGTGGTTGGTCATGCCTTTCGTATTGACGAATGCTCCAACAACCTTCATCAGAATGATGGACAATATTCTACGGCCATTGTTGGACCATGGAATTGTCATTATTTTACACTATATTTTCCCTACTTTTAATCCCTTCTTTCTTTCCCATGACCTTGTATTAATGCTTATTAGTCCATTTTTATGCTTATTTGTGGGATTTAGACCTAAGGTGTTTTCCATTTGCATTTCCTTAGTATTTCATGTGAATTATGATTAAATATTGGAAAAATAACATATTTTTCACTTATCTTTGAAACATGGAGGAGTTTGATGATTTTTCATAACTAGTACCAGGCCAGTTGTTGTTACTCCAAGATATTTGCCGCAACTCATATGGTTAAACATAAACAAAAGTTGATACTTAATATTTTCATATGATGAATTATAAAGTCATTACTACTCTTGTTACTCCTATTGTTAGTACTTTTGCTACTCCATGAAGCCACCTCAGAGAAACATATGCATTAAGAGTGATGGATTTTTAGAAATCCATTATTTCTATCATTCTTATATGTCTCAATTTATGATGTTAAATTACTTGAATATGAAAGGGACAAGTTGGTGGTGGATGAGAGTGCATATTTGGTTTATTTACAAAGATTTGAAGACCTCCATTTAATATATGATGATCCCAACAAATTAAATTCTATTAGGAGTTACTTGGGATGAGTTTTGGACATGTTATGATGACTCACATATCTAAATTCGAATTTGACTTCAAAGGCATCTTAAATAACATGGAGGTTAGCAAAGTATTTGAGGTTATATTTGTGTTTATTTTGAAATCTAAATTATTAGTAATTTGGTGAGGATATTTTGGATCTTCATTTATTATTTGTTATGCAAAACTCATGTATAAATAAGATCTCCTTCTCCATTCCAAAGGGGATGACTCTTAGAGCGACAAGTCCAATTTGTGATGGATAAGAATTATATTTCTTTTGATCTCTTTTGTTAATGTAGATTGTAGTTATTTCACTTACATAATTTTTAATTAGATAAACTCCTTATTGTTTAGCATAGAATGTATTTTCTTTTGATTCATTTAATTTTGTAGATGTATTTCTAATCTGATTTATTTATTTATGCAAGCGTGTTAAATTCATAGATTAACATGGTTGCAACCATAGTGTGCAAATGTGAGTGTGATTTACTTTTCGCAAGTGTGATTTACGTTCTCGCAAGTGTGATTTACTTTTCTGTAAGTGTGAGAGTGTTGATTTCTGCAAGAGTGTTAAATCAACATATGATGGTAAGGGGTCACAACAACTACTTAAGTGGATACTTCTCATGTTCTCCTTGCCAACAATGAAGATTGATTTTTCTTTTATTTTCTACAAGAGTGAATTGGTTTATTTTACTACAATGAATATTAGATTAACAATGCTAGACAAGGAAATTGTGGCCTACATAGATTTTGCATGATAACCTTGAAATAAATATACGTTACCCTGGATTGATAATTTATGTTGTGAATTGATTGTTTTAATAACCACTTAATCCATTGAACCTTTTGGCGTCGTTGTCGGGGAGTTCATCGAAGGAAAAAAAGTGCAAACTAGCATTGGTTTTAGTTGCATTTCATGGTAGATGTGTTCTTGATCTTGAGGTGCAAGGCAATAAGACTTAGTGAAAAGCTACACATCATTTGATAGTCTGTAATGGGATCAGCCTCATAAGGGCCAGGGCATGTAGATTGTTTGATTACTTTTCAGTTGATTGAATTTTATTTGAGGGATGTTTTTATTTCTTTGCATTTAAGTTTAATTTTATTTTTGGTGCATCATTCCCCTCAGTGGTGCAGTAAGAGCCACCCATATTACTAATCTCTCTTTTGGAGGAAGTTGGTAAGAAGAAGGAAGCAATGACAGATGAAGATCTCGATAGAGGATGAGCCATGAGGATACACAAGAATTAAGTCTTGATACACAATACCATCATGGTAAGTGGTTGTACTTAATTTTATATGATATTTTAGATCATTTTGAATTCAAAATAATACAAATATAAAAGTACACAGTTTTTTTTTTGCGAAAATCATATCATTTTTTAGGAGTTGCAGCAGCTGTTGCAACACGATGTGTAAGTCATTCTAGGTACTTAATGCTTTAAATTTTGGATGTGTGGATGTATTCTTTTGATTTTTTTTATATCATTACAAACATTCTCACCTATTTGAATCATTGCTTGGGATTTTTGTTTTGTTTATTGCATTTTGTGGCATTTTGGATTGTTGGAATTCGCTAAAACACAGTTGGGACAATCCTATTTAGAGGGACCATAAAATACTATATTTAAAAATTGTTTATATCCTAAGTATACATATGAATCTAGTTTCCAATCCAATTTAAATTTTTCAATTTTGTTGTCAAACGAAAAAGATATGATCAAAATACTGACTAGGGTAGAGTAGGCAACTCAAAAACATAGTTGGGTCAGTCAAGTTATGGAATACATAATATATGAGTTTTCAAAACATGTATCTAAGGAATATTATCCTATAAATATATTTCACAACATGATTTGAATCATTCTATTTTGATATCGTACGAGGGAGATATGCCCAAAATACTAATTGCCTATCTTGAATCTGCAATATGAAAACTATGCTTTCACGGTTGTTCATTTGCATGTTTGGCCCATGGATTATTATTGTATTTAAAACCTATTTATTTTGGATATACCTACATGATTCTACTTTCACATCCAATTGGAATCATGTCAATCCATCATTAAACAAAAAAGTTGTACTCAAAATAGTAACCATTGGTTTATGATGGAACTCACAAACAACACTAGGATGCAGGATGTTACTAAGAATATATTACATATAATATAATGGAATTTTCAAAACATATTTCTATTGGAAGTATTATTTTGAATACAATTTCATTTGGCCTTGGAATCACTCAAACTAGACATGGAATGAACACATTATGATCAAAACACTATTGGTTAGTCTGGATGGCCTTCTCTCTCCAACATGTATAAAGTGAATTTTGTTGCATTCATTTTTCTTTGTATTTGTTTTATTATAAATACTTGTTGTTTTTTCCATATGTCTTGGATGAAGAGATCTTGTACACATCTATTCTCCCATGATCTCATGTTTTATTGCAGGTAAGTGCTTGTTTTTTGCAGATCCTGGAAGAATTGAGAGGTTAATCCATGCATAGTGATTCTTGAAGCCAAACTTTATGATAATGTGAATGATTCCGATACAATCAAATGTGAATATGAAATATAAATTTCCAAGAATATTATTACCATAGTGTCCTAGATGAAGACAACAACATGAAGACTCTTTCCATTCAAAAGTTGCAAATGGATCTAGAATGAGATGCATGAAGGACTTATTTGAAGGATTTGAAAACTAAGTTTTTAGAAGTCAAGTGCCATTCCTACATAACCTGCACCATTTCCACATTAACCATCCTTCTGCTATCATAGAATCACTCCAGATTACCTTCACCAACACCATGGTATGCATATGCATTTTGTTCCTCTTAGCTCAATGATGCATGCATATTGAAGTTCATAAAGTCTCATTTGTTTATGTGGTTATCTTTAAAATCCATTTACATTTATTAAAATACCATTCATATAGACACTACACTTGGATTAAATTTATCCTCCATCACTCTGCCACCTCCATTCCTTCTTGCTCCATAACATAAAGGTATTTGGGCTCACTTACAATGCTAATTTTCCCCAATTTCCTACCCTAGTTTCAATAAAAGTTGATGGTGAAAACTTGTCTCAGGCACCATCAGGCCTTGGAATGGTTGTAAACCAGCTTGTTGGTGGGTATTCATTAGGAATAATAAAATTCTGGTTGTAAAAACTCTTTGGGCGCAGTTAGACAAACCTTGTTTGAAAACCAGCTTGCTGGTAGACAAGGGTTGCAAATACAATAAGAAATACGTAATTCCATCCAAGTTTCTCTCTAAATAAAGATTTATAAGTTCCTCTTTGAATAAGGTTTCAAGATTCATTGCTACATCAGAAGAATATTCCATATCTACATTGTGTTGCATGTTCCAAGATCCACACCGTTATTTCTTGCAAATTTTGACATCATTGTGGACATATTAGATATCTTGCCTCTCAGATGCTGCTACATATAACGAGGAATTCATAGGTAAGTGCATGTATGATTGTTTTTCTTTTATTTAATCATAGGTTCATTGTGCTATTAGAAGTGTATTTGGAAAATTTCCTAATCTTTCTCTACCTTTTGTGTTTGTCCTACCTCCTTACCATTCTTTTTCAAGTGTACACAAATCATTTAGTTTGGGGGGAAACACCATTATCCATCATCACTATTACATTCAATCTAAACCCTTCATCACTTCCTTTGAACCATGACATCGTTATCTCTACTTCCATACTCAAGTCCATTGCTACACCTACCCAACTATCCGAGCATGAAAATAATTAAAGGATACCGTATTGTTGTCACATAAGAGCTGACATTAGGAATCCTTGCTACTGCCACACAAGAACTAGCAGTAAGAAAATAATCCTTGTTGATGTCACACAAGAAACATCAATAAGAAATGAGCAGCTGATGTACATGCACAAGCTAGTGACACTACTGAGAGGAAGATGATATGGACAAGCCAAGGATAATTTTTGCAAGCAAGGAATAGGCTGGCCACAAGAACCTACAACATAATAAGTTGTTGTAGAAGCCATTCCTACATGAGAACCTACTGGCATACAAACAAGGTGGGAATGGAGGTATGATTTGTTTGATTCATTTGTATGATTCATTGTTGCATATAATTGTTCATGTATTCAAAGTCAATATAAGGTTCATTGAGGGTTGCATTATGTGCATGTTGTCAAGCCATTTGATGATGAAACTCATGGGTCATAAGAAATTGAACATTAAAGGATCAATCACGTTGCAAAATTATTTTCCTCACATTAAGATCATCATGATTGTTTTTTCCAGGGTATTTTATTGTTTGAATCTTCCCCCTGTGCTTACAAAATCAACAGGATTTCCATATGCATGATAATCCTTATACATCTAGCAGAAATATAATGCAACAAACTACAACAACATTACTATATTTTGGGTATTTGCAAGACTAGTTTAATGACACCACTGTAGAAGAAATCATGTGAATTGGGAAATAAATTGATTTAGAAATGGAACAATATCTTTCATTAGTTGTTATATTTCTTGCTGCAATGGGAATGGATGAAATTTACTGTGGTTTATTGCAATGGGATTTGCCATATCTCTTAAGATTTCTGATTTTTATGTGACAAATGGTTCTAAAACTATTTTATTTCCCATGAATGATAATTCCTGTAGCACAATTTGTCTTGTGAAGGTCATTGATATCTTTTTTGGCACTTGTCACATACAGAGGGTCTAAAAATTATGTGATTGTCAAATGATATTCGAGCATCTTGGATCAACAGACAAACAAGTTGTAAGTGTGATCTTTTGTTGGTATGAAGATTTCCTATGCATTGTCATTTTTTTTACAATACATTATGAGAAATCAACTACAACCATATGGAATCAACATTTCCCTCACACATTCATTTTCAAATAACATATAGTCATTTTAAAGCAGCCTACAGTCATTTTTGTAATCCAAATCTGTGTTTCCAACTAGTGCATATATAAAAGCTTTGGATGTTTGGAGTGGTAGTGTTGATACAAGAAAACAAAGTTCCTAAATTTCACTTGATTTTATGAACATAAGTTGATGAAAAAATGGGATTTGAGAAGAGTTTGCAAATGGATGGAGAATTCTCTCACACCAAGTATATCAAATTATAAATACGTAAGTTGGAAGTAGTGAAAATCTTGTGTCATGGAAAAGTGCAACAAAGAAGTGAAGTTTTAAGGAAGCTTGTACCAGAGGTATACCATATTTTACCCGAGGACAGCTAAAATATTCAATTTGGGGGAGATTGTGGATAAACAAGCAACATATGGTGCAACAGCTTGAAGGTAATTTGTGACACAATAAACAAAACTAATCATCCTCTGTTTAACAACATCTGAATTCCTTTTTTCTGGGAATATTATTTATGGCTTTAACCTGATATCTATTGCACTTTATCATCTCAATTTTCGTTCCTTGAAATTAAAAATATGTCTCCTCCTTAATCCAATGGGAACTTCATGGGTTTCATGCTCTATTCAAATGAACACAACCAAATCCCAACATCCAAGGTGGAGTCTTAGCTTACAACCATATATTTTCATTTAGTTACCTTTTGAAGATGATATGACTATTGTTTAATTTTCTCCAACATGATCTTGCATTGACATTAAAGCCTACATCCAATCAACGTCAACAAATCTACTCAATTTGCAGTCAAAACGTTGCGTGAGTAAAGGAAACATTTCCATTTTATTTGTTATTCACATATATTTCTTTATAGTTGAGCAATACTTTTAGTTGGTGGAAGGTCTCGATCCAAGCAGCCATGAATATGAAGAATGTATTTGAAAACTAGGGAATGGTTCCATATGCTTTTCTTTATCTCTCCATTAAAGATTTATTCAGGAAGGAATTGATGCAATTAAAAGATGTTTGGTTTCACAATTGAAATATTTGGGTAGATTTGAACAATGTCTTTGCTTAAACATAGATCAATGGATGCTCAAAGCAATTTTTGCAATCAAGCTCATGCTTTTATTCACCCATGTTTTTGGAAAAAGTGTAGAAATTGAAATAAGGACATCTTGAAAATTGTGAACTACATATTCGTGAAACTTGGATAAGGCAAGCATTATGGTAAGAATAACTAACTTGGTAAGTTTCAGCTCAATCCAATGCTTTCTTTTCGAGAATATGGGCATCATCAACTACAACCATTTTGCATTTTTCTCAAAATCTGTGATGTGATTTATTTATTTATTTTTTTAATTTTTAATTTTTAATTTTTGTTTTATTTTTCTGATTTTTGGTGTGGAGATGCATGGGATTAACAAAAAATGGCTTGCAAAATTTCAGCCAAACCCATTTTGTAGTTTGTGAGGAATTGGTTCAAAAAGGTTTTTGAAACAACTACTGATACACCTGCAAAAATTGATAATACAGATCTGTAGTGACTTATTTTATTATATCTTGAGATTGGTAAGCTGGTTTGATGTGTTTTCTAATATGGAAAAGCAAGGGATTAACATAAAAATGCCTACAAAATTTCAACAATATCCACTTTGTACTTTGTTAGAAAATGTGGTGTTTCAACTTTATTTCAACAGTGTTTCAACATAATTTTAACAGTATTTCAGTAGAGTTTCAACAACATGATTTTGATTTGGTAACTTCGTTGTGGTATGCATTGGAAAATGTAACATTATCCTTTACAACTTGGTTGATACAGAGGTATTGGGTTGCATGAGGACATGCAACATATTCAGTTTGGGGGAGATATTGGGCCATGGAATTGTCATTATTTTACACTATCATTTCCTTACTTTTAATCCCTTCCTGATTTCCCATGACCTTGTATTAATGCTTATTTATCCATTCTTATGCTTATTTGTGAGATTTATACCTAAGGTGGTTTCCATTCACATTTTTTTAGTATTTCATGCGAATTATGATTAAATATTGGAAAAATAACAAATTTTACACTTATCTTTGAAACATGGACGAGTTTGATGATTTTGCAGAACTAGTTCCATGCCAGTTGTTGTTGCTCTAGGATATTTTCCACAACTCATATGGTTGAATATAAACAAAAATGGATAATTGATATTTTTCATATGGTTAATTATTTAGTTAGTAATACTGCTATTACTCCTACTGTTACTGTTGCTGCTACTCCGTGAAGCCACCTTGGAGAAACATATTCATTAGGGGTGATGGATTTTTATAAATCCTTTTTTTCTATCATTATTATATGTCTCAATTTATGATGTTAAATTAATTGAAGATGAAATGGACAAGTTGGTGGTGGATGAGAGTGCATATTTGGTTTATTTACAAATATTTGAAGACCTCCATGTAATATATGATGGACCCAACAAATTAAATGCTCTTAAGAGTCACATGGGATGAGTTTTGGACATGTTGTGATGACTCACATCTCTAAATTTGAATTTGACTTCAAAGGCATCCTGAATAGCATGGAGGTTAGAAAAGGATTTGGGATCTGATTTGACTTGATTTTGAGATCCAAATTATTAGTAATTTGGTGAGGATATTTTGGATCTTCATGAGGATACTTTGGATCTTCATTTATTATTTGTTATGTAAAACTCATGTATAAATAAGAGCTCCTTCTCCATTCCAAAGGGGAGGACTCTTAGAGTGACAAGTCCAATCTGTGATGGAATAAGAATTATATTTCTTTTTATCCCTTTTATTAATGTAGATTGAAGTTCTTTCACTTTCGTAATTTGTAATTAGACTAACTCCTTCGTATTGTTAAGCATAGAATGCATTTTATTTTGATTCATTTATTTTTGTAGATGTATTTTTAATCTGCTTTATTTATTTATGCAAGTGTGTTAGATTTGTAGATTAACATGGTTGCAACCATAATGTGCAAGTGGGAGTGTGATTTACTTTCCGCAAGTGTGATTTACGTTCTCGTAAGTGTGATTTAATTTTCTGCAAGTGTGAGTGTGTTGATTTATGCAAGAGTGTTCAATCAACGCATGATGGTAAGGGGTCATAACAACTACTTGGGTGGAGACTCCTCATGTTCTCCTTTCCAACTGTGAAAATTTATTTTTATTTTCTTTTCTTCAAGAGTGAATCGGTTTATTTTATTGCAATGCATATTAGATTACCAGTGGTAGAAGAGGAAATTGTGGCTTACATAGATTTTGCATGATAAACTTGAAATAAACAAACGTTACCCTGGATTGATAATTTATGTTGTGAATTGATTGTTTTAATAATCAATTAATCATCCCAAAAACTATTCACCAATTCTTTTGTGGTCGTATATCTAGATGCTATCCTCATCTACATAGAACATGGGTAGAATATTTGCAGCATATCCATAGGGTCCTCAGCACCATACGGCAACAAAAGTTATACGCTAATCTATGTAAGTGCTCATTTGGAATGGATAGGGTTCAATATCTGGGATACATCATGGATGAACATGGTTTGCATGTGGATATGGAAAATATCCAAGCCATTTGTGACTGGATGACCTCGACAACTCTCATCGAGCTTCACAGCTTCCCATGCCTTACCAAATTCTATCATAGATTTATGTTGGGATTCTCTAATATTGCTTGGTCCCTTATCTAAGTGACCAAAGGGGGATATAATGCCAATTTTTTCTAGTACAAGCCACAACAACAAGAATTTGAGGAGTTGAAGCAACACTTATGCTCGACACTCGTCCTTACCTTACCAAATATGCAACAACCCTTTGAGATTGAGACAGATGCTTTAGACTATGCTGTTGGTGCAGTCCTCACTAAGCATATCCATACACTTTTAGATACAATCTACAAGTACCCCACCTATGAAAAGTAAATGTATTCCATAGTCTAAGCCTTCCACCAATGGAAGCATTACATCCTAGGAAAAGAGAAGGTCATCTACACTAATCTTAAATTCAGTTCCATCTATCAACCCCTATGTGCAGGCATACTAGTGGAAGACTTTCATCTCCAAGAAGGACTTATTTTCCACTTGGGCCATCTATGTGTTCCTATAAGCGAATGTGCGAAGATGATTTGGGAAGCACATTATAGTCGGGTGGCAAGGCACTTTGGCATCGAAACGAAAATGGTGGTATTGCAGAAGTATTTTTATTGGCCAAATATCTGAAAAGATGTCAATTGATATATCAGATCCTACACTGCATATGCCATCGTGAAACCTTCCATCAACAAGTAGGGATTGTACACCCCTTTGCCTACTCCCACTGGGCCATGGGAATCCATCTCCATGGATTACATGTTAGGACTACATTTAACCAATCATGGCAATGAATGTGTATTTGTGTTTTTGGTTAGCTTCTCTAAGATCATCATTTTGATATATTGCAAGAATAACATCTCCGCTGAAGCCACTACTAAGCTCTTCTTCGAGCGTGTTTGGTTTCATTTCGGGTTTCCTCTGACTATCATTTGGTTCCTCAACACCTTCTAGTCCAACCTATGGTCATTGATGGATGTGAAGCTCACCAAATCTACTACCTTTCAAACCTCCAAACCGATGGACAAACAAAGGTAGTCAACCAGATGATTATGCATATTATGAGAATGTACAATTCTAAACATCCTTTCACATGGGATGAGAGCCTTCCATATGTTCAACATAGGTATAATATATCCCTTCATAGCTCTACTAGCTACAAACCTTTTCAGGTGTTCCTGGGGCTCCAACCATTGGCCCCAATTGATGTAGCTTTGCCCATTGCATCCACATGAGAGCAATTCACCCATGCTCAGAATGAGGATGATAAGGCCACCGGATTTTTTGAACGAATCCATCACATCTGCCAACATGTACAATATATTTTGGATAAATCCAATACTAAGTATATGCAACGACATGACCAAGTTCAGGTTCCACATAAGTTTCAGGTGGGTGATAAGGTTTGGTTACATTTGTAGAAATATAGGATCACGAAACCCCATCACAAGCTTTGTTCACTTTGATATGGTTTGTACACCGTAACCAAGGAATTCAATGAGAATATATTTGAATTAAACATTCCTCCATTCCTTGTCCTTCATCCTATATTAAATGTAAATCTCCTTCGCCCATATTTTCCACCATTGCTTGACATATTAGAGGTGGCAGAGTAGTTGACACCTAAAGAGATCAACTTTGACTACATAGAACAAAAAACCACAGATCAAATCATGGACACATAGGTTCAGGGAACCCTCCAATAGAAGATCCAATTGCATTAGGTTGTCAAAACAAGGTAGCTACTCCACCAAGGCAAGTGGCTCACAAGGGGTCAAGTACATAAGAAGTTTCCCCATTTTATGGGGCACTCAACGCAATGGATACCATTGCTTCCGAAGTGGGTAGGACTGATCCATATGGATATAGGTGGCCACCCACCTATTCCACTAGCTCAAAAAAATTTCTCATGTTGGCAATTTTCTAGTATTTTTTGGGTCCTGAACTTCTGGGTCCGTTTTGAGGACCTAAATGATGTTTTTTGGGCCCGCAACAACAAAAATGAGGATAGTATACTATTTTTGGGGATTGATCCACTATTGTAATCCTTGAATATATCTTTCCAATGGACTACTGAGCGCACTAAATGAAGATCGTATGCAAAATTTATGACCCTAGGAAGTTGATTGTTCAACTAACCACTTTGGGGCCGCAATCTTTATGACGATTCATCTTTAGGGTTAGGATTTTGGATGTTTAGGGTCGTTTCCTTAATATTTATGATAAATATTCCCTTTTCTCCTCCTTTTGTATTCATCTTGTCACAAATTAGCATAGCTACCACTTCTCTTCTCAGAGATATAGCTACCCCCGTTCTAGCTGCTTTTATTTTACAGTTTGTTATGTTTCATTAATTTTAATAGAATCTGAGTCTACTATATCACTGTGTTTATTGAGATATATGTGTGTGTGAACATTTATATTCCCTTTTCATTTCGTTCTCACGTAAATATAGATCAACATTACAAATCAATATATAAGTTTTAACAAATGGAGTTGATTGATTGAGCGCTCATAATAATAATAACCTCATTGAAATGTGTTATCTCATTCAAAATAAATAAGATATCCAGCTTAAAGAATGTTCAAATTTTTTGACTTCCCTACTTGAAAAAACCCCTCCCCTCCTTTGGACCTCTTCTCATAGATCTCCCGAGCTTGAGGTTTTAGCTTTTCGAAATTGGTCTACGGTTCCTTCCTCCCGAATCCAAGGCTTGCTTTCTTCTAGGAAGACTAGATCTAGAAAATATTCCCCGGTCAATTAAATGGTTAGATACGAGATCTACTCCATGAGCACCAATACATATGTAGATGGTATCATCATGACCTCTCTTTTCGTACTATTGGGGATGCTTAATGCCACTTTTCCAATTGGAGTCATTATCTAGATGGATATTGGTGTCCACCCACTTATTCGATTGGCTCAAAACAGTTGTCGATTTTGGCAGTTTCCTAGTATTTTTTCTACGCTTTTTTGGGTCCTATACTTCCAAGGCCATTTTGAGGCTCTAAATGACATTTTTGGCGTTTTAGGGGGGGAAATGGTAGTCAATGTCATGCATTTGGCCCCATTTGGAAATGTAAATCTTATATAGACCTTTCCAATGGTCTATCGTGCGCCCAAATCAGAGATCGTATGCAAAAGTTATGACCTCGGGAAGTTGACTGTTCAACTAACGACCTTGGGGTCACAAAATTTATGACGGTTAATATTCTAGAGTTATGTTTTGGACATTTAGGGTTCTCACCCCTATCCTTATTATAAATAGGCCCTTTTGGCCTAATTTTGCATTCATTTTGGCACAGATGAGTGTAGCAGCCACATGTCTTCTTAGAGATAGCTACCACCATTCTAGCTGTTGTATTTACATTATGTTCTATTTCTGCCATTTATAGAATATGTGTTTAATGTATCTCTATTTTCCTTGCAATATGTCCGTGTTTATGATTCTATATATGTTCTTTCATTTCGTTCTTACATAAATCCGGATCACGTTACCTGGGGTGATTACTAGTGTATCTCAATGTGGGAATCACTCAGTGTCTCCAAGCAGTGGGGCTTACACCCATTGAAATTGGTTCATCCAAATTTCCTAACTCTCATGCATGAATTTTAGGATGATCGATCTTCCTTGATTAATGTTGCAATAGTATTGAGTTCTTCTAGTACAACTTCCACTCCTGGTGCTTGGAAAATCATCAGTTAGGGATCTCTCATCCTCCACGTCCCCAATCCTTGACAATTGTCCATTGTTCTAGCACCCCAACTTGACCACCACCCTGAAATTACAAGTTACTCCTTGCAATAGGAGGAATTATTGCTTGGTGGGTTAGTTCGAGTGGTTGAGAGTTGTATTAGTAAGCATAAGGTCTTGGGGTCGAGTCAAATCGTTGGGTGGCTATGCAAGGGCCTCACTCGATGTACTCACCATGTTAGGCACCATAATCAGGGCTGACGGTTTACCTTTGGTACCATCCTCAAAATGAGGGGAAGTACCCGAGGGTTTCTCGAGACAAGTTCCATCTAAAAATAAAATAAAAAAACGAGAAATTCGTGTAATAACAGGTTCTACTAGATTCATAATATCATCCATACTGTGACCAATCCCAAAGTTGGTTCTATACACATGACCAATACTCGAAAAAAAAATGCAATAGATAAATGATGACAAACAATATTAATCAGCCATAAACTGAGTTTGTGGATGAAATCCTTCGAGAAGAGTTAGAATAACATTTCCTGCCCATCTCTGATGTGGTTGTCATAAGGTCTTGACTATACGATTCTTAAGCCCGATCTCCTACTAATTTAATTCCCCAAAGTATGCTTCTATATAAGTTGTTACAGTATCAATGTCATTATTATGACTATGAAAAATACAATTTTTTTTATAGTGATTAGGTCATATTATGACTATGAAAAATGTAATTTTTTTTTATAAAAATAAATCTATGATTGTTTTCTTAGGGAAAAAAATCTATTCAGTTCAATCATAACACCTTTTAATATAGATATTAAACATTTTTATTATAATATACTCATTTCATTGATGTCTCTTGAGATGTTCCTTTATGAAGAACGTCGCCACGGCATCCATTGAAAGTACTAGACCTCCCCCACTTTAATCCATGAAGAAAGAATCATTTAGCCAAACGGAAGTCACAACTTTTTTGTTCTTAAGATATTCTATAAAGCACACTATCATTGTGACTTTGACATACAATATTTGAAAGAGAGGAAACTACATTGATAGAAAAACATTGAGCATTAGTTCATTAAGACTTTTCCATTGAGCACAATTATCCTTACTATATGACATATAAGTTTTAAATATCGAATTACATAAGATAACGGAAAAATATAAAAAATATATATATAAGGGTATCATAAATTAGTTTTAAATATCAAATTACGAAAGCTAATGGAAAAACATAAAAATATATATAAAGCACTGAAGGACCCTAAGTAAAGTTTTACTCATTCATAAATTATATAACAAATAAGCAAAGTTTTACTCATTCATAAATTATATAACAAATAATGTACTAGGAATGGTAAATAATGAATCTATTAGTTTAAATAATAATTAGAAGTACAATAAACATAATAATCTTCATTTATGGATTTTTATAGAAATAATTGGCTATGATAATCGATTTTGAATCCTGAGAAAAAATAATTTCAATAATACCACAACATAGTATACCTTTATATATATTAATAAAAAGGAAGCATATTTACATAATGTTACTAGTTGCTTCCACACTACATTGACACTTGAATTTAGATAGGTAAAAAATAAAAGGATGAATGAGATACAAAAAGATGTGACTACAATATTAAGGGAACAAAACATATAGAGAGTGGTGAATCCTTAGTTCCAACCTCCATGAATGGTCACTCTTTTCTATATTTCTTTAATGATTTCTGTAATTTCCAAGAATATGAAATAAGTTTCTGTCAATGTTATGAATAAGATTCCCTCTTATCTCTTTCTTTCTTAGGGGAACATCCTGCACATGTGAATCGGAATAAATAATCCCTCTATGGTCATGTATGTCTTAATTATTTCTAATTCTTCTTGATTCCCTAGCTAAGGTAAGGTATCCTTTATCTATATATTCCCAAACTCTCCCTGATAGGTTTTGAGGGGACCAAAATATAGTATAATAATCATGTAAATAAATATTCATAGGGACGAAAAGTAGACCTCAAACTTAACTAGAGATTTAAATTTAACCCCTCCCAACCCAGAGGATAATTGTGCTATTTTAATCCAAACATCATTGGGATGCATCCTATCTCCATTCATGTTTTTTTTAACATTTCTAACTCAAATAATAACATATTTTCTTGGTCATCAAGTAGTTTTTCCTACTGGGATAGTGGACTAACAATGCATTCATTTAGCTTGTAGCTACAATTAACTACCCTATCAAACAAATCAGCTCCTAGAATGTCATGTCATAGTGAACTTTCCATTTTTGTTGTGAGACCTAGTCTTAAGTCTCTAGTTTGTGCTAACTAGAAATTGTTGACAAAAACATGCTCGAGTCCAACTTGCTACAAAGGATCCATGGAACATTTTTATTCGACTACAAACTGATGCATGCTAATGAATTGAGGGTGAAGACTACATGGAAAGTAATATTCTCTCCTAAGAAATAAAGAACCTTGATATTGTCACAAGATTTAAGCCAGAGAAGTAGAATACTTTGAAACCATCATACAATCCACTACACAAAATGGCCCTCGTACAAAATTTGAGAGAACAAGTTCTGAAGAAAGTTTCTTAAATCCTAGATGAAAAAATATCCAGCTCAACCCATGGCACAAAGCCCTCAGTTTTGAAAAAAAAAACATTGGTTGGTTAGTTTATGGGTTATCGATTGAACCACAAGCTTCTTGAGTTATGGCTGGAAGAGTTTTTTTACCTAGTGATTAAAGGTTAACTCAACTTCTTTCTTTGTGGAAGAGGATACATATATTTCTCTTAAATCTAAAGGAATACTAGGATCTCATATTCCAAATAGGTTCTTACTAAATGGGGAAAATGGACTTTATATGAATCGAGGGATGATAATTTTCAAGCTAGAGGAAGAATTCCCTAAAGTTGTCCCAATTTGGGATCATCTCCCACAACTTTCTTGGATTTTTTTGGTTGATCCAACCTTCCCATTTATTAGAAATAGCATTTAAAATATTTTAGGAAAAGTTGTGCAAGAATCTACATAGAAGTGGGCCTATCAAAGGGTCTTTTAGAGGCAATCGAGATGGACCTATATGGTTGGTATTGCATATGGGATATGAATTATAAAAACCACTTTTTAAATGTAATATATGTCACAAGTATGTCCACTCTAGTGGAGATTAGAGAAAAAAGGATAATGCTCCATCTCCCCAATATTAACCAATGAAAGTAGCCACAAGAAGAAAGTGTTAACAACAACCATCATCATAACCCAAGTAAAATATTAATCTATGCCCTTAACTAGAGCTTCAATGAACTGTGTTGGGGTCCAAAATGAGGACAAGGGACAAGAAGAATCACTAGAAGCAAAAAAGTATAAATAAGAGTCTATAGAGGTAGAACAATGCAAAGCTAAGAGTCCAACAAAAGGGGGAGAGTTGGAGGAAAACGACAAAGGACATACCATGGTTAAAGAGATCCTTGGACATAGGAAGAGACCAATATATGCACCCATCATATGTTGGGGTGTTCAAATAATCCCTCAATTTGTTTCCATTAACCTGAGGAAGAAACACAAGGAAGGATACACAAGAACAAGAGATTGAACATAACAAAGACATGGGATTGTAGTCATCATTGGAAAAATTTGGCCATAGCTCCTTGCATGGTTTGTCTTAAAACTAATATGTTGTTTCGATTTATTTCTTTATGAAGTCAATTTTCTGAACAATATACTAACGTTTATGCTAATAAGTGGAATACCTGAAAAATAAAATTCCACCCTTCGATTGTTTAGAGTATGTCTTCCTTTGTGGACAACAATCCAATACCACTTTTTGTATAACTTTTGGTTTACTAGTTTTTTAACCACTACCTTCTTTTTGTTTCTAATACAATATATTTTTTATCGTTAAAAAAACGTTTCTAACTCAGCAAAATACTTATATGTGGTTGGGGGTGTGAATTCTATTGGGTCGTTGATAGTCAAAGTTTTCTTTGAAGGTGTCCTAAGGAACTAAAATGTATCATAAAAAATAAGTGCATGTTGTCACATTTTCATGAAACCATCCTTATACCTTGTTTAATTGACATCCTTAAGTAGCTTCTTATTAAACATAAGCTTAACATTACCCTCCCATAGATCGAGTAGTTGAAGAACAACTAAATTTCTAACATTTTCTCTCATGATGTTAACAATTTGAGAACAGAAGCCACTTTTGTTCCCAATATATTTTATTACTCACTCTTTCCTAAGAACCTTTCATTTATTAAAAATTGCATCATTTATTCCCAGTATTCCTATATTTTCAAAATCTTCATTGCTAAATCTTTGCAATTAATCTTTTGGATACTTTATGATAAGAATCTTTCCTTGCAATCCAAAATTTTCTCTCTTTATGTCTTGGTATTCTTTAATTGCATTATTAACAATATTATATATGTGTGATAGGTATGGTCAAATATCTATCACAACCCTTTTGACATTTTCCCTCATTTCCTTGCTTGGTTCATCTTTGCCTTTCCAAAGGAAATGGTCTAACTTGCTCCAATTTTTCTTTGCTTCATTTATTTATCTCAACAACGCTTCATCATATTGAGATTCCATTTTAATTGTTGAATCAAATATGTTTAAATAAATGTTTAAGGTGGAATTTCAATAACTTTCTCCCCTATTCCCCCTAAAAAGTACTGGACCTCTTTTCCCCTTTGTCATATAACCCTTTTCACGACTTACACTTTTAATTTGTCGTCTTTTGTTGCAAGATGTTTTTTGAACTCTTCTAATTTGTTATTAATCTTGTAAATATTTTCAAAGGGAGTTTATAAACCTATCCATGGTGGTTTGTTTGAGTTGGGATATTTGTCTTTAGCCTCCGATGCTTGTTTGGACTGAAATATGGTATTAGTGTCTATTACTAGTTTTGGATCCTCTAGCTTGGTATTTCTAATCTCTTTGCTGAAATTATCCATGTGCTTAACCATATCCTTTCCTACTCTAATATTGTATTTCATTGTTTCAACCTACTTTCTAAAATTAGCCAACTATGTAGCAACATTTTCATATCCATGGAATGGACCCTCTTGGAATCTATAGATTAGTCCATGTAGGTTATAGAGGGTAGCTTCTCTAGATCCAAAGAAAAACATTTTGTTAGAAAATCCTAGGTTCATCAAAAGTCTCAAGCCTCATCATCACTTTCTTCCATAGTATCCATATGCAATTTTGCCTAACCAGAGAATTTTAAAAACCTATTCCAACTATGTTCAACTTTTTAAAGCACATGCTTATAATGATTTATGGTTTTCTACTTGCTAGCCTTCTTGGATCAACAGATCTATAGATTACTTAGTCATGTGCACTCTAGGTGTTTGAAACTAGATTTGGAGGTATCTAGAGAGGAATGAATATAGGAAAAGGAAATTCATGGTAGATTAGGGAAATAATTGAAAGGGTTGAAAAGTGAGGAAGTAAGGGAAGTCATGAAACTATTTAAGGTTGTAGGAAAAGAAATACTAGGAATGAAGGTGAGTGGAGGAAGACAAAGAGGAGGTGTAGGTATTTTTATATTTAGATTTATAAGAAATGGACATGGGGGTAATTATTACCTAAGGTTTCTCCTTGGTTGTTTCTATTTCTTCCCCTCATATGGACTTCTTGGCCTTTGGATCCTCAAGAAGGCCTTCTATATTCCTATTCTTCTTAGGGTCTGTTATCAACCCAAATGGCACTTCTCCGTCCGAGTGCCGACATTCCTTATGTTGGTACACAAAAAGACATCTTAGGATTGAAGTTTTCCAAAACACTATAGATGGGCATGACTTGGGATGCATTTACCCTTGAACCATCTTGCCATATTATTTGTCTAAGTGTTGAGTTGCGTACGTGACTATCTCCATTGCAACTCGCGTACGTACACGACTATTACCATTAACAACTCACATACTGTACATGACTATCTACATTGCAACCCGCATACATCAGCGTACGCAGGTTTCCTTTAAGCAACTCGCGTGTCATACACGGGTTTCCTATATCAATAGTCGCGTACATCTTGATTCAAACTTAAAAATATAAAACATGATTAATGGAGTTTAGTTGGGCCCTAATCATTAAATATCCTAACTGTTTCAACCTCCTCAACCTTCAAAACCACTATATTTCCCAAAGTATAAATAGAGCCCTTGGGGAGGGCATTAATAAATCAAGATTGGAGAGCAAAGTTATGCTGGTGGTATATCCTCAGAAGTCTTGGAGCAACAAAACTGAGAGTCCTTTGGTTGCAAAGGAGTCCTTGTCTCAGAAGCTGGGTTTTACTCTTATCTCATTCACTGATTGTTAATAAAGAGAATTCTTCTTCCAACATTGTGTTGAGTCTCTTTCATGTATCGTGGTTAATGAATATTCTTGATTATGTACTGGATATATTGTTTATCTAACCTCTTATATATACATGCATAAGATAGTACTTGGAGATTTTTCTCTTTACAGGTGAATGAGGTGCATCCTTGGAAGCTTTGGAGAGAAGAGGAATGTAAGAAAATCAATCTTGGATCAACCGTTGGTAATGGGGTAAGTCAAGACTTTCTTTATATTTCCTTTCCATTCTCTATTAAAGCTGATTGTCTACAAGATTAGTAGTAAGTTGGTAACCCCAGACCCTAGGTTACAAGGGTGCTTAATCCTCAACAAAAAAACTGGCGACTCCACTAGGGAGTCCAACCTGCTGTGGGTTAGTCCTGTAGATCCTTTCCCAATATTTTCTTTGATTCAGTGTGTGGTTTTATGTCTTGGTTTGGACTTGCAGTAGTGTTTTAGAGACCTTCATAATTTTTTCTTTTTTGAAAAAAATTTCTCCTATACGTGAGTTACTGTTCTACACAGTCACGTACAAAGTCTTGTATACGTGGGTTGCTATATTGAACAGTCGCATACAATATGCAGGTTTTTCAACTAGACATTCGCGTACATACCTTAGCAGCAAAATTTTGGGTAGGGTTTCTTGTCCCTGTCCTTTTTGGATTTTTCCTTGCTTTGTGGTCTTCTAGTACTGGCATTTCACTGTAGGTTTGAAAGCCCTATGAACCATACTTCGTGATTTTCAGTAAGATCTTGAGTTTTTGTTGTTTGGATTTTCTTTCTTTTTAGCAATCTCAGGTGGATTATCCTGTTGGGTGATAGGTCCAAGTGCTGTGTATCTGAATCAGTGATCAGGGTTCTAGATACCATGTACCCCGTGCTATTTCCAAGTAGTTTCGGTTTGTTACTTTCCTTTTATTGATTTCAGTGGATTTCATTCATTGTGTCTTCCCAAGCTAGGTGTTCGCCAATTTTCTTCCTTAGGTGGTTGATCTTTGGTTCTTATAACTCTGCTATACTTCATTTTGCTTGCTTTATATAGTTTGATTATTCAAGCATACTCAAGAATTTTTGCATTTAGGTGCATACTAATTTTTGAAGAGTTTGAAAAGTGAAAAGAAAAGCATTTGAAACATTTGAATTTGAATTGCATATTGTAGTTTTATTTTCAGTTTTTGAATAAAATCTCAAAAATTACAAAAAATAAGTCTTAGCTTTCTCTTTCCTAGTTGCATTTTCATTAGTTCATATTTACAAAAAAAAAGAAAAATAAGCTTGCTTTAAGTAGTTATAATTTTCTTTGGAATTCATTTTATACACCTTTTAACTTTTCTTATGGAGTCTATAATATCACAGTCATTCATGCCACTTGCCCTCTGACTAAGCACAACCCTTAAAATGAACGCTATAGTTTAAAATTTATTAGTATGTTTTGTTTTATAGGGCCATACACCTACTAGCTTAGGCTAGACTTGTGGGATAGGAAGTGAAAACTCCCCATAAGTACTTAAATTCAGATGTAGTTGGCCAATTGATAGGTAAATCCTTCTCTGTGTTGATAGCATCTGGGAAGCTCCTCTCAAATGGGAGTTAAGCACGAGGCCGTGTGGAGGCATTGGATTGAGGATATAACCCTCCGATTCCTTGTCAAAACGTAGACCAATGTTTTTACGCATTTGGGGATTCTGTCCTGGACATATTTTTGGGATTTGCTACCCTGCCTATGCGTATGAATTAGGCTTGCGACTATCCCCCCAGACTATTGATATAGTTAAGGTAGCCTCTAGTCTATTGGACATCTAGGGCTTATACATAGGTAAACTGGAAGGCTATTTCTGGTTCACCTTGGATGGGCTTGGATGGTAACCATTGTTGAAAGTGTAGGAGGGAGGTGGGTGATTCCTCTGCTTGTGCCTAAGAACCTCTTCAAGGATGCCAAGAAACCGTCTCTCAACTTTCTTCAGGAAATCATATCTTATACCGTTTGTGATTGTTGAGACTTTAGGAAATTTTGTAGTGATTGGTCTGTGGTTTGTCTGTGTTTTAAGCTGACCTTAGGGTGTGAAGAGTTAAATTTACAATCATGGAGGACCAATCTGTCAGAAGGTCATGAAGGTTGCAAAACCTTCCTCCACTTATCACATTGGAACCTACACCTCCCCCTCAAAGGCGGAGATTGGACATGGACGGTTCTTTCGAACCGATAGGAGTTAGTGAAGTTTCGGGTGAACCAGAACTTAGGGAGAATCGTTTTAATTTAAACACAGTTGAGATAGAAGACTTGCAGGCTGAAAAGTTTGCAAGGAATTTTCATTCACCTCTAATTGACTTAAACGATCCGGTGATTGTTTAGGTTCGTCCTTTCAATCCACCCATGATTGATGTCCCTTTGGGCAGAATAATGTTTACTTCAGGAGAAAGTTATTTTACTTCCACCTTAGCCGCTCCAGTTGAAGGGGTGCCACCTTCCCCGGTAGGTATGCCTAGAACAAGTATACCTACTACATCGTTAACTCCAGCTAGCCGAGTGGTTCAACCACCATCTCTCACCAGTTTAGCAGGTGCTTCTAGTGGTATGGTCACTCGGATTACTAGTGTACCTACAATTCCTACTTCCTTCGCACACACTGCTCAGAGTGGTCCTATAGGATCCTCGGCTTTTGCCTAGGGTTTTCCTTGGAATGGGGGGCACATTCCCCCATCCACTCCATACGTAGGCCCAACACCTACATATGTAGGGGTGTAGTTCGAAAACCCTAATCCTAATGTTCAAGGTTTTCAAGCTCCAGTTTCAGCTCCATTCACAAGCTCTCCTTTCTCGCTTTTCAGCAGAGAGATACCTGCTCTTGTATTCCAACCCCAGCTTTTAATGGGGCAGCTAGAACCTCATATACTGCACTGCACATAAACAATCTGCTGGCTTATGGATGGAATCCTTTCCAAAGCAGCCCAACCACTTCACAATCGGCAGCAGGGGGTAACCCCACCTTCACATATGGGAATATGGGGGCAAGTCCCTCTAATACCTAAGTTGTTACTTTTAGTGCTCTGGTTAGACCCAAGCTCCCTTTCCTGGAAACGTTAAATTTTCCTGATTTGTCGAAACTAATGAATGACCCAATGAGACATAACTCCTCTTGGCTACCCGTTCCTACCAAGCTGCCCTCAGATATCCCGAAATTCGAAGGCAAAGTTGGTGATGATCCAGGAGCTCATGTCACCACTTTCCATTTGTGGTTCTCTTCCAACTCACTAAACGAAGATTCAGTTCGACTGAGGTTGTTCCAAAGAACTTTAACCAGTACTGCAGCAAAATGGTATATTGAGTTGCCTTCTGCTACATTAAACAGTTTTCGGGACTTGGCTAATGTATTCCTTAGTCACTTCCAACTTCCTGTTTGATATGATTTCAGGACAGACTTGTTATCCACCTTCGAGCAGGACAATTCCACTCATATTTCGGATCACATCCAAGAGTGGAGAAGATAGAAGAGCCTTATCAAAGCCACGATTCCTCGTGAGTTCTTATTAGAATTGTTCCTTAAATCCCTATTGCCATATATATCTAAGGATGTATCTACTTCGAGAGTGACCAATCAGGAAGAAGCTATCCTCAGGGCCCAATAGCTAGATTTGATATATTCTCAGTCTGGGATTTTATATGAAATTATCCCTGAGGCACTGAGTCCAATGCACAATGTAGAGAAACCTAAGCCTGGACCCTAGCGATGGTATGGTTGGTTCTGTGAATTCTCCCACTGTAGAATCTTTGGCTAAACAGCTCCACCAGCTGTGTGTCAAACATTCTATGGTGGAGGCAGCAAAGGATACCCCCTCACCCCAAAATGCAAATGTTTTTGCACAAACCTCTTAGAAGGGAAATCAGCATCCCGGTGGGAAAAAGAAGAAAGGAAAAAAGGGCGAGGGAAACCAAAACAAGCAAAAACCCACAAACAATTCTGATGGGGGAAAAAACAAAAGAAGAAGGTGAAATTCCCATGTAAGTTGTGCCATGAAGATCACTTGACCCATCTATGTCCCCTTATGGAACAAGCTCAGAAGCTGTTAAAAGGCCAACAATCAACTGTCCTGAAGGATCCTTTTCCCCAAGGACATAATTTAGCTTCAGCTTCAAATGCAGTAGGGGTCACCCCAAATGCTTTTGACCCCAATTATATAAACATGGGTCGATCCAAGAATTTACTGCAGACCAGGAAAAAGAACTATGAAAAAGAGACCTCGGAGAAGGGTAAGTCAATAGGTGAAACTTCCAACTCTCTCACAATTGAGAAGCCTGTCGAAATTATGCCCAAGATACCGAAAGGCGTCTTTAAGAAAACCTTGCACAATCCTGATGCTAGGGCTGTAGCAAAATACTATGTAGTTGAAGATTTATCCCAGAATCCTTGTGCAATGTCGGCTTTAGAGGTGTTACAGAGTTGGCCCACCCAATGGGATGCACTCTTAGCAGCCTTAGGCAGTATGGACCCATCGAGCCTCATGGAGAAACTTAATTTGTTTGATGTCAAAATTTGCTTGCCATATCATGTATCCTTATTGATAGATGTCATCCATGGTGGAAAAACCATTGGAAGGGAAGTTGCCAATGAGGGTGCTTCTACATGTGTCATTTCCTTGTCTTGTTGGAAAGCTCTTGGATCTCTAGAGCTGGTTCCATCGAGCACCCTACTTACTTCTTTCGATGAAAGGTCATTTCGTCCACATGGTATCCTATCGGCTTTCAAAATTAAGTTGGCAGGGAAAGTAATGTTTGTTGAGGTAGAGGTGATTGATGCACCTTTGGATTATAACTTTCTCTCGGGGAGAAGTTGGACTTACGCCATGTCAACTATTGCATCGATCGTTTTTCGGGTGATAGTGTTTCCACACGAAGGGAAGTTGGTTACTATAGACCAAATTAGTTTTACTTGAAAAGGTCGCATGGAAACTAACAATTCCACCATACCATTGGTTGATCAGGTTAGACCTACTTCAGAGAGCTTAGGGGTTGGAATGTATGCATCATTGATGGGCACATTTGATATTCCAGCCCCGATTAATTATATAGGTTCTAGTAGTGTAGGGAAGTCTATAGCAACGATTGTTGATAGAACAGATCCTTGGGTTCTTCCTTCCCACCATGAACCTAAAGTTCCCTTATCGGTAGTGGAAGTAGCTTGTCAAGCTATCATTCATACCATTGTTGATCCCATTCCGGTCCCTCTCACAGTCTCAGAGGAGCCGGAAGAAGCCTATTTTCCTGCTTTATGCAGAGAACTCTTTTCATTCTAGATATTTCTTAGATATGGTTTTAACTTCGGATGAAGCCATCCTGGAAACCATGTGTGGATGAGATAATATCTATGAAGATATTCACCATCGATCCTATTTTCTTCTAGAGGTAAGCAGGATCGAGAACCAGGAGTTCCATATGAGACTGGAAGGTGATGTTGATACGCCTATTAATCCCTTACCAAGTGAAGGAATATTTGTTGAGGGGAATATGGCAAATTTTTTTTCTACAATTCCTATCAACATCTCTATAAACCCAAACGTTGTGGAAAATATACACATTGGCGCAAACTGCTCTCTGGAGGAGATTGCGATCTATACAGCCTTGTTTAAGGAATTCCACGATGTATTTTCCTGGTCATATGAGGAGATTCCAGGCATTGATCCATCAATAGTCAAGCACAAAATCTGAACATACCTTGATGCTAGACCTATTCCACAAAATTTGAGACCCGTCGACCTGCGTAAAGTGGCGTCGGTTAAGGCTGAAGTTGAGAAATTGATGAAAGGCAGTTTCATTTACCCCATAGCTTTGATGGAATGGGTATCCAACCCTATTCCTATTGACAAAAAGAAAGGGACTATATGCGGTTGTACCGACTTTCAAGATCTAAACAAATCCTGTCCTAAGGAAAACTACCCCACGCCATTTATAGATCAAATTATTGATGCTTGTGCGGGAAGTGAAGTTTTTTCATTTATGGATGATTTCTCTGGGTATAATCAAATCCAAATTAAATCAGAAGACCAACATAAAACAACTTTTATTTTTCCTTGGGGTACCTTCGCGTACAAGAAAATTCCCTTTAGATTGAAAAATGCAGGGGCAACCTTTGAACGAGCAATGAATTTTTCCTTTCACGACATTAAAGCCATTGTCGAACCCTACCTTAATGATCTGCTAGCACATTCTCGTAAGAGGATTGATCACCTGCGTTTGATTTTTAAACGATGCAGATACTACAAAATTCACTTGAATCCCCACAAGTGCGTTTTCTGTGTCGATTCAGGGAGACTGCTCGTATTCATTGTTTCCAAGAAAGTCATTCAGGTGGATCCTTTGAAAGTTGAGGCCATCGTAAATCTACCTCCTCCTTGTTCTATCAGGTAGCTTCAAATCCTACAGGGGAATTCAAACTTCCTTTGACATTTTATTGTAAATTATTCCAAGATTACTAAAGGTTTCATGCGCCTGTTGAAACAGGACACCCCATTTGTATGGGGTGAAATTGTACAAGTTACATTTGAGGCATTAAAAAAAGATTTGTTGTCGGCACTGTTATTGCATCCACCGGATTACTCTCAAGATTTTATATTAGATTTGGTCGCATCAGAGTCAACCATAGGGGTAGTACTAGTCCAGGAGGATGATAAGCTCCAAGAGCATGTCGTCTACTATCTTAGCCATGATTTAGCTGGCCCTGAACTTAGGTATTTCCACGTCGAGAAGTTGGCCTTGGTATCTGTGTATGATGTTCAGAGGTTGCGTCACTACATCTTACTGAGGACCACGACGGTAGTGGCAGATGCTAATCCTTTTCAATATGTTTTGTCCCGACGGATAGTTGGAGGCAAATTCAACAAATGGATAGTCATTCTTCAGGATTTTAACTTAGATTTCCAATCCGCCATATCCAAAAAATCCTTAGTTTTTGCTAAGCTCATTGCAGAATTTCCAGTAGAGGAAGATGTAGCCATTGAAGAAGACTCATTCCTAGATGAGCATATCTTTTTGATTTCCACCTCTGACCCCTGGTATGGAGATATACTAATCTATCTCCAGACTTTGAAGTACCCTGTAGCCTTCTCACGAGAAGAGCGGCGTAAAATTCATGTACATGCCAAGAACTACCTCATTATTAGAGATACTTTATATCATAGGGGGGTAGATTCCATTTTGAGTCGATGTCTTTCCCATGAAGAAGCAGAGACTGTCCTAAATGATTCCCATAGTGGATCGTGTGGGGGTCATTTATCTAGGTTAGCAACGGCCCAGAAGATCTTACGTGCTGGTTATTTCTCGCCCACGATCTTTAAATATTGCATGGAAGCCGTGAAGCGCTGTCATCCTTGTCATATTTACACTAGAAATACGTGGTTGCATCCTGCTCCATTATTTCTCGTCATCTCACTGGGCCCCTTCATGAAGTGGTGGATAGATTTCGTGACATGCAACCCAGTCTCAGCTGGGGGGCACAAACATATCATTGTCGCTGTAGATTATTTCACGAAGTGGGCAGAGGCAATGCCCACCTTTAAAGCTGATGGGGAAACTGCAACTTTTTTCATTTTGAACCAAATTATCACACGATTCAGTATCCATAAAGAGATTGTCACTGACCATGGCAGTCATTTTCAAAATAATATGATGATTGAATTGACCACTATGCTAGGGTTTAGACAAGAACATTCATCTTCGTTCTATCCTCAAGAAAACGGTCAAGTTGAGGTTGTAAATAAAACTTTGAAGACTATTCTCAATTGTATTATTAATGCATCCCATTCCAGCTGGCACATCATGCTGTATCCTACACTTTGGGCATATCGGACCAATGTGAAAATTGCTATAGGGTTTTCTCCTTTCCAACTCATTCACAGAGTGGAAGTAGTCAGCCCAGTCAAATGAGAAATCCCGTCCTTAAATATCGCTATTCATGTGTTACCTGATACGACTAAGCTCGAAGAACATTTATTACATTTAGAACATCTAGATGAGTAGCGTAGAGATGCGCTAACAGCAAATGAAGCTCATAAAAATAAGGTAAAAAACCAATATGATAAATCAGTCAAGCCTTGGATTTTTTCTGAAGGGGAGCTTGTCTTGCTCTGGGATTAAGAAAAAGAACCCCTGGGGGTAGGAAAATTCAGGTCTATGTGGTTATGACCTTATGTCATGTCAAAGGTGTTGAAGAAGGGCGCATATGAATTGACAGATTTCGAAGGGAATAAGCTCCTTGAGCTAGAAATGGGCTCTACTTGAAAAAGTACTATGCTTAGAACCTACTTATTGTCTTTCGATACTCATGCTGCAGCTGTCATAGGTTTAGGGGAGTCTTATTAGATATTTTTCATGCCAAATTAAGCCTCATTTTGGTCTCTTTTTACAAGCTATCCCTTTATAAGACTCCCCACCCTTATGGAGTTTCTTTAGGCCCAGGTCTAACTCCTCAAAATNTCCATTCAATATCATTAAGAATATGTGAATGGGAATCCATATTGGTGGTAGGTTATCTCTTTCTCGGACCATGTGGAATAATATGAGAAAGGATCACTCTCTTTTCTAGGGAATTGAGAAGAGTATTCTCAGGTACAGGTTTATCACTTTTCTAGACCTGCGGGACTAAATTTATAGAAAAGGAACATCTAGTATGAGCTCAATTTTCTCTTTTTCATGCTTTGGACCTAAACATGAAAAATATTCCAAGTGTACTTCATGTCTTTGTCATGCTCGTTAAACATCAAGAACAAAACATCGAGTTTATTATTGTAAGCTCCATTTCTCGAACTCAAATGGATCTTTCTGAGTGATCTTTCTTTCCTTCACACTCGTAAAACTCGAGCTATATGCTGCTCTTGAAGGAGCGTTGGGTAGGTGGTAATTTAACCTTTTTTGGACCTCCTTGACTAAGTACAAAAAAGGTTCACCTTTTCTTCTACGAGAGTTAAGAGAGTTATTTTGTGGTATGTTTTATACTTTTTCATCCCCAGGAGACTAAATTGAATGAAAAAGGAACCCCCTGGAGTCTTCTTCAGAGTTTTCAAACTCTCTAAACATGAAAACACTAAGTGAGCATGTACTGGTTCGGGCTCATAAAATCCACGAATTAGTGACACTATCAAGCATTCTTCCCTCTTCTCTTCAAGCTTGTCAAAAAATGAAGAGAGACTTGATTTGACTTTCCTGGACTCGTTAAAATTTAACAGGGAAGCTAAGGAAGAAGTTTTCTTTTGGTTCTCAGTCGGTGGAAGCATGTCTTGCTTGAACATAGCACTCTCTATCTTTTCTGATACTCATGTCTCAATGTTCACTTTCAATTCAGCTATTACTTATATTTTATTACTCCTCCTCTTGTCAATTATACCTGGGGAATCTGATCATGTCTCCTACATGACAAATAAGTCTAGTCATACTATCTGCAAAGTTAAAAGATGCCTTGGGTCTTCTTTGTGTCATGCTCACTATTCAAGGATTTAACCCTGTATCTAATCTATATCCTGATTCCATCATTGTCTTATCTATTATTACTTGTGTTTCCCTTCCTTTACCCAGTTCCTAGTCACTCTTGTGATCCATTGGAGGATCTATTGCCTTCCTCATCATAGTATGGTTCTGTATCAGCACTTCCTGATGATGAAGACCTAGAGTTTTTTGACGATCGTACCTTAGGATTCACTTTCATTATTGGTTAATTCCTTTACTTTAGTTGTCATTTATCACCTATTGGTTGACAATCTGTTGAATCCTATCCATGTTCAACTTCAATAACATCTATTCACATGGCTTGGATTGTACTTGGTTCTTTGGGATTTTTGACGAAGACCTTAGGTTCATATATATGGACTAAGTTGCGCAAGATTATGTTGTGATCACTTACACAACTTCAATATCTTCAAAGACTCATGATTATTGTATATTGTGGCTTCGATCCACCTTTGTAATATACGTGGTTTTATACCCATACCATATGATGTACTCAAATATTGTAAAGGAGCCAGTGTTCCAGTATATTGAACATAGCATCCTTAGATATGACTTTGTATATGACATTATTATTTATTTGTGTCAGGTACTACCTTTGCTCCATTGGACTTCTGAGTTGTCCAAGATAATGATTATAATGTATTTCAGCCATCTTTTCTCTTTGACCTCACACATTAGGAGGCATCTGTTATCAACCCAAATGGAACTTCTCCGTTCGAGTGCTGACATTCCTTATGTTGGTACACAAAAGGACATCTTAGGATTGAAGTTTAACAAAACACTATAGATGGGAATGACTTGGGATGCATTTACCCTTGAAACAACTTTCCATATTATTTGTCTAAGTGTTGAGCTGTGTACATGATTATCTCCATTGCAACTCGCGTACATACATGACTATTACCATTGACAACTCGCGTACTGTACGCGACTATCTACATTGTTTCCTATAAGCAACTCGCGTGTCATACGCGGGTTGCCTATATCAATAGTCATGCACATCTTGATTCGACCTTAAAAATATAAAACAAGATTCATGGAGATTAGTTGGTCCCTAATCATTAACTATCCTAACCGTTTCAAGCTCCTCAACCTTCGAAATCACTCTATTTCTCAAAGTATAAATAGAGGCCTTGGGGAGGCAATTAATAAATCAA
This sequence comes from Pseudotsuga menziesii, assembly GCA_001517045.1. NCBI lineage: Eukaryota > Viridiplantae > Streptophyta > Pinopsida > Pinales > Pinaceae > Pseudotsuga > Pseudotsuga menziesii. Next base: position 944,634 of record LPNX011130493.1, read on the forward strand.
GATTAGAGAGAAAAGTTATGCTGGTGGTATATCTTCAGAATTCTTAGAGCAGCAGAACTCAGAGTCCTTTGGTTGCAGAGGAGTCCTTGTCTTAGAAGCTGGGTTGTACTTTTATCTCATTCATTGATTGTTGATAAAGAGAATTCTTCTTCCAACATTGTGTTGAGTCTCTTTCATGTATCGTGGTTAATGAATATTCTTGATTATGTACTGGATATATTGTTTATCTAACCTCTTATATATACATGCATAGGATAGTACTTGGAGAATTTGCTCTTTACAGGTGAAGGAGGTGCATCCTTGGAAGCTTTGGAGAGAAGAGGAACGGAAGAAGATCAAGCTTGGATCAACCGTCAGGAATTGGGAAAGTCAAGACTTTCTTCCTATTTCCTTTTTGTTCTTTGTTAAAGCTGATTATCTGCAAGGTTAGAAGTAAGTTGGTAACCCCACACCCTAGGTTACAAGGGTGCTTAATCCTGAAAAATAGGGTCCTCTTCATGATCCTTTTCATTTCATTTCCCTAATTCGGTTGTTGGGGATCTACCCCCAAATAATATCATATGAATTATGGGAGGATAAAGTAATATGTTTTACTTGATTCTCAACCTATATTTGAGTTGAATTTTGGCATTCCCCTTTTCCTATTTGTGTTTGTTTCTTTTGTTCTCTTGAACTAGATTCAATCTAGATAATTTCACCACTTCTTACAAAGATTTAAATATATTTCATTTGTGAAAACCTACTTTCCAAGATGATTTATAGTTGGTGAGATAATCTATACACCATTTCCCTCTTTATCAATGGCTTCAAAACATTGATATTCCATCTAGCTAGCTATTTTAAACCTGTGCCATATAGCTTTATGTCTCCTCGTTTCCCTATTTTTCCTCAGGATCAATGATCACAATTGGAGGATTGAATATTTTTTGTTCATCACTTTCTTCCTTGTTGGTAATTCTTCCATTGTACTCTTTATGTTCCTTCACACATAGTTAAAAACACATGGCATCATTAGGGATATCATAAAATTAGTCATTATCATTTCCTTATGATCAGTATGCCTTGATATTCTCAGTTTCCCCTAATTTGATCTTCAAATTTTTCTTCCAATTATTAAGGGGACTTGGTGATTCCTTGGTGTGGCTACATGTTTCATATTATAGCACCCGTATTCCTACCTAGTAATGGTGATGGGGGTTTATGTACTTATCTATTGTGTCCATGCATGCCCTACACAATGATTATATCAATATCCTCTCTACCTTACACATGTTTTGGAGCACCATCCTTGAGTTTTCTTACCTTAGCCTAGATATGCAACCTTTTAGGGATGTCTACTACTTAGGTGGGGTGTCTTACCAACTTCCTCCTTCCTCTCTTGGAATTTGGTAACCGGTTTGGATATTTTATACCATTTAGGGAATTGAACTACTCTTTTGGATATATTTGGTGTTTTGAGCCCTTGATTTTGCTTAATTTTGTGAAGCTGGATCCTCACGCCTAAATGAAATCAAATGTGAAAGAAGATTGCACAAGAGAGAGAAGCAATACAATAAACTCTGATCAATAATTCATGTCAAATTAAACACACATGAGACCAATAATTGGAAGAATATCATTACATCCATTAAATAAGTGAATAATATGTAATACAATGGTGTTACAAATAGGATTCGAATCTACCAACCTGTACTAAATCCGGAGCTAACTCGGTGTGGGAAAATCACCACCAGAGATCACTAATATAACTCCACATCATTGAATCATTTCACAAGTAGTTAATTAATGTAGGTAAGTGAGAAAATGAGACATGCCTCCCTTAAATCATGCAAACTAGTTCTAGGATGATTGAGAGTGAACTAACAAATGGGAATCCGCGCATAACTGAACATAACTAAACACTGACTAGGGTCAACTACTAGAGACTATTGGTGGCACTCATAGTGGGTTCCTAAATTATAGGGATTGGTCCCCGGAGCTCCTAAAATAATGCAAACAAGCGCATTCAGTTGTAGGTGGCTCTCAAGTGAGTCCCCCATGCATTAGTGAAGTCGAAATGACCTCCGAATCTAGGAAAAATACAAATATACTATGGTGGTCAAGGGAGGATTAATTAATAATATTAACACCCCCCTTAATCCTAACGGTTATAGCTGATTTTACCACACTGGGTAGATCACACATTTATGGGCTTCCCTGTCCCTCTGTAGACTCTTTGGACCCCATGGACTTACATTATGCTTTGATATTCCAATATCATCCCCAAATATTTCCTGTTTATACCTATACATGAATTTTAAAGAAATACCTGCGTGTATACGCAACTTTTGACCTCAAACCCGAGTACATTGGGATGTGTGCAAAATGACAAATATTTTTGGAGTTTTCCTCATTTGAGTCCGAATAAATTAAATCTTGGACTTCCAAATGCCTTGATAATGCTCAGATTTGACCATCCATTACCTCTTTGGACTGCTATATAAGGAACCCCTTGGATAGATTCAAGGAGGAGAAATTGAAGAGTAAGGAAACTATAGTCCGTTGTTGCCTCAACTTTGCTTATACTTGAGTCTGCATCCCTTTGTCCCTTGGAGCACGTAGTGTTCTTCCCAATATTTCCTTTGCTTTGTGAGTTTGCTATCAAGAGATGGAGGATTGAAGTGGTGGAGGCCTAGGTAGAGGACTCGGTTTCTCCGGTTTGCAGAAGTGCTGACAGAGTTTGTCACTATTGTATCTCTAATTTATTAATAGAAACATCTTTCCCTGTCCAATTCATGTGCATTTTGAATATGAATATTGAATCCATGGATGTCTTTAATTTCTTATACATGATTGATTATATATGTTAGAGTAGTGCTAACACATTTATATATATCATGCTTTCTTTGTTTGCTATTGTTGAGAGAAAATTATAATTGCAATTGCATTGGAAAAGATCAACGTGGATCTACTTCAACCATTTAGAATAAGGTACGATTCTATATCCTTTAGTGTTAGATTTGCTTACTTATCTTGTGTATTGGGAAATATTGATTTCTGGTGTCATAATGTCTGTTGTGGTACCCCCAAGCCATAGGAAGTTTCTCTCCATAACATAATTGGTGACTCAGTTGGGGAGGTTCCTAGTTGTTTTTCTTTGGGGATTGGGTATACAATGTGCTTGGATTTCTCTTTATTTCTCTGTTTATGTGTCAGGTCTCGAGGTATGTTTTCCCAGTAGTGTCCTGTAGGTAATTTGGTCTCTGCTTATCATTTTTCCCTCTTTTTCTTCATGTATGTGAGTATTTGCATTACAGTCGCATATACACGCGAATTTCTCTAGAATTCCCGCATATGTACGGAGGTTTATTGCATACAATGCGTATGCTTTGGTTTTGAGATTTATTTGGGAGATTGAGTGTTGCTAGGTGAGTTTTGATGATTTCTAAGTCTTCTTGGGTACTGTTGGTGTATATATACAGCCTCTGTTTCTGGCCAAAGACCCATTTTTGATTTTTAATTAGGATTTGTTCTTATCATTCATTTTTTCCTTTTTGTTTTGGGATTAGTGCATTAGGTCTCTTTTATCTTGGTGCCTTGCTTGGATGCTGTTTGTGAGTGGTTGCAGGGTCTGAGAGTTGTAGAGTATGTTATTTATTTTTATATCTCATTTATTTCTAAAAATGCAAAAATATTTTTCTTTTGCATACTTATGCATCCTTACATTTTTGCACTCGCATGGTACTTGCATTAGGTTTTGCTTATTGAATTATAGTCAGGCTTTCATTTAGGAATGATTGCATTCTCATTTGAAGGAAAACATTGCATCTCATGTAGTGGCATACCCTGTTTTTCATTCTACAAATATTGCACTTGCCATTGTTTGTTATGTGTGCACATTTATTTCATTGTTGAGTCTCAATATCATTAGTTGCATGACCATTTCCATTTGAGTAATTATAGCCACTAAAATCAACGCTTAATTAAAATGAACTACACATTTTTATTTTATAGGGTTGTTAACCCAAAAAAATTACCCAATTAGCTCTACATGACCTACACCACACAAAGACATCTATTTCACAACCCTCATTGACCCCCACACCCTTGTAAAGGTTGAAAAACACCAAAAAGGGCTTAAAAACCCATAAAAGGGCCTAAATAGCTCTCAAAGGGGCTAAAACCTCCAAAAGGGGGATAAAACCCCTAAAAGGAGCTAAATGACCTAAAAGGAGCTTAAAAACCCTAAAGGAGCTAAAGAATGGCTGAAAAGGGCCTAAAGTCCAAAAAAGGGGCTAAAGCCTTGACCAAGGGCTTAAAACCCTAAAAATTCAGAAAAAGCTATAAATACTAGGATGGGGGTCACTCTCAAAACATTCCTCATTTTCCTATCGTTACTCTACCCGTGTGAGTGCCTTGAGACCCATTTATCTCAAGCCATTCACCCCTCTTGCTCACTTGCTCCATTAGCCAAATCCCATTCCATAGAGAGGTAGCTTCCTGCTAGGGCATGGTGGCCCATTTCATCAAAACCAGAAGGTATAATGTGTGTTTCTTGTTAGTATCTTAGTTTTGTATATTTTTTTATTTGCAAGTTGTTTTTCTCACATTGTTTTGCAGGTCCTCCATTAACAGTGTGCTGCAGGTTTTCCTTGGTTCACTAACCCTTTCCTGCAGGTTTTCTCTCCCATCCACAGAGACCCTATCCTTCCATCCCATAGACGGAAGGTAGCCATTTCTGCACATAGCTAGGGCAAAATCCCAACTACAGTTTGGCGACCATACCAGGTCGATCCAAAAGGATCCCTGGTGTTGGGCTATAGGGCAGACCCGGGTTTTATACCATTCACTTTGCACCAACAAAAGACCCACAGTGTTGGCCCTCTCGGCAACAACCTGCAAACAGGTTGCAGTCTCACCCGAAACAGCTATGTGATGCCGCAGAATCAGGTTTTTGCAAGAAGAAGAGGGATATTACTGTACCTTTAGCCTTTAATAATCTATATTCCTATAACATAGAGCTTCAACATTCACATATATAACTTCGCAGCTAAATAAACAGACAGTGACTTGCTTAACCCTTTACTGGGAATTCACAACGAAGTTATTTAGTTAGCAGTGATCTTATTTATCAGATATATAATTATCAATGCATGAAAGAACATAACATAAATAACACAAAGAACCACAACACCGGATATAACGTGGTTCACCCCCAGTGTAGGAGCTACGTCCACAGAACTGTGTTTTATTCAACTCTTTACTAAAATCACAGTTCTGATCTACGCACTCAGTTGCAGATCCATTCAAGTCCATAAAGCCGCGCACACAACTGCAGGCCTCTGCACACACAGCTGCAGATTTCCTTAATCACCCAAAACCCTCTGCGCACACAGCTGCAGAGGTCGTCCATTGACACAGCTGAGACTTAACCTTCTTACATACAAGCCTTACCTTCACATCAATTCATCTTACATCGAAAAGCCTGAACTGACTTCTTTACAAGAGTGCTTATTTATAGTGCACTTATTACAAAACCATGGGCTTAAACCATGGGCACCTCGAACCCTAAACCCTGGATTTAAACCATGGGTTTATTACAAAAGAAGGTTTTTACTCAACGCTGACACCCCTAAGACTATTTTGAGTCGTAACTCCTCTTACAATTTCCACAAAAACCATGGAGTTACCAAAATTAGGGACCGTTAAGGTGCGCGCCCAAACAGGCCCCTAAGAATCACTAGTGGCCCGTCCTGGGTCACTCTGCTACTCCTCTGGTAGGCGAACTTTGTCAGCGAAGATAGCGAATTGCTTGTTGAGGGCATGCATGATGTTTTTGGCTGCTTGCTCTTTTTCGATCAACTCCTGTAATGCTGCGGTGGAAGCTTTGCTGGTCTTTTGCTGCGCAAATGCATCGTATTCCTTCAGAACTTTGAGTTGGGTGTCCACAGCAGTACTCAACTCAAAAGCTTGGTTGATAAGTGGCTGCATAGCAAGTTCTACTTCTGTTGCTTTTAATCGGCACGACTCGATTTCCTGCTGGAGTTCATTGCTCCGCTTTACCTTGAGCATTTTCTCCATAGGCGGCAGATTCTTGATTTCGGCCTTTATTGTATCCAACTCTGTCTGTCGCTGCCTAATGGTTTCTTGCAACTGTCCGACTTCAGGATGTTCCTGTAGGGTGGTCCAGGCCTCAACACTGTCTTCTAGCAACTTTGCTGCACTGTTGATAGTATTCAAGATTTTTGCTACAGAGGCCTGAATGTCTACTCGGCGTTGCTCCCTGACCTCTGGTGGGATCTCCGGGGTGAGGCGGAGTTGAAGCTCTGCAATCTGAGCCTCATGTTCGGCTTTAAGCTTCTCTATTTCACTGCTAGACTACTATGCATAGTCTTTTAGCCTGGCTAATATTTGTTCTGGTTCTTCCACCGGTTGTACGTCGAATTCAGGAAGACTTCGACATGCCTCATCCAAGACTCGTACCAGGGTAATGCGCTTATGTTTTGCATCCCTCTTTCTCTGCTGCATTGCCTCCAGCTGCGTGGCGAAGCCCTACTGCTTACTTATGGCATTTTCCAGCTATATTTGCGAATATTGGTCGCGTGCTTGGATTTATTTCATAATTGCTAACTGGCAGAGATGTAGCTCCGTCATGGACATCTTAGTGTAATCAATTCCAACCCTCGCACTCATTTACGAACGAGACGTTGCATCCATTAATATGAGGGTGGTGCTCGACACTTGGCCTTTGTTGTCTCTGGCCGGCCACTTCCTGAGGTCTGGCGGCGCGCTTATTGGGACAGTGCTTGCTAAGGTGTCGGTCAGAGATTTTTCTGCGAAGTCCTTCAACTCCGAAATGTGTTTTGTTACACCGGTGATGGCATGCAGTTGCGTAGCTGCAAATTCTGACCATTTCTTGGTGAGAAATTCTGTGGACCTCGAGAGAGCCTGATCCAGCTTCTCACTTGTCAGGCTGGGCTCCTCATTAATATTCTTGTCCTTCGTTGCCTTCGTTTTCTTTCAGGACTGGGGTTTGTTCACTTCCTCCGGCTTCGGCGTCTTGCGCTTATCCTGCTGACTAGGGTCTGAAATAGTTTTAACCGATTCGTATTCTTCTTCGTCATTGCCATCATCTCCACCCTGGTCGCTTTCACTCTATTGCGACTCAGTTTGTTCTTCACTGTCTTCAGGGAGGTCATGCTGCTGGGTATGACTAGGGCCAGTGCCCAGATTGGTAACTCGGGGAACTGGAATGGTGGGTTTTCTCCTTGCGTCCTTTAACCAATCCACTGACCATTGTTGGACGAACACGAGGATATCTTCTTTAGTCACTACATATGGTAACCTAAACCATTGATGCATTTGGTCCACGCGGGCCTGGATGAAAATATGATGCATGTCGGCGTTGAAATGGGCTGCGCCGTTGTATTGAGAGAATAACTCATTACTGAGCCGAGGGGTTTTCGTGATATCATACGAGATACTCATCATATAGAATGCAAATACACAGTTGGTCATTTGCTATAGGGTTTTATCCTGGGAAACCCATAGAGAGGCGTATCGTACTGCGCCAGGCAAGTCCGGAGGTATAGCAGCAAACTGCGCCTCTGTAGGTTCTTTCCATCCTACCAGGGTGATAAGGACTATGAACCAAGAATAGTGAAAGGTACTACCTTTCTCCTGCGCGTCGTGAATGTCTTCAAGGAATTCCTTCACGATATATGCTGCCCAGTTGTAACTGTAGCCTTCGACACAGTTCGCAGCAATTCTGATAACTGGGGCAGGCACTTCATATGGTCTACACTTTCGCATGAGCTTGCATGCTAGAAGCTCAACTGCGAAGCCAATATTATGTTGTTGAATTGCGGAAGTGTGATATCCTTATTTTCCCTTCGTCAGGCCGAAGTGTTCCTTGATGCTTTGTGCGAGCTTCGTATCCTCATGCTTTGAAGGAAATTTGGTCCCCGGATCAGGTCCCGCTATTGGTAAGGCTGTGATCCTATGGATGAGCTCACCATTAATGGGAATTTTCTTGTCTCCTATGCATAGGTAGCCGTCATGCACTAATTCCAGCAGCTGCTTGACCACTATGGTCACCTGTGTGTTGTGACCAAAATGGTGAACATTGAGCATCTTTAGCAGACCCACTTGATCCAAACCAGCAGCCCACTGTTTTACTTCCAGCAATGTCGCATTAGTCTCTGGATACTTGATAAAATGCAAGTATTGTGCCGGGGCGAACTATGGAAACTTTCCACGATCATTCGTGTCGTGGTCAACATACTTAAGCCAGTCTATTTTCCCTGTCATGGTCCCGACCAACTGTACACCCAGGGGTAGCGAAGGGGTGCATAATGTGAACTTCTTTAGTCATCGAGGTGGTTGGAATCCTGGTCGAATTGGTGGGAGATACGGTGGATGCTTCGGTGCAATATTCTCATCTTCTATAGGTGGGGCCGCTGCTGAGCCAGACGGCTGCATCTCGGGGTCTTCTGGTGTTTTCCCTGATTGCTTGTGTCGGTCTTTGTTGCGTTTAGAATGTACTTCAGGCTTAAACTTTTTCCGGGCAGAGCGTGTCTGCATTGGCTGAGTCGGCGCTGGGGGATTTTCTTCACGGGGTGCAGATACAGGGGGTTGGTTGAAAAGGTTCGGCAAACCCATCTGTTCAAACGCTCTCAGCAGCTCTTGGAACTCATGATCGGCTGACATGGATGCAATGGTAAGATTCAAGAAATGGAAACCTGCGAACATCACGGGTGGAGGTGTCTTCTTATAAATATGTCATAACTGTGCATTGATGGCATCGAATCTGACATAGATCTTTTCCAAATGGCGGTAGATTTTCCCAGATCGTATTAATACAGGCAGTTAATACAGGGAATGTATCAGCGCCGCCAAATTTGATTTCTTCTAACGGTCGTTTTTTCTTAAGTTCCAACAGACCTTTCCTCCTTCGGCACAAGCAGTAACTGTGGCTGTGCGTTAATAAGGACATTCGACACTGCTGGACACCAGCTGCGACATGGATTCAAGCTTTGACCCACAAAAAAATGCCATCCACAGCCTCATTGATTCCACTTATCTTCAGGAACTTCCTCAAACATAAGTTCCGACGCTCATGGAGAAGTTGGGTCACTTTGCTTGCCGTGTCTTTATCCCAATAATCTCCACTGGTAGCATACTTAGGCTGGTCTTCTGATCCAATGTGGATTGTCTGTGTCTTCAGGGGTTGAGTCACTTCAAGGGCTTCGACTGCTGGTCCGTGTACGTCGTAGTGTTCTTCTGACTCAGGAATACCAATATTGCGTAGATCATCATCCTCGTCAATTGCGAGGTTATAATATTCGACTGTATGAGATGCGTGTGTTGTCCAATGAGGTTGAGATTTTACTGCATATAAAGATGGACAAACTTCATTAGTAGAAACGATAAGCACAAAACTATCAACAAGAGGATCCCAACTTACAATATCCTGGCGAAGCTCAGCCTCCACGTACCAGTTCTTTGCTATTGGTTCCAAAGTATGTACAAACCTATGTACCCATACTTCCTGAAGTACATGCTACCATGCTTCATAGCATTGTGCCAAATATTATCGAGGGATAGTCTTCCCATCAAACCTGCTTTGCACCTTCTGGTGTTGATCCATAATTCTCAGGTGAAGGAACTTCTGACGAGCTTCCCAACTAGGACTGTTCTTCTGATGGTCACTCCACCATCTGGCTGCTGTGGTTCTGAATACTAAATCCAGAGTCCCTCTCTTCTGTGGATCTGGTATCTGGTCTGAGAATTGTTCAATAGACTGTTCTGGTTCTGACAAGTCATCAAAATTAGGTAGGAATCTTACCTGTGCACCAAGCCATCTGATAGATTTGGTAATTCTGGCACATCTATGTCCATGCAGCTCGTAAAGTCTATTCTGCCAGTTTTCTAACCCATCATCTGAATCCGTCATGCAGGAGCTGTCACACTACCAATCCATGATACCTTCGGTAGTAGGATCAACATAATCTTCTTCCTTAGCTGTGATATTGTAGATGTGGTCCAAATCATCCTGGTCTTCATCTCTTACTGGCTCTGTGTATCTCTCTCCTTGAGAAGGGTCCAATGGGACTATGACTCTCATTTCTTTCCCTTCGAAAGTCATCTGTCTCTTCTTCAGGTTGATGAATGCATCATTATCTATTTCCCATTCAATGCCTAGTAGTGTGGGATAGGGATTGCTGTCATCAATTATTTCAATTACCTCAAATTCAGCTAAGGTACTGACTCCATCAATATCTACTGGTACACTAGGGAGTCTTCCTAGAGGCACAATCTTCTGCTGATTGGCTAATATCAACTGTATAGGGGACCAATCAAGGGTAGGTTTTCCTATTTTTTCCCAAGTTTGCTTAGTTAAGACATTTACCTCTGAGCCTAGGTCCAAGATAACAACAGTCATATCATACTCTCCTATCTGAGCATTCAATCTCATTTCCTTGCTAGTCCTCCTGACTCTATTAATAGCTTTTGCCTGACCAAAACTTTGCTGAGGTTCACAGGAAGCAATAAATTTCTACAACTCACTTAAAGCATTCTGATTTCTCAGGAGCTTCAGACAACTATGTAAAAAGGAGGACAGTGTACTTACTTTGTCTGTCAAAGCTACTTGCGTCTGTGACTGCTGCTGAGGTTGTTGTGCAGGTATTACTGATGTGTTGGGGTCAACAAAGTCTCTTGTGGTTTCCATCAAGGTCTCTTTTTCTCCGTCGACATCAAATGCAGGGATTTTTTCTAGGGCCTTCCTAACCCAAGCCTCGATAGGCTGTTTCTCCTTGTTTTGTGCTTCCGTCGTAGCTCCACTCCGGGTAACAACATTAATGGCTGGGGTAGGTCTTTGCTCAACGGAAATCATCTGAATATTCTGAGTAGGGACACTGTTTCTTTCCTAAATATTAGCTATCAACTGCGGGCACTGCTTGATCACATGATCTACTGCTCGACAATACCGACATGTCGTAGTTGGGTTCCGATAGTCTCTTGCTAGATGCTCGTCCTGGTTACAGTTGTAACACACAACCTGGCCTCTTCCTCTTCTGGCCATACCACCTTGACCACGACCTCCAAAAGCACCTCTACCTGATGCACCACCGCGGTAACCATAGCCATCATTGCTTTGTCCCTCATTTTGTACCTGATAAGTGTCGTAGGTGCGTTCTCTCATGAGGTCATAACTACGACACTCATCTTCATTATGTCCTATGGACTTACATAATTTACAATAGGAGTTCTTCGGTACTTGTCCATACCTCTGTAGCAGATAACAGTCTTCGGGTCGATGCTAGCCTGCTGTTCTGCAGAGCTCACAATATAGGACTTGTGGGTTAAACGGGTTTGGCGCACCGGTATTCAGGTAATTTCTTACCACAGGACACTGTTCCTTGGCATGACCTTCTGTCCGACATTGTGTACACCAAACCTGCTCGCGACCGGTTTTTCCTTTCTTCATATAATGAAGCTCCAGAGCCATCGCTGCCAAATGCGCTTAGATTTGAGCAATACTAGACTTGTCCTCGACTGGAGTGGTTTCGAACTTCATCGTGATTTCCAGGGCCTCCTGCTGGTCAACAACCTTTTGTTGCATGAGTGGTGTTCTGATATGTGGTAGCAACGCTGCAATGAACCATTCCTTGTACTGCGCAGGTCCAATGGTGAAACTTACTTGGTCTAATAGAACTTTGAATCTTTGATCAAAGTCCCACACTGATTCGCCGCGCCTCTGCTGAATCTCTTTCAATTTGGTGATACACTGCGACTCGGATTTCAGCTTCTTAAATTCCTTTATCATTGCTGCTTTTATGTTAGCCAATGCATGGTTCTGAGTGCTAGAAAACTTCATGAACCAAGTCAGAGCACGGTCTCTGAAAGAAGTAACTAGCTGCACTCTTTTTGTATCTTGATCCGTAATGGTCTTAGCAGTCCACACTGCTTCACATAAAAACTAGAACTACTCTGGATCCTCTGATCCAGTTCCTTTGAAAACATGTAGCTTAATGTCATCATGCATGTGGGCCATAGTGAATCTAGGGGGGGTGGGGGGGGGGACTGGAAGTAGGTGGGGGGGAACTTGCTGGGGTAGACTGACCTGCGATAGGAGTACTCGGGCTAGGGTGACTTTTAGACTGCGACGGGTTCTCAGGGATAGTAGGTCTTTGCTGCGGGGTTACAGGAGGGTTTCCAACAGAAGGGGTTTCTTTGGGTTCTAAATCGGCGGGATTTACATGGGAATACTCGGTATGCCGAACCTAGGAATAGGATCCAAAATCTCTCTTGTACCTTTTGCCACTTCATAGCAAACTACTTTGCTCGTTGAAGGTATTTTCACTTGCAACCATAGGTTAGTAATACTAAATCTAACAGTCTGATTCAATTAACAATATACCTTTTTCAGCTAATAGCATTTTAATTCTCAAACTAAATGAACTCAAAAACTTACCCCTTGGTCCTTTGAAAAAATGCCGCTCGGCTTCACTAAAGGAAGTACTCGTGTCGATGGCGAACTCCGTCACAAATGCTTCAAGGGTTCGCGTTGTCCAGAAATCAATAGCATGGGAAATCGCGTTGTTCACCCTTTTTAGTATATTAATTCTTGCGGGGGTCCACTCAGGAAACTGATGTGCTTGGAAGTTTGTCCTTCGCTCCGTTAACCTGGATAACCACTGGTGCAACTCTATGTGGATACTACCAAAGAAAATTTCATAAACGTCACAAAAAACATACCTTTGCAAAAAGTTGTTTGCACTATGACGCAGATCTTTGTTCTCTTGCTCAACGAATTTCAGATAAGTCTGATCAAGCCAATCACCGATTTCCTTTATAGAGGGTCTCCAGAACATAGCCCTCGAGGTACGACGTAAACCCCTCTTGAGCAGATACTGAGTTCAACCGGCAATGGAACCAATTTGTTGGGCTATAGGGCAGACCCAGGTTTTATACCATTCACTTCACACCAACAAAAGACCCACAGTGTTGGCCCTCTCGACAACAACCTACAAACAGGTTGTAGTCTCACCCGAAACAGCTATGGGATGCTGCAGAATCAGGTTTCTGCAAGCAGAAGAGGGATATTACTGTACCTTTAGCCTTTAATAATCTATATTCCTATAACATAGAGCTTCAACATTCACATATATAACTTCGCAGCTAAATAAACAGATAGTGACTTGCTTAACCCTTTACTGGGAATTCACAGCGAAGTTATTTAGTTAGCAGTGATCTTATTTATTAGATATATAATTATCAATGCATGAAAGAACATAACAGAAATAACACAAAGAACCACAACACCGGATATAATGTGGTTCACCCCCAGTGTAGGGGCTACGTCCACAGAACTGTGTTTTATTCAACTCTTTACTAAAATCACAGTTCTGAACTACACACTCAGCTGCAGATCTTTTCAAGTCCTTAAAGCCGCGCACACAGCTGCAGGCCTCTGCGCACACAGCTGCAGATTTCCTTAATCACCCAAAACCCTCTACGCACACAGCTGTAGAGGTCATCCACGCACACAACAGGGACTTAACCTTCTTACATACAAGCCTTAGCTTCGCATCAATTCATCTTACATCAAAAATCCTAAACTGACTTCTTTACAAGAGTGCTTATTTATAGTGCATTTATTACAAAACCATGGACTTAAACCATGGGCACCCCGAACCCTAAACCCTGGATTTAAACCATGGGTTTATTACAAAAGAAGGTTTTTACTCAACCCCGACACCCCTAAGACTATTTTGAGTTGTAACTCTGCTTACAATTTCCACAAAAAACGTGGAGTTACCAAAATTAGGGATCGTTAAGGTGCGCGCCCCAACACCTGGCTTTTTACAGTTTATTTTCAGAATTTTATTAACGTAGTTTAGATTTCTGTTTATTTCTAGTTTAGATCTCTATTTTTTTCGTTTACATTTCCAGTCGAGCCCCCTTAAGGCGGACCTGAGCTCGTTCGGCCACAATAAGTATTACTGTTGGTTGTTCCCAGCTCTGCTTTAAAAAAAAATTCCATTTAATGACCAGATCGCTCATATAAGGCCTAAAAGCATAACCCAGTCGCTCATTTGAGCTTGAAAAGAGAAACTTCACTCCCAGGAGCTCGGTCGCTCCTATTTTTTGTTTTTGAATGACCCAGCTGCATATTTTGGGAAAAAACCAGCGACCCCCTCGCTACATTTTCCCTGGAAAGGGTGACCTGTCTCCCAGGGTTCGGTTTTTTGCTATTTAGACTGTCAGTGCGGCCCTGCCGCCACTGTCCAACAGCCTATCCATTTCTGCAAGAAATTGTTCAGGTTAATGATAGATTTGGTTAGCTATTAATTCATATGAATTTGTTGTAGGACTTAGCTTAAATACTGCAACTTCATTTTTAGTTTTTTCACTTAAAGAATTGGAAATTAACTTCATGCTGAAACCCTTCCTCCTCTACTCAATCATCACCCTCTTGGGTATTTTGAGATAAGACAAAGGGTCATGCTCGTATAGTAATGGGAACTTATACTTGTTATTGCTTAAGACCACTAAAAATGGGTGAATTGTAAGGTAGAGGGGGTGGAGACCATTGGGGGTTTCATGGCGTTCGCGTCCTCCTTGTTGACCGACCTTGAACTCGAAGAGTGACCTGAGGATCTACGGGTGGGATTAGTCCCACTGTGTTGAGATCCCAACACTCTCTGAAGAGGAATACATGTGTAAGGTAGTCACCTAGCATGTTTGCAATAGTTCAGGTTCATTACTTGCATGTTTAAATTTTTCTGTTTCAAAAGTTCACTGGTTTTTTCATAACAAGTTTCCCATTCTGCAATGTATGCAACAAACCAGAAACGTCTACGAAGTATCCATAAACCATAATTGCAGTCACCAAACTAATAAGAGAAAATAATTTAAAAAATGAACAAAAATTTCATACACTAAACATGCACACAACCACACCAATTAAGCCAACCAAAATCGGTTCATGACACCCAATGAACCCATTAAAATCTATCAATCTAGATTAATTCAAAAGCTTTGTAGTCTTTGAGGACATAAGTCCTTGACTGCCTTAACAGTGGGAAGTACTTGGGATCATCCCTAAAACTTATTGTGAGGAGTACCACGGGAAGCCCAAAGTTGCTGGCCGATAAGGGGAATTTCCAAGCAAAATAGACAACGACCCCCACCGATTGACTAGATCTTCTGTGAGGAAAAATCCAAGCGCTGTCTCCTGGAAGTCTTGGTGGCTGAGTGACCACCTGAAAGCCAATAGGAAGCCACTAAAACTAGGGTCCAAAACGTCATTACCAAATTACACCATTTGATCTACCAATCAAACACAATTGATCCCCCACGCTCTTCTTCATGCCTAAGAGGTGATCCACCATAGTTTGGGTCCTTGAACCAACACCGTTGGGACCATTCTTAACAACCCTCTACACCATCAAATGACCATACATCCTCAGACTCAGACTCAGATTCATATTAATCTGAGCCAAACTTACAGATCGCACCATCTAGCCCCATGGCTGGTGCAAACCCGGATCCACTTTATTGAATGGTCATTGGCAGTGGACCCATGTCCATGCCTTAAGTCACCACCAACACCCTTGCAAGTGGTCCTAGTACTGCCATGTAGACTGTCCTAACTCATCTACCTCTGCCTGTACTTACCAGTCAAACTGTCCCACCTGTCATACCTGGGGGTAATGGCCCATCCACTCACACTGTCCCACCTGTCATACATGGGGGTAGTGGCCCTTCTACTCACACTGTCCCACTTACCACACCTGGGGGCAGTGGCTCATCCACAACTATGCCACAAGTACCCCCAGTCATGCAGGGACATCATGTTCTCGTGAACCCCACTACCATTACAGGTCCTTCCCATATTAACCTTGGGTCAAACCTCCCTTTCATGGCACGCCTCAACTTGCTTGACTTGGCCAGGTTAACCAATGACCCTATCTGTCATCAAGCCTTTTGGCCTCCCATTCCAACCAAGCTACCCTTAGACATCCCTAAGTTTGAAGGGAAGGAAAGGGAGTGCCCCCAAAACCATAGAATGACATTTCATTTATAGTGATCATCAAACAACATCGTAGATGACTCGATTAGACTCAGAATTTTCCAACGCACCCTCACAAGTGCTGTCGCCAAGTGGTACATCGAGCTACCATAAGCGAAGTACCCAGAATTTAACCCCTTGGGATTTATGTTCGTGCAGTATTTCCAGCTCCCCGTCAGATATGATGAAGGGGTGGAAATCTTGCTATCTTTCTGCCAAAACACTACGACCCACATAACCGACCACATCCATGAGTGGCAGCGATGTCGTAGGTTATGCAAGATCAAGCTTGATGACAGGATCTTCCTTGACTGGTTCTTAAAAACATTGCTGCCACCCATAGCCAAGGGCGTCACCTCTAAACTTTCCCAAATAGAGGAAGAGGCCATCTTGAAGGCCCAACGGTTTGACCTCATTTATGCATAGTCTGGATACCTCTACACAATCATTCCAGATGCTCCCCGTGTAGGAACCTCCTACCGGGATGCACCGGGGGCATTCCATGCCACATATGGCATCATAAGCTCTGTTTCCCACCAAACACAACATCACATGACACCACCCATGATGCTACCGCACCCAAGAAGCACCCCTAGTGTTTCCTATCCAAATCAAGATCATTACTATTCAAGAATGATTTCTCACTCTGGAGCTACAACCTCCTATGCACAACCTGTGCCACAACAATAGGCCCATGCACCTACTTGGCCAACACAACAATATTCAGGACAGATGACCGGATTTGTGGCACCCCCAGCCCCGAAGTTTACTATGCACCACCAGTGCAAGTCGCTCAAGCCCCCGCCCCAGCTCCAAAAGCACCTTTGGGACAAGTGTTTGCTCAGCAGAACTGTGCTAACCAACCAGCCCCCAACAACGAACAAGGGAAAGCTAGAAACAATTGAGCTAGGAATCGAGGCAATGACCAACCACAAGGAGGCGGTCAACAACCAAATCCTCCCAACAACGCTGGGGCAAACCAACCAGCTCAAAATCCCCAACAACCAAACCCACCTAGACGTAACGCTCCATTATGCACAAATTAACCAAACAAACTATATGATGTCTACGGGCACTATACATTTGATTTCCCCTTCATGGATCGTGCCAAGCAGGCCATTCAGAATGAAGTCCAGCATGGTACCAATATGACAGTTCCAGCTCAACCCAACCCAGCACCACCAGGAACTCCACCTATGGTGCTCCAAAACCCATTACTGCTCCAAGGATTGGTAGCAACCACACATACTCCCCAACCCAATCCCACCACCCTTGCTGCACCTCCGCCAATAGAAACGAGTGTTCACCACCTGCTAGCCATGACAACCGAAGAGGTCAATTCATAGACCAGGTGAAACCAGTACGGAGCCAACACTGAACTCCCTGACCCATCAGTGGAATCCATGTCTAAAACAACCAATAAAACTCTTCACTTACCACCTTTTCCCCCATGCCCTCCCATACAACGGGTTGGAAACAATGCCACAACTAGAGCTAATGTTAGCTACATCATCATTGATGTCTTGGCCCAAACACCTACAGCCATGTCATCTCTTGAGGTACTTAAAACTTACCCAACTTAGTGAAAGGCCTTACTAGCCGCCCTCGGTGTTGTAGACCCCTTTGACTCTAAGTTGATCACATTCAACATAGATAACGGAGAGGCCCAAATGCCATCAACTATTTCCTTCCAAATTTCGGTATCAATTTGGAATCTGGTCGTATACTGGTGCATCATCGATGAGGGGGCATCCACATGTGTTATGTCAACCTTAGTCTGGAAAAAACTTGGGTCCCTAATCCTGCAACCATCCACCACTACTCTGTGGGCTTATGATGGCCATCCCACTAAAGCCCAACTTATGCTTCCTCATGTCCCCATAACATTAGCAAGGAAAACAATGCTGATTGACATAGAGGTTGTCAATGCACAGTTGGACTATAACCTTCTCCTGGGAATAATTTTATATGTATGACATGACAGCCGTAGCATCCACTGTTTTCCGTCTCATGATGTTCCCTCATGACGGGAAAATCGTGACAATTGACCAATTAACTTATCATGATCCGCAAGGGCTAACAATACTAGCCAAAATTATCCCTACTTTTGACACTACCATCAAAGACACTACCATCGATGACACATCCACCTCCTCATTATTGAATGTGGCCCCTGGGTTGTTTCCAACACCCCCATGACGGCCTCCTTTCCCTTCATGTCACCACCACCGATACCAAATGAGATTGAGGATTTGTGCATTTTCTCATCCAACACCGTTGCACCTAAACATCAACTGCAGCTGCAGCCCCAACAGTAGCTGCAACATCATGCACAGCCGCAACCACAACTGCATCCCCAAATGCAATCACCAGGGAGTTACTTGGGCTCCTCCCCAGTTCACACAATTCCCTTCCTATTTCCCTCGCCTGGTGTCATGAGTAAGCTAGTAATGGCTACCTTAAACTTACCCAATTTCACATTGGGGATTCCCATGTGGTACCTCGATCCACCGGCCCAAACTCCGATGCCCCAGGTCGTGTTAACCCCTATTCAATCCATTGCAGTCGAATCATGTCCCTCACCTTTTTCGTAAAATCCAACCACTACACCTGCACCTACTCTACCCCACCCAAAAAGGGCCAAGGGAAAAAATGTGAAAGCAACAATTGAATGCCGATAGATACCACCATGCACCATGTTCGATGAACAGGGCCATGCAACCCAAAACTATCCTGAAATTCCCATGATCTGCACACATTTAGACATCATGGATACAATAGAAAACCTCCCCATGGTTGAGCTCCCAAGTGGACCAACAAAGAAAAACAAGTCATTGAGAATGAACCATGCTTGTGCCCTTTGTAGATTGTATGGACATTATTCTCACCACTTCCAGGACTTGTATGAGTTTTGAACAACTCTAGGTAACCTTTGATAGCAAGCACTTGAAATCGAGATCACTCTCATCAAATAAATCCACCTCCTGCCTCCTTCTTTAGATACCTTGTCCATCTACATGGTGTCCAGTTCCACAGACCCAATTATCCTTGCAGTCACTAACATATCCTCCAACATGTCCCACCATTGCTTCTACAACTATGAGGAGATACTTGAAGCCTTAACCACTCCTGAATACCCTTGGGACGACATGCACCATCGCTTGTTCTTCATCCCCAAAGTACCTGTGTCGCTGTCGGATCAATTTTCGGTTGAGACAAAGGATTTCATTCATGGGAAAGTTGACTGGTTCAAAAATCCATTCCGGCACCCGACGCTTTCGAAGAACGACTCCTCCAACTTGAGCAAACCATAGAAGACCGTCGGGCTGCCCTCCAAGTCATTGAAGCAGCAAAAACATGGTCGAAATCCTATTACGATTCCCATGTCCACCCTCGCACCTTTAGCAAAGGCAATATGGTTCTCTTTTATGACCAAGCGAATGATAAGTTGGGCAAAGGCAAGTTCGAGTCAATGTGGTACGGCCCATATGTCATCCACTGTTGCCTCAGAAAAGGGGCATACATTCTTGTTGACTCTGATGGACAACTCTTAGAGAAACCCCGTATTTGTTTTACATAATTTTTAAAAAGTGAGTCTTACGTATTGTTTCCTTGAATTCTCTAGATGGATCCTACCTCATGTGGATACATTGGATTTGCTGATGAAGCAAGAAGATGGTCTCCAAACCTCACCTCAGCTGCATGGGTCATCTACTCCTTGTCGCATGAGCTGATCCATATCGATGGAATATGTGTGGGCATCGCAACCAACAACCAGGCTGAATATGATGGTGTTACTGGCCTTTTGGCTGTCGCCCTCCAGTTGGGTATCTTCCATATTGATGTCTTCTTAGACTCCCAGTTGCTTGTCTCCTAGTTAAACAACCACTACCAGGTACGCGATTTATGCCTCTTTAGAAAATTCTTGCGCACTAAATAGGTGGTTAGAACATTTGAATCCATCACATTCACACATGTTCCCAGGAACCTCAATAGCGCAGCAGATCAAATGGCTAATGAAATTCTAAATTGGCATAATCATCATAGAATATAGGAAGCATACAAAAAACTGCATCATGTAGTATCATATCACACTCTCATTTTATTATTCAGTATATAACAGTCCAATCTGTCCACCCCAAGTTGGTACGGGTCTGTCACACAAGACTGTCCTGACCTTTGTCCAAGAGCTACCTTGGTTTGCATGCCTCTGCCATGACTCATCCCGTGCATGTATTGGTATGTTCAAGAGCCACCTTCTCCATCCATACTACACAATTGACCTTTGGACCACTGTCCATTGCCTCGAAAGGGGGGCACCATCAGTTCCCCCTCAATCGGTTGACCATACCATAGTTTCTGTTAAGCTCTTTTCTAACTCCTAAAATAATGAAAAGATTGTCGAGCGCCTCTGCTTCCTTTCCCTCTTGTTAAAGCATAGAAAAGGGCGTCTACATTGTCTCGTTTACCTCCTTTTGCAGACTATGTAGACTACCATAAGAAAAGGACCACCTTGTTAGTTGGAGTTCCCTTTAAACTCTTTTCAGGATCCATAAATATGAAACGATCGTCGAGCGATATTTTCTTCTTCATGCTCATTAAAGTATTTGAAGATTTGTCCATCCGATGGTAGGTTATCTCTTTTTCGGTTCGAATAGGACTATTTATGTAAAAGGAACACTCTAGCCAATCATGAATGGAAGAATTCTATAAGGTATGATTTTACACTTTTTCGGGCCTTAGGGAATAAATCATATGAAAAAGGACCCCTTTGGAGTCTTCTTCTGTATTCATTCAAACTCTCTAAACATGAACGATACCAAGTTTTCTTTCAGTGGACTCGTTAAATTAAACATTGAGAAACCCATTTTGGGAATGAACCCCTCCTCTCTCAGGTTCGTAAAACATATGAGTCTAGTCTTGTCTTCTAACAAGCTATATCGAGTGTTTGTTACCCTCTTTGAACTCGTAAAACTGAAAAGAGGTACTCATCAATCATGATGGGGTAAATGGGAAGGGAATCATTTTGTAAATAATGGCAGTTGTTTGTTGTTACCTTTGAACATGGCACTTGTCTGCATAATCATGTCAGTCAATTGGGTATTCAGCCGATCTCTGTGACGATCCACTTTCATGAGTCATGTCAATCCTTTGAGTCTTTCAAAAGAATGCATTGTCCACTATCGTATTGTGTGTCTATCCCGTTCAGTCATGCTGCCAAGTATTTTTGTCGTGCCTCCTGATGTTCAAAGGGGATTTGAAGAATTTTTACCTCTGTAGTCTGTACAGTCTTTGTGTTAGTATATTTGAGTCAGCCATACGGTTACTACATTCACATCATTCCAGAACTATGTTCCTAGTTTTGTGTCATCGATGTGGGACTCATCATGGCCCTCTTTCGACAAGACTATTCCCATCAACATCAGCTCATTATTCGAGAAATAGTCTTAGAAACTATATTTAGTACCTTGAGATCTGTATGCCTTAAGGACAGATTCTCTCACTCTCAACATAGGTTCACATCATTGAACTTTGATCGATAGAATCAACTGGGTGTTCGACATCAAGATATCTATTCACACTCAGTAGATTGTACTAGAGTACCTTGGGAATCATTGACATTAATGGTGATCTCCCTTGCACTTGTTAATGGTTCACATCATTGGCTGNTTGGATCATTGTAATCACATGGATAGAATCGTACTTTGTGGAAAATGAGACGAAGACCCTGGGTGTTAGTTTAAAGCACTCATTGCTTTTCCCCAGGTTGCGATGGAGTTTTGTATATCTAGCATGGATCCACATTTGTATGGTTGGGGCTATGCTCAAATTTGCATTTGTATGACATAGATATATGTTGTATGTCTGGTAGCTATGTCCAAGTTTGAGTCCTCTATCACATGGATCTACGCTTTATTCTAGTAGCCATGCTTCTTTATTCCTCTCATGGATCTGCCTTGTATTGGTCTGTAGCCATGAGTTTGGTTACTTGTGTCTATGAGTCAACATACTGATGTACTACAGATGCCTTCTTGACAACTTTCTCTAATTGAGCTGACATTTTCATCTCATGACAACGACTTGTTCTCTCAAATCTCTCGTTTATCATATCCCTCTAAGACTCATGCTTTGGGGGACATCCTATTATACCAAAATCCTGTCACCATCATGTGATAAGACATTTGACATACCTACTTGCCCTAAATCCCAGCTTCTGGAGCGGAAACCCATACTAAATGTCAATCTTTCATACAAGTTCCTATCACTGTGCTTACCTTGTTATCTAGAAGCGGTACCCTTGTTTGCGCCGCCCATCCCCTGTTTCCCACAAGCAGTGCCACTGGTTATGGCCCTTGGTCCATAAGCGGTTATTACTAGAACCGCTCTGTCATTGAAGGAGAAATGCGGTACCCTGGGTAAAAAGGGAAAAATGGAAGTTTCTCGAGGCTTCTAGATGATAAGCCATGTGTACTCCCTTATCCCTACTGTTATGGGTTAGTTAAGCTCGAGATCCATCATCCTAGGATCTTAGTGGCCACCTCACCCACTAATCTCTCAACCTACCCTATCCATCTAGCCTTATAAATACAAGCTTATGGCCATGTTTGAGGGGGAGAACTCTTAAGGTATTGTTATGCTGTTGGATTGATCACTTGGTCCATATCATTGGAGAGCATAGAGAGAGCTAGAATCAAAGCTTATGGGGATGAGAATGCTTGGTTTCATGGAGATGCATGTAAACACTAAGGCTTGGTTGCAAAATTCTTCATATTTCTTTAATGCAAGTTGATTTCTGTCCCACATATATTGTTGTTGTTTGATTCCACCTATATGTTGTTAGATTCCTTAGTCATTAACATAGATTAGTAGATTATATTCTAGTGGTTTCGATATGTTTGTGTGTTGAAGCTTATTGCAGGTACACAGGATAACAATCAAAGCATTACATTTGAGGTATCTATGGCATCTAGGGAGAGTATTCAACCTATGTCCTCTATTTGTCCTGGATATGAACCATTTAGACCAGTGGAACACCTTGCTATCCACAGGAGGTGAAATATTCCAGCTAACATAAAAGGGCGTCTACATCATCTCGTTTACCTCCTTTTGCGGACTATGTAGACTACCATAAGAAAAGGACCACCTTGGCAAACTCAAGCTAAGAACATTTCGCTCTGCATCCTTTTATGCTTTCTTGGGCATTGGGACCGAACTCTACGAAAAATCTCATCATGGGTTGTATTTAAGCTCTTTTCCATCCTTCTCATAGAGAAAAGATCACCGAGCAAACTTGGTTTTGTTCATGCTTGTAAAAGTATTTGAATGACCGTCAGGTCAGTATAGGTTTAACCTTTTCCGACTTGATCGGAATACCAACGGTAAAAAATTCTCTCATCCCCTAAAGGATGGGCGAGCTCTCCTATGTACACTTTTATCCCTTTTTGGGCACAGAAGACTATCAACAAAAAAGAGATCCCACTGGAGTCTTCTTCATGCTTTCAGACTCTCTAAAATTGAAAGCAGCATCAAGTATTTACCTTCTTGGGCTCATTAAAAATCCACAAGATCGTACCATAATGGTGTCTCTAGAGACCACCCCACATGTTACAGTTCAGTAGCATTCCCCCTTTGGGTTTCTTTTGTTTAGAGTATCTTGCAATGATTCTTCCTTGGATCCCATGAATACCAAAAGTATCTACCTCCCCCAAGTATTTCCCATCTGCAGTTACATTCCCGGTATTACAACTATGATCCCTTTCCCATGAGTCAATTTCATTTGCTGCCTAGTCCGTCCTATCGTCATACTCTGAACAAAGGAAGTTTGAGTCCCCTATGCTTCCCTCCCCCTGTTCCCTATTTTAGTGTGTCAGTCCCAAAATTGCCTCACTCCTTTGGTTACCTCCCTCGCACTTCTGGTCAAGGAAACACCATCGCCTTGGTTAGTTGCAGGTCTCCCTCTGTCGATGACAACACATATATTCTAGAGGATAGACCCAGAGGTCCCTGTATCTTGGTTTCATTAACCTCATTGATGAATTCCTTGGACCACTTGAGAGGAGTGCTTAGTGCCTCTCGGGATGGTTGTGTCTCACGTGCTCGACTCCAGCTACATCATTGCAATGTTGAGATTCATACAGGGTATTGATCCATGCAGTATTTGGTCGAAGACCCTGGATATCACCTGACTCTAGAACATTGATGAGTCTATTGAGGGATCCAAACAGGTTCATGTCCCTTGTGATTTCTGGGTTGCATTGGAGACAATGTTCAAAAGCCCCAGAGCAGTGCTTCGGTATAGATTCATGATTGATGCTGCATATTGTACCATTGATACTCTGAATCTCTGTCACTGAGTCCCTACAGTTATACTCTGAATCAGATCCAGCAGACCATTAGTCATGAAGATATATCATTCCATGAGAATGCCATGGGTCCAATGTAGCAGTTCTTCAAATCAATATTGTATTGAGCCTCTTATTGAGGCAACCACTATGTAACAACAATTGTACATGATTGGCTCTTGCATTTTAGAGATTAGATTACATTATTCCTTTGACATTTTTACGAGCATGGGAATTCCTGCCTCGTCCATATACATGTCGCACATTATTTATATCTCACCCATTGATGGGAACCATATTAATACAAAAACCAAAATCCACCATGTCCCATCCCAGGAAGCACCACCTCTCCCCAGAAAATCCTATGATGTCCATCGGCCATACGATGAGCTCCTGACCTCACACATTAGGGGGAAATATGTTAACCCAAAAAATTACCCAATTAGATCTACATGACCTACACCACACAAAAACATCTATTTCACTACCCTCATTGACCCCCACAGCCTTCTAAAGGCTCAAAAACAACAAGAAGGGCTTAAAAACCCATAAAAGAGCCTAAATAGTTCTCAAAGGGGCTAAAACCTCCAAAAAGGGGCTAAAAACCCTAAAATGAGCTTAAGAACCCTAAATGAGCTAAAGAATGGCCGAAAAGGGCCTAAGTTCCAAAAAAGGGGCTAAATCCTTGACCAAGGGCTTTAAACCTTAAAAACTTAGAAAAAGCTATAAATACAAGGATGGGCGTCACTCTAAAAACATTCCTCATTTGCCTACCATTACTCTGCCCATGTGAGTGTCTTGAGACCCATTTTTATCAAGCCATTCACCCCTCTTGCTCACTTGCTCCATTAGCCAAATCCCATTCCAGAGAGAGGTAGCTTCCTGCTAGGGCATGGTGGCCCATTTCATCAAAACTAGAAGGTATAATGTTAGTTTTGTAGATTTTTAAATTTGCAGGTTTTACTCACATTCTTTTACAGGTCCTCCATTAACAGTGTCTTGCAGGTTTTGGTTGGTTCACTAACCCTTTCCTGCAGGTTTTCTCTCCCATCCACAGAGACCCTACCCTTCCATCCTATAGAAGGAAGCTAGCCGTTTTTGAACGTAACTAGGGAGAAATCCCTACTACAAGGGTTCACCAACAAGATTAGGATTTAGAGTCTTGGAATAGTTCATTGTAAGTCAATTCTCCAAGACTACTAAACACAAACACTTAAGTTCTGTCTAGGTGAGAGTGAGAAGTCCTTGGTATAATTAGTGTTTCTGAGGAAGCTCCTCTTACATAGGAGTCGATCATGAGGAAACACATGTGATTGTGATTGGGATGAACCCTAGTCACTTTCTGTGAGAGCCAAATATATTTCCAGGATCGTATTCGTATTTGGGGGTGTTATTGCTGATTTTACCATTCCAGGTGAATCACACTTGTATGTCCTTCCCCTGTCCCTGTGCAGACTCCTTAGACCCCTTGGACCATTTTTTGTCATTTGATGTTTCCTTGACCATCCCTATAAACATGTGAAAATTCATATACGCAACTTTTAAACCCCTAATCACGTATATACACGGGTTTGACCCCTAAAACCGCGTACATCGGGATGTGTGCATAATCCAAATCCTTTTGGAGTTTTCCTTGACATGAATCCGAGTCACTTGACTCCTGGCCTTCCATATGCCTTGAGATCGCTCGGATTCAACCTTTCATTACCCCTTTGAAAAGCTATATAAGGAACTCTTTGGTACATTCAAGGCATAAGAGAGAATTGAGAGCAAAGAAACTATAGTCCATTGTTGCCGAAACTTGTGCTTGAGTCTGCATCCCTTTGTCCCTTGGAGCACTTTTGTGTTCTTCCCAAGCTTACCTTTTGCTTGTGAGCTTGCTATCGAGAGATGGAGGATTGAGGTGGTGGAGGCCCAAGTGGGGGATTTAGTTTCTCCGGTTCGCAGACATGCTGACAGAGGTTGTATCCATTGTAATCTCTGATTTTATATTAATAGAAATATCTTTTCCTGTCCACTAATGTATGTTTGAATGAATATTTTATCCATGGATGACTTCAAATGCTTATACATTGTTGATTATATATGCTAGAATAGATCTAACACCAATATATATAGTATGCTTGTCTTGTTTACTTGTTGTTGAGGAAATGATTTATCAATTCAAGCTGATGTTGGAAAGCTCAACGGGGATCTACTTCAACTGTCTGGAATAAGGTAAGAGGTCTGATCCTTTAGTATTAGATATTTAATTTCTATTGCATATTGGAAAGGATTGATTTCTGGACTCAAGCTATCTGTTGTGGTACCCAAAGACATAGGAATTTCTCTCCGTAACAGAATTGGCGACTCCGATGGGGAGTTCCTAGTAGTTTTCCTTTGGGGGTTTTCTATCGGCATTCAATGGATTTGAATTGCTCTTTTTCTCTTGTTTCTGTGTCGGGTCTGGGGCATGTTTTCCAGGTAGTGTCTGATTGGTGTGAAGTTTGTCTCAGCTTGTATGTTTGCCTTTATTTTTATGCACCTTTCTTCCTGTACGTGAGATTTGAACCCATAGTCGCATATATACGCGGGTTTCACTGCTATTTCTGCATACACACGTGGATTTATTGTGAATAGTCATGTATGCCCTTAGTTTTGCCTTCTAGAGGAAGATGGATGGTTCCTGGGTGAAGTTTGATGATTGTTGAGTCTCCTTTGATACTGCTAGAGTCTGTATACACCTCTATTTCTGACTAGGGACGTTTTTTTTAGGGTAAATTTATTTTTTAAGAATGTTCTTGTCATTGCATTTTTGATTTTTTGTTTTGGGATTAGTGCATTAGATTTCTTTTACCTTAGTACTTTGATTGAGTGCTGCTTGAGTGTGCTTGCAAAGTATGGGGGTTGTAGAGCCATTCTTTTGCTTTTATATCTCATTTTTATTTCAAAAAATCCAAAAATATTTGCTTATCATCATGCATTGCATCTTGCATTTTGCGTAGTACTTGCATTAGATTTGCGTTGGAGTATTAGTCAGGATTTCATATAGGAAAGCTTGCATTTATCATTTGAAGAAAATTGTGCATTTTACATAGTAGCATACCCTGTTTTTCATGGACACAATGCATTTGCATTGATTGTTAGGTGTGCATTTTGCTTCATGTTGTGTCATAACACCATTAGTTGCACAACCATATACCTCTTTTGAGTAATAAATCCAATTAAAATCAACGCTGAATTTAGAATGAACTACATTATTTTATTTGATAGGGTTCACCAACAAGATTAGGTTTTAGGGTCTTGGAATAGTTCATTGTGAGTAAATTCTCCAAGACCACTAAACAAAAACATGTATGTGTCTATCCAGGTGAGTGTGTGAAATTCCTTGGTATAACCAGTGTTTCTTAGGATCCTCCTCTCAAAAGGGAGTTAAGCACGAGGTAGTGTGAGCGGTTATTGATTGGGATGACCCCTAGTCATAATTGAGTAGCACTGGAGATATTTCCAGGATTGTATTCATATATGGGGGCTCTTTCAAGAGTTTTGGGCTTTGCTACCCTGCCCATATGGTCAATCCCGCTTGCGACTGTCCGCCTAAGCATTGGTTATATTGAGGTGACCTTAGTGGCCTTACCTATGATATCGAGGGGGTACTTTGTAGGGGTTATTCTGTGGGTGTCCCGGCCAGGTTGGGGTCGGACAACACAGTTGCTTTACGCGTTGAAGCTGAGGGCCACAATAATTGGTTACATACCTTTGCTTGTTGTCTATGGGAGTCTCAAGCCTCTCCTACGCGAGACGTATCAGCTTCATTCGGGAGCTCACTTATCGTGCCCTTGATTGCTTGTGTTTGGCTTTAGATTTTCTTGGTGATTGCTCTGTGCACGTTAGATTTCCTAGGGTTTGTGTAGATAGAGAGTCTTTTATATTTTTTGAGTCATTATGGATTCGGGTGCAGCTCCTCACCATTCTCGTCGTTTAGCAAGAATTCCGCCTTCTACATCTCCTCCTCCTTTGGGAGAGAGAAATAGACAGTCGAAGTGGAGTACTTTGCACATTGATTCACACACCATGGGAGACCATATAGAAGGTATTCCTGAACCACCTTCCTCCATTCATGTGGAATATGGGGAATTTACTCCTAACTATGATCCTTCACCCGATTTGACTGAGTTAGGTCCTGTGATTTCTGAGATAGGAACCTTTTATGATAGACCTACTTACTCTAGGGTTGATTCCCCATTGACGCATCATCGGTATGGAATGCTGGAGGATGATGAGACTCATTTTGAACTCACGAGCACTAGTTATGGTAGTTATGATATGTCTGGTTTTCCCACACATGATTTGGCATTCCATGTCGAATCTGAGTTTGAGCCTAACACTATGCCTGGGGGCACTCTCATTCCTTACCATGCAGAGAGGTTTGGGAGCACAAGTCACATTGCACCTTCCATCCTGGCGGTGGAAGCTACATCACATATTCCTCCTAGGTCTAGGGTTAGTGATCCTATTAGGATACCAAATCTGAGACGAGTGATTATAGGGAATACCGCATATATAATTACATAGATCCCTTCATCCTTTGTCCCTAGTTCTTCGAATGTTCACCCTCCACCTCATTCACGTGGTCCTTCGGGCTAGAAAATTTCTACGAGTCATGTCTGTACTACGGTTACTAGACCAGTTGTGTCTCAGGTTTATGCATCGCCCGTTGTTTCGGGAGGTCATGGTCATACTTCTAGAGGTTATATTCCTACTTCTGGAATGTATATTCCTACTTCCGGAGCGTATATTCCTACTTACGAAGTGTCTCATGGGACATCTCATGCGATGACTTATGGACCCTATTATGGGACGCAGTATGGATAGGGTTCTTCACCTTATAGGTGCGGGTATCAACAACCCGCTTACTCTCCAAATTACGGCTTTGTAGCTCTAAATATTCAAGGTACACCACACTATGGTGCTTCCATGCCACCCTATGCGGGTCAAACGGGAGGAGGGCACTATGGCCAAGGCCATGGTGGTTATGGTAATCAGACCTATGTGAATCAAAACTATCAGGGAGTGGTCCATCAACCTAATCATCCTCAGCTCCCTTTCCTCGCAACGTTGAATCTTCCTGACTTGTCGGGATTGACGAATGATCCTGTAGCTCATGACCTGGCTTGGCAGGCTGTCCCTACTAAGCTTCCCTCGGACATACCCAAATTTGAGGGCAAGTTGGGAGAGGATCCGAGCAAAAATGTTACTACCTTTCACCTATGGTGCTCTTCAAATTCCTTACATCAGGACTCAATCCGTTTAAGGCTGTTTCAACGCACCTTGACAGGGCCTGCCACGAAATGGTATATACCTAGGGGGGCATTCGCTTTGTTCGATGACCTAGCGATGAATTTTATTAACCACTTCCAGCTACCAATGCCTTATGATGTTGGTACTAAACTCTTGTTGATATTTTGGAAGGATACAACCACACATATCTCAGATCATATCCAAGAGTGACGTAGATGGAAGAGGTTAATTAAAGCCTTTATACTGCCGTAATTCCTCCTCGAATGGTTCCTTAAGTTGTTATTGCCGTATATAGCGAAGGATGTTTCTACATCCAGAGTGCAAAATGAGGAACAAGCCATTTTTAGGGCACAGGAACTGGATTTGATTTATGCTCAGTCCGGTTTGTTATATGAGATCAATCCCAATGCTCTGCGTTCTAGTTTCGATCCCAAAGTTAAACCTGCACCACATGCCGATGGCATTATTGGTTGTGCGAGTGCTAAACCTGTGGATTCGGTTACAAAACAAGTTAGTCAATTTTTAATCAACCAATCTGCTTTAGGACAAGCCATGGCTTCATCTCATCCCGCCCAAACGGCGAGTGTGCTTTCAGTGCAATCGTCAGACCAGAAGGGTAACTAGTAGCCCGGACGGAATAAAAAGAAGGGTAAGAATAATCATAAGGGTGGAATAGGAATGAGAATGCTAATAATAATGACAAGAATTCCTGTAATGTTGGGGGGGATAAGCAAGCTAAACGTAAGGTTAAATTTCCTTGCAAGTTGTGTAAGGATGATCACCTCACTTACTTGTGCCCTCGTATTGATGAAGCCTCAAGATTCTTGGCACAAGGCCCAGTTGTGCTGACTAACCCTTTAACTCACAATCAAAATATGAACTCGATGACCCATGATCAGTCTGGTGGTGATCAAGATTCACCAGAGGGTAGTGGTCGTGGTTGCATTAACATGGTACGTGCTGCGAAAGTTGTGACCCATGCGAAAGACTATGGTTCATCACAACCCGGCCCAGGAAAGGAACCTGATCCACGAGGGACTCCTTTGCATATTGAAAAACCTGTGGATAAACATGAAGCTACACCTCACATTCCTAAGGGAGTCCTTAAGCATTCGGGGCACAATCCTAATGTCCGAGCCGGCCAAAACTATTCATTTGTCGAGGATTTGGGCGACACTCCTTGTGCGATGTCTACATTGGAAGTGCTTCAGAGTTGTCCTTCGCAAAGGAAGGCTTTGCTTTCTGCCCTTGCTGTGAATGATGATAATTCTTCCTCCGTGATTAAATTTGAAACCACAGGACTTCAGCCTCGCTTGCCTTACTATGTGTCTCTTTTGATTCACGTAGAATGTCTTAACATGACCGTCAAGCACACTGTGATTGACGAAGGTGCTCCTACTTCTGTGATGTCTTTATCATGTTGGAAGGGTTTATTTTCCCCTGAGTTTTCTAAATCAGTGACCATGTTAACTCCATTCTATGGGAGATCATTTAGGCCGCACGGGATCCTTCCTTCCCTTAAGGTCCATTTGGGAGGGAAGACCGTTGCGATAGAGGTTGAGGTGGTTGATGCACCCCTTGAATACAATCTCTTGCTGGGTAGGAATTGGATGTACAGTATGCAAGCTGTAGCTTCTTCCCTATTTCATGTTGTATGCTTTCCATTTAACAGGAAGATAGTCACGATTGATCAAACATCATTCAAGAATACGTCAGGTACTGCATCTTC
Source organism: Pseudotsuga menziesii (assembly GCA_001517045.1). Classification (NCBI taxonomy): domain Eukaryota; kingdom Viridiplantae; phylum Streptophyta; class Pinopsida; order Pinales; family Pinaceae; genus Pseudotsuga; species Pseudotsuga menziesii. The sequence continues at coordinate 976,045 of LPNX011130493.1, forward strand.
GGGAGCTTCGATCCCGATCGTTGAGCACTCTCAGCCGACAACTGGGAGTGTGGGTGTAGGCATGTATCCATCCCTTATGGGAAGTTTTGGTTGTGCTGCACCGATCCTTATGATAGGGTCTAGTTCTTGTGAGGCTTTGACATATATGAGATTGGTGTCTTTTCACACGATTCATATGGAAGATCCTTGGATTCTTCCTACGCCGAGTACTCCGAGTGAGCCCATCGTGACGGATGTGTCATTGCTTGCAACTATGGTAGCTTATCAAGCTAATCTTGAGAGCATTGCAGAGCCTAGTCCTTCCTCTTCAAGGACGGAGGAGGAGGACCCTTATATGCTGCATGCATGGGAAGTATAGTCTTCTCACGTGCATGAATACCTTGATAGTGTTTTCCCTTCAGATGAAGCGATTATTGAGGCCATGTCGGGAGTTGAGCCACCATGGGAAGAACTCCATCATAGATCTTACTTTCTTCCCGAGCTTTACTGCTTGGAGCGTGAGGACTTTAGGGAGGTTCTTAGTGAGAGAATTGGTAGTCCTATGGTTCCATTAAGATCTCTTGGTCTGATGGCTAATGGAAACATGGAAAATATATCTCCAATGATTCCTATCAATATCTCTTGCGATCCTGGCAGGATAGAGAATGTCTATATTGGGCCAGAATGTTCCCATGCTGAGATTCAAGAATACATCGAGCTGTTTAAATAATTCCGTGATATATTTGCTTGGTATTATGATGAAATGCCAGGTATCAACCCTCGTATTGTCGAACACGAGATGAAAAATTATCCCAATGCTAAGCCTCTTCGGTAACGCTTGTGTGCGGTGAATCCTAGGAAAGCACCCATGATTAAGGCAGAGATAGAGAAATTGTTGAAAGCCAGTTTTATCTACCCCATTCCCTTGACAGAGTGGGTTTCAAACCCCATTCCAGTGGATAAGAAGTAGGGAGCGATCCACATATGTATTGATTTCCATAATTTGAATCGTTCCTGCCCTAAGGACAATTTCCCCCCACCATTTATTGATCATATTTTGGATGAGTGTGCAGGTAGTAAGGTTTTTTCCTTCATGGACGGCTTTTTCGGATATAATCAGATATAAATTAAACATGAGGACCAACATAAGACTGCATTTATTTGTCCTTGGGAAACTTTTGCATATCGGAAAATGCCTTTTGGCCTTAAGAACATCGGAGCTACATTTCAGTGGGCCATGAACTTGATCTTCCATGATCTCAAATCGATTATCGAAGTATTTTTGGATGACCTTGCTGCTCATTCTCATATGAGAATACGTCATTCCTATCATTTGAGATTGGTGTTCGAAAGATGCTGCCATTATTTGGTCAGGTTAAATCCTCACAAGTGCATCTTTTGTGTGAAGTCAGGTCGCTTTTTAGGATTCATCATTTCTAAAGAGGGTATAAGAGTCGACCCTTTGAAGGTTGAGGCAATACTTCAGTTGTCTCCCCCGAAAAATATTCGTCATCTTCAATGTTTGCAAGGCATGGAAAACTTCTTACGGATATTTGTTGTCAATTTTGCCAATTTGACTAGAGGCTTCATGCATCTTTTGAAGAAGGACACCACCTTTTGTTGGGATAAGAAATCCCAGGAGTCCTTTGATGCACTCAAGCGACCCCTAGCATCGGCCCCGGTGATTAGTCCCCTAGACTATAGCCGTGATTTTCTACTTTATGTGGCCGCGTCCATGGAGACGATTGGTATAGTTTTGGTTCAAGAGGATGAGGAGCTCTAAGAGCATGTCAAATACTATCTGAGCTGAAATATTATTGACACAGAGGTCCATTATTCTCATGTTGAGAAGCTTGCTTTAGTTACCGTACATGCGGTTCAACAGTCGAGACATTATATTCTTTTTTGCCAGACCTTGGTTGTAGCCCATGTCAATCTGTTTCAATTTTCCCTCACTCGAAGGATGATTGGGGGAAAATTTACTAAATGGATTGTCATCCTGTAAGAATTCGATCTCAAGTTTGTTTTGGCAAAATCGAAGAAATTGTTAATTTTTGCAGAGATTATATCAGATTTCCCAAGCGAGGACGAGGAGTTGGTTTGTGAAGATACATTTATCGATGAACACATCTTCTCAATCTCAAATTTAGACCCATGGTATGGGGATATCATTATATATTTACAAACATTGAAGGTCCCTACTCACCTCTCACTAGATGAACGACGACGATTACGTCACGTGTCTAAGAATTACCTCATAGTGGATAACACTTTGTACTGCCATGAGGTAGATTCCATTTTACGATGCTATTTAACTCATGAGGAGGCTGAGGTAGTGCCGAATGATTGCCACGGAGGGGCGTGTGGTGGTCATTTATCTAAGCTTTCTACAGCCAAAAAAATCTTAAGAGTGGGTTAGTTTTGGCCGTCGATATTTAAGGATTGTGTAGATGTGGTCAAGAGGTGCCACCCTTTCCAGGTGTTTGCATGTAATATGCACTCGAAACCTGCCCCATTACATCCCATCATCACCACCGGTCCCTTCATTAAGTGGGGGCTTGATTTTATGGATTGCAACCCAGGTTTAGCTGGGGGGAATCATCATATCATAGTGGCTATTGATTACTTCACGAAATGGGCTAAGGCTATGCCTACAGTTAAATCCAACGGTGAGACAGTCGCACAATTCATATTCAAGTAGATTATTACTCAGTTCAGGATTCTGAAAGAGCTTGTCACTGACCATGGCTCGCACTTTTAGAATCATATGATGGAAGAGTTGGGTACAAACAAGAGCATTTCTCCTCTTACTACCCTCAAGTGAACATACAGGTAGAATTAGTGAACAAGTCAGTCAAATCCATTCTCCAACGAACCATCGTACAAAGCAATAATAATTGGCACATTATGTTATATCCTGCTGTGTGGGCATATAGAACCTCTATTAAGACTTCCACGAGTTTTTCTCCATATCAACTTGTACATGGAGTGGAGTCGGTATTGCCGGTTGAATGCAAGATTCCTTCTTTGAAGCTAGAAATAGAGCTCTTACCAGACACTTCAACATTGGAGGAGCATTTGGTCTACCTTGAGTAACTTGATGAGCACTGTCGAGATGCCTTGGTGGCTCTAGAAGTAAATAAACATCGTGTAAAGGTCCAGTATGATAAGTTTGTCTGTCCAAGGAGATTTAGTGAGGGAGACTTGGTCCTTTTGTGGGATCATCCGAAAGAACCCTTAGGGGCAGTAAAGTTTAACCCCATGTGGCATGGTCCTTACGTCGTCAAACGTGTGTTAGAGAAGGGCGCTTATGAGTTAGTGGATTATGAGGGAACGACCTTGGCGGAATCTAGAAATGGGATCTATCTCAAAAAATACTATGCATGATTTTCAGCCAAGGCTGGTTATTGTATATTATTGTATAGTTTTACATAGCTAGGTATTTTTCTTATAGTGATCGGGTTTGTGATTAGTTTTCGTTTCTTTTGGTAGATGTCAATGGAATCTTCCACCTACATAGGATTCGTGGATGGTGCGAGCCGTCACACTCAACACTCAGCCTCTGCTGCTTGGGTGATTTATACTCCTATGGGTCAAGTATTGTCTTCAGGAGGTGTATGTTTACGACCATCTTCAAACAATGTTGCTTAATATAGTGCCATTATTGAGCTTCTATGAGATGCCATTTTACATGGAATTCTCTCTCTTGAGGTATGTCTTGATTCGGAGTTAGTAGTGTCACAGCTTAATGGTTTGTACGATGTTAGAGATTCAACATTATTAAGAAGATTCTTACGTGTGAGATTATTAGAATGGCAATTTGACAATATAACATACATACATATTCCAAGAATTAATAATCAAGTTGCTGACTCATATGCTAACTACGTGTTAGTTTGGCATTTGTTTCATACACAAAAAATTCATCACAAACACAAATTTTTTACACATGTAAATAAATAAACTGATCATCATAAATTTTTTTATAAACATCCAAAATGTGGTAATACATAGTGTCATGATACAAAAATGGGGCTCTCAAGCCACCAGAATATAATACACGGTAATACAAAATGTATCACTTCCAGGTATCTAAACCTGTGGAGGAGGAGGGGGGTTGTGGTCATGGAATGTCACTACGGCTCTAGCTAGCCGTCGAAATAATAACACCCATGCTCGTGGTACACCCACCACATGGTGCTGCATAGCCTCAGGCAAGTCCTCGACTTGCGCCATGGGAACTCTGTGTGTCAGCCTCACAAAGTTGGTATGAATGCTCTGGAGCATCCGCTCCGCATCCACACCCATGATATCATCTCCTCTTCCCCTCTGTCTATGACGAGGGAAGCCTTCAAGCCACTGTGGTCCCACATCTGCATGCATATGGTAGATGTCACTATGTATTGTCACCCATAAATATGTCTTTTGATTCCATATAATTAGAGAACACAAAAAAATTAAATAACTCAAAAATTTAAAGAGAGGGTCGAGATTCGTTACCTATGTCACCGTATGCTGATCCTGGTGGTAGCGGCATGTCCGGGTCCCCCCGGAAATCTATCCCCGCATAGGGGTAGTCATCAATGGAAACTATCTGTTGTCGTCACCATGGAAAGAAATCAGTTGGATAGGGGTTGGACACCCTACCTCCACCCAGTCTGCGCATCGCATCCGCCCAACGCTGTTGGGCCGGATCTTGAACCCCGTGTAGAGGAACGTCAACTTTGGGGATTAATCCTGGAACACGCTTGAAGAAAAATGTGCTCAGTATGCTACTGAAATCGAAGTTTCACACTCTTCCCATCTTACACTCACTGAGCTGGTGTTTCATGTTTCCCAGTAGTGTAGTGCTCCAATCATCTACCGTGGGTATCATGCACTCCACTGCATAGAACATCAGAGGCCGCGAGGCCTGGTGGAGTGAAGCCAAGCCTGCTTTCCTGCCCACTATCAGTAGGATCACCTTTAGGCCCATCACCTATATGGAGTTAGTTGGGATTTGACTCCCCACCTTCTCCATGTCCAGATAGCAGTACAACACAATGTACTCATCTATAGTCAGGCCACCTCCGGGCCTGCGAGAACGTAGGTTCACTACTTCCCCCTGTCAGGAAAGGCCAGTAATAAAGTATATGTCCTCCACCTCTATGGTGAGGGACATCCCATCTATATGGAATGACTCTGAGTCTGGATCCCAGTAGTCCACCAGCATCTGCAATAGTCCTGGTTTGGCCCTTAAGCCACCAAGACACCAAAATTTGTAGAGCCCACATGCACGTAGTGCTTGTTGAGCCATTAGATCAGCCCTTACTGCCTCTTCTACATCACCATGTACACGTTCTCTCCAATCTAGGACCATCCTGCACAAAAAATTAGAAGTTTTCCCATTAGAATACTTAAAAAACCTCATGCGTGGCCGCATACGCGACTGTTTTCCAAATAGCCACATATGTAAGTGATTGTGAGGGCATTTTCTGTGTATATCCAATCCTATACATAGAAAAACCCTCGATTTCCGTGTGGGCCACAGTGCCTATTTTGGATTGGCCTAGAAATCCAAAATCACCATGGACTTTGATAAAAATTGCATCAAAATGGAAGAGTAGAGTATGGGTAAGTCCCTGGAAGAAACGGTAGTGGATTCCGCCGGTTGGATCTCCTAGAATTCGCTATTGAAATTTGAGTTCAAATGGGTAAAAATTTCAAATGTTTTATAATGTTTTGAATTTTTTACTATTTATAGAAATTTTTCAAATTTTTGAAAATTTCTACCCCCTTTCCTATAGTTTGGACCATTTCTAATCATTTTGGACCGTTTTTGACCTAATTTATGATGTAGGAGACCTTTTTGAGTGTCATTTCAGTCGCTGGATTGACCCATTCATGCCAATCTCAGGTATCATGTCTAAACTAGCATATAGGTTAGGTTTCATCACCATTTTCATTTTGCATGACCTTATGACCATTTCATTATAGCCTTAGGTACAAACCCCCTCTATTATGTCACAGAACCTTCTTGTTGTTTTAGAAGTGGCATGATATGAGTGGTAGAGCTTGACCTTACATGGGTACCCTAGTTAGTGCCTTATTTGCATTTGGTGCCCATGCTGACGTTTTGTTCCTTAGGGTGTGGGAGTCGATTGTATAGTATTGCCATGAAACTTCTCAAGAGCCTCATACTCCTCTTGATATTTTGCTGGCCTATTTCCCTCAGGACTCCCTTATGTCAAGTTGTAATTGCATTATCATGAGCTTTTCCTGCCTTATTGAGCTTTATGCCGGCTTCCCTGACATTGCGTTTCAGCCATATAGCCCGAGCTTGTCTCATGTCTAGCCATGCAGAGCCATTTTATATATCCTTTGCAGCTTGATTCCCTTTTTACCGGGAGGGTATTTTCCCCTGAGTGTTGCTATCCTACACATGTATCCTTGCATTGAGCATATGTATGTTCCATTGCTTGGAACTACTTTGTTTTCCCCTATGACACTCATCTCCTCCTAGTCTGTAACTATAAAGTAGTTTTATTCTTTTTCAAGCTTTTTAAATATTTGAAAAATTCCAAAAAAATAAAAAAATCAAAAACTCGGAGAAGGAAAGATGTTATCTTTGGCAACTGTTGAGTCGTGTCACCTTCGAACAGAGCATTGTATATCACATTCGTTGGTTGGTTTTATAGTTTGACTTTAGGAGCTGTACTCATTTATCTGAGTTTATCTCCACCGACTGGTTAAGCTTCCAGTCCCCATGGAGCCTCTATCAATGCCTCCTGTGTCGCATAGATGTCCCATTTTTGTATATCGAGTCTATGCTGCCTTTATTCAGTCACCATTCATCGTTATGCTCTTGTTCGAAGGAGGTTGAAACCTGAGTCGGCCATTCCTCATTATCTTGACTTTGCATGTCGGCCATTCCCGGTACAGTTCCTGGTTCATGCACGTTATTATTAAGTCCTTCCACATTATACAGCTTTGCTGAGTACCTCATGTTGGATGATGGGGGATGCCTTAATGCCCTCCTTCTAGCGGATTTCATCCCATCGACTTCAGATCATTTATTCTGGGATTCAAATCTAGAGTCATTTTTGAGTGGCTTGAGACTTGCAGTCATTAGTGGTAGGTTCTCTTGCCATCAACAGTATTTGGGAATACATCAATGTCCCCTGATCGATGGATCCTCTCAAGTGTTCAACCTCAACACATTTATTCACACTTGTTAGTTTGCACTCTAGTACCTTGATTCCCATTTTCATTATCGGTGGGTGATCTTGCGTCTGTTAACGATATACATCAATGACCGGTAATCAGATAATGGACTACTATGATATTCACATAGTAGGACATGTACTTGTAGCGGTTTGTGTAGAAGACCTTCTAGATTGGTGGCATTTCTTATATGCTACCTCCTTTATCGTGCCAGTGTTCATGAGATTTCAGCTCTCGTGACTTGATTCCAGTATATGTCAGTCATTTCCAGCTATTATGGAGATCTTGATCTATTGTATATCTTCAGCCATTATGGAGATCATGATCCTTTGTATATATTCATCATGGAGATTCTGATTTATGTATATTGTACGTGGTGATGACCACTTAGGTGATATCTTGTATCATGCCTATTCATGGCCATTGTACTCTTATGTATCTGGGACTGCTATATGTATTTGTAGTATGTGCAAAGTTGTATCATTGTACTATGCTGATTGGGTGGCTGGTCTTCCATTTGGGATCCTTCATCACTCCACTTCTAGGATGAACTTATAATGTATTTCAGCCATCGTATGACCCCTCTAAACTCACACATTAGGGGGCATCTGTTATAGCTGATTTTACCACTCCAGGTGAATCACACTTGTATGGCCTTCCCCCGTCTCTCTGCAGAATCCTTAGACCCCTTGGACCATTTTTTGTCCTTTGATGTTTCCTTGACCATCCCTATAAACATTTGAAAATTCATATACGTGACTTTTAAACCCCTAATCATGTATATACGCGGGTTTGAGTCCTAAAACCGCGTACATCGGGATGTGTGCATAATCCAAATCCTTTTGGTGTTTTCCTTGACATGGATCTGACTCACTTGACTCCTGGCCTTCCATATGCCTTGAGATCGATCGGATTCGACCTTTCATTACCCCTTTGAAAATCTATATAAGGAACTATTTGGTACATAGAAGGCATAAGAGAGAATTGAGAGCAAAGAAACTATAGTCCATTTTTGCCGAAACTTGTGCTTGAGTCTGCATCCCTTTGTCCCTTGGAGCACTTTTGTGTTCTTCCCAAGCGTGCCTTTTTCTTGTGAGCTTGCTATCAAGAGATGGAGGATTGAGGTGGTGGATGCCCAAGTGGGGGATTTAGTTTCTTCGATTCGCAGACATACTGACAAAGGTTTTATCCATTGTAATCTCTGATTTTATATTAATAGAAATATCTTTTCCTATCCAATAATGTATGTTTGAATTAAAATTTTAGCCATGGATGACTTCAAATGCTTATAGATTGTTGATTATATATGCTATAATAGATCTAACACCTATATATATAGTATGATTGTCTTGTTTACTTGTTGTTGAGGAAGTGATTTATCAATTCATGCTGAAGTTGGAAAGCTCAACGGGGATCTACTTCAACCATCTAGAATAAGGTACGAGGTCTGATCCTTTAGTGTTAGATATTTAATTTCTATTGCATATTGGAAATGATTGATTTCTGGAGTCAAGCTGTCTGTTGTGGTACCCCAAGCCATATGAATTTCTCTCCGTAACAGGGGGCCTTTGAGGTACTAGTTGGTGCACCCTTGGGGTACCAGTTGGTGCTTTCAGGATTTAGGATTTGTTACCTTACCCATATGGTCGATCCCACCTGTGACTATCTGCCTGAGTATTGGTTATATTGGGGTGACCTTAGTTGCCTTAGGGATCGTAGGGGGTACTTGCAAAGGTTATTTTGTAGGTGTCCTGTCTATGTAGGGGTTAAACATCACAGTCGCTTTACGTGTTGAAGCTGAGGGCCACTATAATTGGTTACGAACCTCCGCTTGTAGTGTATGGGAGTCTCAAGCCTCTCTTAGGTGAGGCATACCTGCTACATTCAGGAGCTCACAGATCCCCCCCTTGGTTTGCTTGTCTTTTGGCTATAGATTTTCTTAGGAGTGTGCTCTATGTATGCTAGATTGATTAGGGTTGCATAGTTAGATTGGGTCTTTTTATTTTTGTCAAGTCATTGTGGATCCGGGTGCGGCACTCCGTTGTTCTCGTCATTTAGAAGGACTTCTTCCTTCTACGTCTCCTCCTCCTTTGGGAGAGAGAACCAGATAATCCAGGTAGACTAAATCTCACTTTGATTCTCACACCATGAGTGACCATGAGTCTGAGATCCCGAAGATACCTTATATTTCACCTCCAGTAGGGGAGGTTGAACCTTCAAGCAAATTTGGGACTCCAGTAGGGTCAAGCCCTTGTATGGTTGTGACATCGCCTGATGATCCTTCACAATTCTTGGGCTACATGCACGCAAACCATTGGTATTGGTCGCGTAGTACAAACCATGAGACTCACCATGCACCCACTAGCACTAGCACTATAAGGTATGGCATGCCAGACCTTCCCGAGACTGGTCCGACACCCAATGTTGGATTGAGTGTTGAACCCGGTGTTGCGCCTTGGGGCACTTCCATTCCTTGCCAAGCGGAGAGGTTTGGTAGCACTATTCATATTACACCTTCCATCTCCTCGGTGGAGGTTCCCTCACACATGCATCCTAGGCCTATCACTTCCATTCCCGTTCAAGGGAATGATCCTAGACATGTGAATATTGGGGGCATAAGTTATATCCCTTCCGATATTCCACCATCTTCAACACCGGTTCCTTCAAATGATTATTTGATGACACATCCTCTTCCTAAATCACATGGTCCTTCAGGCCGGAGTTCTACTGTTAGTCATGTTCGTCCCACGTCTGGTCTCACTGTAGTGTCACAAGGCCATGTGCCTCCTTATGTGTCAGCCGGGTATGTACCATCTTATGGACCATCCTATGGAGCATCTTATGGACAAACCTATACACCTTACGGGTCCGAGTATCAACCCGCTTATCAGTCTCTTAACTATGGTTTCATAGCACCCGAGCCTCAAGGTGCTCCAAACTATAACACACAATCCTATATGGGTCAAATGTGAAGAGGTTACTATCCCACTAGCTAAGGACATGGTGTCTATAGCAATCAAACCTATGTGAACTAGCCCTATTAGGGAGGATGGAACCAAATGGCTCAGCCTAGGATCCCTTTCCTTACAACATTGAACTTACCTAACTTGTCAAGATTGACAAATGATCCTGTGTCTCATGACCCGACATGGTCAGTCGTTCCCACCAAGCTTCCTTTGGACATTCCAAATTTTGAAGGTAAGGCTGGTGAAGATCCTGGTGAGCACGTCATTACGTTCCACCTTTGGTGTTCTTTGAACTCCTTGAATCATGATTCGGTTAACTTAAGGCTATTTCAACCCACCCTTACGAAGCCTACATCAAAGTGGTACATATAGTTTCCTGGGGGGGATTACACATCGTTTAATGACCTAGCTATGACCTTCCTCAATCACTTTCAGCTACCTGTGCATTACGATGCCGGTTCTAAACTCTTGTTGACATTTCAGAAGGACAAAGCAACACATATATTTAATCACATTCAAGAGTGGCATAGACGGAAGAGATTGATTAAGGCCTTTATACCACCATAGTTCCTTTTGGAATGGTTCCTCAAGTCTTTATTTCCTTACTTAGAGAAGGATGTTTCCACATCCAGAGTGTAAAATGAGAAACAAGCTATCTTTAGAGCTTAGCAACTGGATTTGATTTATACTCAATCTGGGTTCTTGTATGAGATCATACTGAACACACCTAGATCCAATTTCGACCCTAAGTTTAAACCTGGGCCACATGCCGATGGCATTATTGGCTCCGCAAGTGCTAAGCTTGTAAGCTCGGTTACAAACCAAATGAATAATTTGTCTATTAACCAGCCTGCTTCGGGACAAGCTACGGATTCGTCTCATCCTACCTAGACGACGGATGTGCTTTCAGTACAATTGTCGAACTAGAAAGGTAACCAGCAACCTGGATGGAATAAAAAGAAAGGTAAAAACAATCAAAAGGGTGGGAATAGGAATGAAAATGATAATAATGAGAAGAAAAACAATAATGCTGGGGGGACAAGAAACCTAGGCATAAGGTTAAATTTCCTTGTAATATTTGAGGGGATGATCACCTTAATCACTTGTGCCCTCAGATGGAAGATGCCTAGAAGTTCATCACACAGGGCCCAGCTGTGTTGACAAATCCTTTAGCACAAAATCAAAATATGAACTCGAGGACCGTGGATCCTAATGGTGTTTCAGGTGGGACTCCAAACCCGTTGGACACCATTAGTGGCCATGGTTGCATTAATATGATGTTTGCCAAACATGTTGTGACTCATTCTAAGGACTATGGTACGTCGTAACCAGACCTGGGAAAAGAACCTGCTTCACCTGAGAGCCCTTTGCGTATCAAAAAACATAGTGATAAGCTTGAAGCTTCACCTCACATTCCTAAGGGAGTCTTGAATCATTCGAGACACAATCCTAATGATCGAGCCACCCAGAAATATTCTATTGTCGAGGATTTGGGCTAGACTCCTTGTGTGATGTCCTCTTTAGAAGTTCTCTAGACTTGTCCTCCACAAAGGAAAGCCTTGTTGTTTGCTCTTGGGGTGGCTGATGGAAGCTCTCCTTCGGTGATCAAATTTGAAACTCATGGAGTCCAGCCTCACTTTCCTTACTATGTGTCCCTTTTGGTTCATGTAGAGTGTCTAAACAACACCATAAAGTGCACTGTGATTGATGAAGGCATTGCGGCTTCCGTGATGTCTTTGTCATGTTGGAAGGGGTTGGGTTCTCCTGTGTTGTCTAAGTCGAGCACCATGTTAACTGCATTTGGTAGAAGATCGTTTATTCCACACGACATTATTCCTTCCCTTGAGGTTCAATTCGGAGGGAAGACCATCACGATCAAGGTTGAGGTGGTTGATGTGCCCCTTGAGTATAATATTTTACTGGGTAGGAACTGGATATACAATATGCAAGCGGTCACATCGTCGCTCTTCTGGGTTTTTTGTTTTCCTTTGGATGGGAATATTGTGACGATCGATCAAAGATACTTTGATAGTTCTAGTTCAAAAGCATCGTCGGGAGCTTCTATCCTGGTTATCGATCATTCTTAGGCAACAACTGAGAATTTTGGGGTGGGCATGTATCCTTCGCTAATGGGAAATTTTAGTTGTGTCGTGCATGTTCTTATGATCAGTTCTAGTCTTGGTAAGGCTTCAACATCATTGAGTTTGGTTCCTTTTCACACTTCACATATGGAGGATCCTTGGACTATTCCTTCTCCAAGTACTTCAGGTGAAGTTTCTATCCCTGACGAGATGAACATGCCGTTGTCTACATCTATGGTGGCTTATCAAGATAATATTGATTTGGTTGTAGAGTCTCATCCTTCCTCTTTGCCAACGGAGCAGGAGGAACCTTATGCATTTCCTTCTTGGGCAGTGTCGTCATCTCACTCACATGACTACCTCGATGACATCTTTCCATCAGATGAGGCTATTCTCGAGGCTATGTCTAGGTTAGAACAAACTTGGGGAGATTTGCATCATAGATATTATTTTCTCCCTAAGGTTGATGATATTTAGTGTGATGAATTTAAGGTGATATTTAGTGAGAAAATTGGTAGGCCCGTGGTCCCATTAGGCTCTCCTAGCAAGTATGCCGAAGGGAACATGGCTAACTTGTCACCAACTATACCTATTGATATTTCTTACATTCCTGGAAAGATTGAAAGTGTGTACATTGGGGCAGATTGTTCCCCCAATGAGATTAGAGAGTACATTGATATTTTTAAATAATTTTGAGATGTGTTCGCTTGGTCGTATGAAGAAATTTCAAGAATTTACCCTTTCATTGTCGAACATGAAATGAAAAACTATCCGGATGCCAAACCTGTTCGATAATGTTTGCATGCAATGAATCCTAGGAATGCACCTGCTATTAAGGTTGAGATAGAGAAGTTACTCAAAGATGGCTTCATCTATCCCATTCCCTTGATGGAGTGGGTGTTAAACCCTGTTCTGGTGGATAAGAAGTTGGGAATGATCCATGTATGCACTGATTTTAGAGATTTGAATCATGCATGTCCTAAGGATAACTTCCCCACTCCATTTATTGTCGATCAAATTTTGGATGAGTGTGCAGGGAGCGAATTTTTCTCCTTTATGGATGGCTTTTTGGATATAATCAAATTCAGATTAAACCCAAGGACAAATATTAAGACTACTTTCATTTTTCCATGGGGTACTTTTGCATACTGAAAGATTCCTTTCGGCCTTAAAAACGCTGTAGAAACATTTCAATGAACAATGACCTTTTCCTTTCACCATCTTAAAAATATTATTGAAGTGTATTTGGATGACTTAGATGCTCACTCTCGTATGAGAGTGGATCATCCTTATCATTTGTGTTTGGTTTTCGAAAGATGCCGCTATTATCAAATTTGGTTAAATCCTCATAAGTGCATATTTTGTGTGAAGGTTGGCCACTTACTAGTGTTCATTGTCTCCAAGGAGGGTATAAGGGTAGATCCTTTGAAGGTTGAGGCAATACTTCAATTGTCTCCCCCTTGTAAAATTAGACATCTTCAGTGTTTGCAAGGTATGGCAAACTTCTTGCAAATATTCCTTGTCAATTTTTCCAATTTGACCAAAGGATTCATGCGTTTGTTGAAGAAAGACACTCCATTTATCTAGGATGAGTGAGCGTAGGAGTCTTTCGATGCTTTGAAGAGAGCCTTGGCATCGGCCCCCATTCTTAGTCCACCCGACTATACCCATGATTTTTTATATATGTGGCCGCATCTCAAGAGATGATTGGTATGGTATTGGTTCAAGAGGATGAGGAGCTCCATGAGCATGTCATCTACTATCTTAGCCGAAACCTTATTGATGCGGAGCTTCGTTATACCCATGTTGAGAAGTTGGCCTTAGCTACTGTCCATGTGGTTCAACGTTTGAGGAATTATATCCTTCTTCACCAGACTTTTGTTATAGCTTGCATTAATCCATTTCAATTCGTCTTGACCAGAAGGATGATAGGGGGAAAGTATAATAAATGGTTTTTGATATTGAAAGAATCTGACCTCGAGTTTGTTTCGGTGAAGTCGAAGAAGTCATTGATTTTTACTGAGCTTATATCCAATTTTCCGAGTTTGAATGAGGGAGAATTTCATGAGGACTCTTTCGTTGATGAGCACATTTTTCTTATTTCAACTGCAGATAGATGGTACGGGGACATTATTGTCTACTTGCAAACTTTTAAGGTTCCTTCTCACCTCTCACAAGATGAGCTTCGACGACTACGTCATGTAGCGAAGAATTACCTCATTGTGGATAACACTTTGTACCATCATGGGGTTGACTCCATTTTGCGTTGTTGCTTAAATCATGAGGAGGCTGAGATTGTTTTGAATGATTGCCATGGAGGAGCGTGTGGTGGTCATTTATCTGGGATTTCTACAGGTCAACAGATTTTGAGAGAAGGTTATTTTTGGACATCCATATTTAAATATTGTGTTAATGTGGTCAAGCAGTGCCACCCTTGCCAGGTGTTTGTTTGGAATATGCACTCTCATCCTGCCCCTTTGCATCTGATTATCACCACCAGTCCCTTCACCAAGTGGGGGGTCGATTTTATGGATTGCAACCCAGCTTCAGCTGGGGGGCACCATCACATTATTATGGCTGTTGAATATTTCATGAAATGGGTAGAGGCTATTCCCACAGTTAAATCTAATGGTGAGACAACCACACATTTCATATTCAACCAGATTATCACCCGGTTCGGTATTCCAAGGGAGCTTGTCACTGACCATGGCAGGAACTTTCAAAACAAGATGATGGAAGAGTTGTCTTTGAAGTTAGGGTATAATCAAGATAATTCCTCTTCTTACTATCCTCAAGCGAATGGACAGGTTGAAGTAGTGAACAAGTCACTTAAGTCCATTCTCCAATGAACCATCGCACAAAGCAGGACCAATTGGCATATCATGTTATATCCTACTTTGTGGGCTTATCGAACTGTGGTTAAGACTACCATTGGTTTTTCTCCCTATCATCTTGTGCATGGGGTGGAGTCGATCTTACCAGTTGAGTGTGAAATCCCTTCATTGAAGCTAGCCGTGGAGATTTTACTAGACACTTCCACATTGGAAGAGTGTTTGGTCCACTTGGAGCAGCTTGATGAGTAGTGTCGAGATGCTTTAGTGGCTCTTGAGATTAACAAGCGCCGCGTTAAGGTCTGGTATGATAAGTTTGTCCATCCTAGGAGGTTTAGTGAAGATGACTTGGTTCTCTTATGGGACCAAGCTAAGGAACCCTTGGCGGTAGCAAATTTTAATCCCATGCGGCATGGTCCTTACGTGGTGTTGAGGCCTAAAAAATCACAGGCAACAACAATAAGGGATTCTCCCCAGTCAATGTTCCCAACTAGCCCATGACTGTTTGGTGTAGGGAATCCATCCGGTTTGCGGTCCGGCTACCGTAGGTCAAGTAACAGAAATAAGAGGTTTTACTGGTTGCGGCTCGATCCACCGTATATATTTTTGTATTTTTGACTTTAAATATGATATGCAAGTGCCTATTTAACATGCAGATTGATAGAGAATGCAAGAAGTATTCATAATGTGATGCGCAAGTTCTTACCTCTCATCTTAAACTCTCATGCATCTAAATCACACACACAGCAAGAAATTAAATCTAACTACCTACCTATCCCTAGGGAGCAAGATCGTCACTTATTAATGAGTAATGTATCTTGTGCATGCACTATAAAGAGAAATTTCAGATAGCTAATATTTCTTCCAAAACACATGAACAATTAAAGATATTTAGACAACCAGATAGCCAATTGCTTATGAACAACATTCATTACTCATGGTGGTAATTTTCATAAAATGAACCAGAAATCATTCAGACAAGAACATAGGTCCTAAGAGTTAGAACGATCTCACAGTTAATGAACATAAAGCTGAAAACAAAATAGTTCCTCTTCAACAAATCCATAGCATAACATTTGAACATCCCACCAAGCTTTCTCCAATAGGAAAACTGTAATTCTCTATTGCAAAAGGAAATAGTTCTTCTTACAATAAGTCTTCACTAATCTAACTGGGAAAAAGTGCCTTTTCCTTATCTAAATCTCCTATGTTTATACAAGTACCATCAAACTGTTGGGCTGCCCATTGATGACTCTTCGGCTTCCTCCAACCGTTTAGTTTTCCAATTTTGTTTTCTTATCAGTGCTCATGATTCACGTAATATGTTACATTTCTAATTAAGATTAATGAGTACTTCATAGAACCGGGCCAACTTAGTGACTGACGGGCCCTTTCTCGAGCCTGGGCTTCCATCGTCATCGATTTTTCCTTGTTTTTATTTGATTTAAGTAAACTCTATTTGTCACTCTTCGATCAACTCTCCTCAGCTTTATCCTTCAGTTAGGCCTCCTTGCCGCAGTAATTTGAGAGAACATTTTGAGTTCATCTACATAATTTAACAACTAATTAGGAATGCATCTTTTCAGCCATAATAAAATTGAACAACTAATGAGGAATGCGCTTTAGCTGCATAACCTTTAACCCAAAGCAAAAACCCCACTGCCACCCAAAGAAATTTAAAAAGAATCACAAAAGGTGGGAAAAATCCTATCGGCAGCTTGAAACATTAGACATCAGGAAGATAGTTCAAGGAACATCCACAACGGAGAGCTTCAAATGCACAATGAGTTCCGTAGGACCACTAATCCTATCGGCGTCCAGAAGACTAAACATTAAAGCATTGGGCGGGGATTCCTCTTCGGTGACTTGGGAGACATAGCGCCGGGAGGTTAGAGAAGTACGCAGCTGAAATGGCGGAAGATGAAGAGACTACGGACTCCGCAGTGAATAAGACATATCGGAGAAACCAAACAGAACATCGGTGGGTGGAGTGGCTAGAAAACATATAATTAGTTTACTCGAGAGCCGCAATGCCGAAAGGCAATCAGACTACCACCCCCGATCAAAATCATAAAACATTCCAAAACTGCAAAAACAAGTCAAAAACACGACATCGACAGAACACTCATCGTCCAGCTTCCGCAATTGAGGTTCCATAAGGAAAGATGGATCTGAAGCATTGTTTGAATGGCCTCCAAAAAAATAAAAAACTAAACGCTAAGTTCCAACAGACCTTCAGCCGGGTAGCGACAAAAACCTGCTTTACCTCCAGGACAGTGGCGAAAGCAACGAAAAATATTTATGAAAGAAAGAGATCACCAATCAAACAGGCAAAATCCAACAGTTTCAGACATGGGAAAATTTTCAAAAAGAACGAAAACAGTCGTCCTCAAAATAATTCAACTTGCAACAATGAGAAAATGGACAGAAATCATGAATCCAAACAAAATTAGGCAATATAAACTAAAGGGAGGGTCCAAAATTTTAAAAATTGGGGGGAAAAAAGTTGCAGCTGCAACAATTGGCGACTGTCTGGTGAACCTAGATCTTTGGACAATTTATTCCTTAAGTATCAGACTGTTTTAATAATAGAACCAACATGTTGAATTCTTCTAGATGTCTAAATTTCCCAAATGGAAAATATATGTACTTTTAATCATTGATGATAGTCCAATTTAGGGGAAAGGAAAAAAAGATCTCCAAGTCAAGATAACTCTTTTGAGGCCAGGAAGATGAGTTTCATTTATTACCTCTATCTTCGGGTAGCTCCCAGCTTGGACACCATAGGATTGTAACATATGGTAAACAGAAATATTCATGTGTTCCTCATTCCCATGTCATTTTTCACTTTTGTGCTTTTGAACTTTTGTTCTTTGCATATGAGTCCTCCTGCATGCCTTTCTTTCTGAAATTTTTTATTTAGGCTCTTCTATCCATAGTGTCCTTTTGTGTGAGAGATGTATTTAAATTTCAGCTCACAGACGGAGAAGAACTTTGGCAATTTGGTACTTATATGGTTCAGTACTTTGTTTCGATACATACTGCTTTTAGAGGAGTTTTTTGACTCTTATCTGCCTTTTGGATTTCAATTCTTGACATGTGATCATTTATATATAATATACTGTTTACCTTGCTTCTTTTTCATGGGTCCTTTGCTATTACTCTCTAAGAAATTTTAAATGTGAGATGGATGGAGCCTCAAAATAGTATTCCAAACCTTTGATCCTGGTTTATTTTACAAGGATTAAGTAGGCCTTCAATGTGTTGATAGCCATTCAGGAAAACTGCTAAACTAGAAGAAATTCTTTTAGATAGAACAATAGTACACAGTCTTATACTAAAGGACTTTAATTACTCGAGAATTCTGATACTCTCCATGTAACCAAAAGTTTTCCTCTTGCTTATTGAAATCAATCCAAATCTAAACTACAACAAATCAAAATAAACAGTCAAATCAAATTATTTATGTACAAGATAAAAGAACAAAACAAAACTTAGGAAAAATAAGGTTTGAGAACTAAACCATTTACTGGCAAGTTCTCTTCCCACCCCTGAATATCCCGCAACTTATAGGTTGAGGGGCCAAGCTTTGCCGCAATCTAGAAAGGGCCTACCCATAGCTGTTGGAATTTCATGTGTTTTCCTTTCTCATCATGGGGATGGTCCCACTTGAGAACCAAGTCTCCCACCTCAAAATATTTTGTTCCAGCTTTGTGTTTATCAAACCATCTCTTTACTACTTCCTGTTGTTGTTTAAAACATTCTCTGGCCTTGTCTCCAGACTCTTCTGCCTTCAAAATATTGTGTATCCTCATTTGCAAAACTTCATTATTTGATCCTTTGGATTCCTGGGTGATTATGGAAGAGGGTAGCATGATGTTGGGGGGTAAAATGGCCTCTTTTCCATAAACAAGGGTATATAGGGACACACCTAAATAAGTCTTGGGGGTGCCCTATCAAGGGTATATAGGGACACACCTAAATAAGTCTTGGGGGTGACCCTATCATCCCACAAATCATTTGGTAATGCTGAGTGCCAACTCCTCTGATTCTCTATCACCGTCTTTTTTAAAATCCTAATTAGATTCTTGTTTGTAGATTCAGCCAACCCATTTCCATAAGGATAGTAATTTGCAAAGTAGTGTAATTTAATTCCCTTTTCATGATCAAATGCAATTAATTTAATCGAGGAAAAGTGAGTAGAATTATAAAAAACTAAAGAGATTGGAACTCCAAACCTGGTCATAATATGATCTTGCAGGAAATCCATAACCGCATCTTCATTTACTTTACGCAATGGAATGGCTTCAACCCAACGAGTGAAGTAGTTGGTTGCTGTCAAAATATATTTGTGTTGCAAAGAGGAATTTGGGTTTATCTCTCTAATGATGTCTATCCCCCACTGTTCAAAAGGTTCTGTTATCATAACAGGCTTTAAAGGTCCTGCCGCTTTAACCTGTCTTCCACCACACCTTTGGCAGACATCGTACTTTCTGACATGAGCGTGTGCATCTTTGAACACTGTGGGCCAATAGTATCCGGTTCTGAGAATTTTATGGGCTGTAGTATCCCCAGAGAAATGTCCTCCAGCAGGCCCATCATGTAAATCTATCATTACTCTTTTCGCATATTCTTTCTCTAAGCATCTAAGGAGAACTCCGTCATAATTCTTTCTGAATAATATTCCTTCAACAATTTGATAGGAGGATGATTTAAGACGTAATTCTCTTCTTTTCTTAGAATTCCAGTGCTCCGGTAATAATCCCATCTGAAGGTAATGAATAAGGTCTTGATACCAGGAATCTGGAGTTGTAAAAAGGGGACATATATCCATCATATGTAACTCAGCTTCATCTTCCCAGTCCTGCTCTTCATTGTCTTTACTTTCAGCCATCAGTCTGCAAAATACTTGCCCTTTGACTATAGAATCTGGTTTGAATTCGAGGTCATACTCCTGTAGGGCTGTTACCTAGTTTCCTCTTCTTTCCCCTAACTCCTTCTATATGAAAAGAGATCTCACAGCTAGGTGTGGAACAATCACCTTCGTTTGGTTCTTTAGTATGTATGGCCTAAATTGTTTCACTACTTTGAACAATGTGTATGCTTGTTTATCCACAGCCGGGTAAGTCAATTCGGCCCCTTGCAGACCAGTGCTCATAAATGATATGGGGAATTCTTCTCCCCCATATTCCTTCTAAGTAAGCACAGCTGCTAGTGAATCATCAGATGCAAAAGTGTACAAAACAAAATCTTTCTCAAAATTTGGACTTTGAGGGAGGGTGTATGTGCAACAACTATTTTGATTTTGCTAAATGCGTTCTTCTCTACATCAGTCCATTTGAATTGTACACTTTGCTTTACCATTTGCTGCAAAGGTCTAACAATTTGCGCGAAATCGGGTACAAACCTCCGCACGAAGTTTATTATTCCCATAAATGACTGCATGCCCTTTTTATTATGGGGTAAGGGAATTCGTTCGATGGCTTTGATCCTTTCTGGGTCTATGGAGATCCCCTTCTTAGAAACTACGTGACCCAACAAATTACCTTCTGTAACAACAAACATGCACTTCTTGGGGTTTAGTGAGATACCATATTTTCTGCAGCGTTCAAAAATCTGCTTTAGATGGAATGCATGTTCCTCTCTTTTCTTTGAAAATATCATGATGTCATCAAGGTATACTACAACACTATAGCCAACCAGACCATGGAAAGCTATGTCCATAGCCTTTTGGAAAGTTGCTCCAGTGTTTATGAGTCCAAAGGGAATTCTTCTATAAGCAAAAGTTCCCCACCTGGTTCTAAACGTCGTTTTAAGTCTGTCTTCTTCAGCTACTAATACTTGATTGTAGCCTGAGAATCCATCTAATAAAGAGAACAGTTCAGAACCTGAAACTATTTGTAATATCTGCTCCATGGGTGGAACAGGATAATTATCCTTATCTAAAGCACGATTTAAGTTTCTGAAATCCACGCATAGCCTGATTTCTCCGGATTTCTTTCTTACCGGAACCAGGTTTGAAACCCATTCCGAGTGTCTAACCTTGAAGATAATCCTAGCATCCAATAGTTTCTTGACTTCACTCTGGATTAAAGGTTCTAATTTTGGATGCATTTTCCTCAAAGGCTGCTGATACAGCTTGATTCCAGATCAGATGGGGATAACATGCTGGATAATATTGGTGTCATACGTCTTCAGATCTTCATACGTCCAAGCAAAAACATCTTTATATCGTTTGAAAAGATTGATAAACTTATTCCTTTCATCTGGGGAACAACATTGTCCCAAACTCACGTACTTGGGCTCCATTTAATTCCCCAAATTGATCAACTCGAACTGTAGAGACGAGCTATGATTCTTTGCATTAGTTGGTCTTCTGAATTTCTCGTTTAAATCAAACATTCGTTCTAAAGTATAGACTCCTTTAGGAATGAAGTTATTGAATTTAAACTCGGCTTGATGTTCTTCATCATCAATAATAGCCCCTTTTAAAGTCTCATCATTTGTCAAGCATTATATAATATGCTAATCATCATCGAACACTCGTAGATTGGTTAGCATGTCTGGAACTGAAGGCCTGAAAAGTAGTTCAACAGAGAACTGATTATTAGAAGGCACAAGTCTTGCAGCTGAGGTGGCTAACAAGTCAGCTACGACATTCTTAAGTCTCGGAATCGATACAATGTTAAATGCCTCAAAATTTTGAAGTAAATCCCATACTTCACTTTGATAAGCTTTTAAGTGAGGAGAAATGCAATGTATTTGATTTCGGATTTTCTTTACAATTATTTCAGAGTCCCCAAACACCTTCATATTTTTTACCTTAAATTCAATTGCTTTCCTTATTCCCTGAACTAATGCTTCATATTCAGCTGTGTTATTTGTACATTCAAAATCTAACCTACATGCAAGAAAATGTTTGTTTTTTTCAGGGTCAATCAGGACACAGTCGACTCCTGACCCTTTTAAAGTTTTACAACCATCAAAGAAAAATGTCCAAAAATCGCTAACTACTGTGCGGGAATTAACATCTACTTCTACTGCTAAGTCTACTATTTTACAATCAATTTCATCAGCCTGCGAAAACCGAAGGAGATCAGGCTGAGTGTCTGATGTATCACTGGCCTCTTCCGCTTGATAGTTTCCTGGTTCGAGCTCAACAAAGTAGTTTCCCAAAATAGAATCCACTGGTTCATTTTTACCCTCGAACTGAGTAACATTGTGTTTCATGTGAGGCTCCCTCAAAACCTTAATTTGGTTTGGGATTCCTTTATATGGTAGCCACAGATGTGACCAATCCGAGGCAAAATATCCATCAATCTTAGCCGACCAATCCCTTCTTAAAACAAGCTCATAAGCTTCTGGTATGTCAGCCACCACAATATCAATGAATTGTCACACCTTATCATTCGAAGATAGATGGATGAGGACATCCTCCGTTTCCCCAATTACCTTCATGCTTGTTTTATACAACTGGACGACCCTCCAGGTGGATGGTTTAGGCTACCCACTTATTCTCTTGTAGACTAACATCGGCATGACGTTAACTGAGGCCCCTGAGTCCATTAGGCAATTATGCTTGTTGTGGTTGAAAATTAAAAAGGTAAGGAGAAAAGGTGGATTATTGCTTTTAGGCTTACCTCCCATACTTGCTTCACCAATTTATTCTTCCTGGGGTTGGTTGTCAGTAGGAAGCCTCTCCTCTGATACTTCAAGTGCTTTCAATAGCTTTTCTTTTTGCTGCTGCATATTGCACATTTCAAATAACGAGATGTTTGCCCTTACCTTTTTTATATCCTCCACAATGTCATAATCCATCTTATGTTCTGTGGGCTTTGATTTAACATTATCTATTTTTTCTTCATTGGGCTTAGTAAACATGTTGGTCTGTCTAGGATTTTGATTGGTGATGGTAAATTCCAGAATTTTATTAGTTGAGGAGTTGTTTTGAAGTTTCTTAACATTATTTTGAAGTCTTTTGATCTTCAGGAGCATAAGACTATTTTCCTTAACCAACCCCTGGCTTCTTGTTGCTACATTTGTTTCTAGGATGCTCTCATTCCTCAAATCCTTTTCCTTAGTGGCATCAAACAAAGAAACATAGTCCCATAAAAACATGGTCTCATCTATAATGTCCTCTTTCGATTAGGCCTTGATGCCCAAAACCGCTAACCTATGTGATTCCTGTGGGTTCGAGCGGTTACTAACAGCCATGGAATAAGCTAAGGACTGATGCCATACATAGAAGATCTAGGCCATCATAATTAGGTCAAGAAGGGCCACCGGGGCCAAAGGCCACCTTCGTGCATGCCATCTAAGCATTATTTAATGATGCATGCACTCTTTAAGTCTCCATCTGCATGCATGAAAGTCAACTGCAAATTAGAAGATAAAGTGACCTAATTAGGTCAAAGATTAGGGTTTTTATAGTTGAAAGTTATAAAAGGAGGATAAAGCGAAAGGAGACTTCACTTTTTATGATTATTATTTTGGGAGCTCTTGGATTGAAGCACAGCGTTCCGCACAATAGTTGGGGTTCGAGACAGAGTCTTCAGCTAATGGGATTTCGGTAGTGAAACATCTATCCTAGTCTCATTCAGGGTAAACCATACAGGTTCACCATTTTCTCTTACATTCATTCATAAGCTATCCAATATATGGTATAGATCGTTGCAGGGACATGTGTGCAGCCGTAAGGGGGGGTTTTCAGCCAGAAAGCCCTAATCAGTTGCTGGGCCTTCAGATCTCAGCTTTACTCTAAAAATAAGGAACCATTGTCATCATCAGCATCATACTCTGGTACCTGGTGATTATTAGATCCATCCATGCTCATCCGGAGTAGTTACCAGCTATTTCGGGATCAAGGGGGCGTGAGCAGCTGCCTCTCTGGAGCAAGTCGCTATCCTGCCTAGAGACCTCAGAAACTCCACATGTACTAGGAATTCTCTTCAACACGAGAAGGCTATCAGTCCTGCGAATCAGCAGTGTCATCGGACACCTCCTTCACTGAAAACGTCACCCTATTCTGACTTGGGTTCTTGCTGCTGGGGTTTCATCGGAAGCGGAAGATATCTGTCCATCTCCGATTTAGTTCTTGGTGCTTGCATACTCTCTTAGGAGCAGTCTAGCCGGCTTATCAGTGGTAAGTGTTCATTCTATCTCACAAACCCTAACCCTAATTTTTGCTATAAAATAGGGATTTTTGCATGGCAGTTTGCATGCCCAGTTGTATCAGCATATTTGCTTAGAAATAGAAAATATAAGGATTTGGGATATTACAGTGGTATCAGAGCTATCTTCTTGGCCAGCTGTGGGCTTAATAAATGAAACTTAGATGAATACAGAAGGAGACCCTTTTGTAACCTATAGGAGGAGGAAGAGTAGATACACAGGGGAGTTTGAGGATATCCAACTAGAAGATACCAATTCAGATATGGAACAAATAGGTATACACTCGGATAGGGGAAAAGGAATGGGAGAAGAGGAGGATCGGATGGAGTTTCACAGCTTGGTCTCTACATTGCAAGACTTAGGCAAAGGACAAAAAGATATACTCAATGCAATCAACAGATTATCAGCGAAACCAGAAACAGGTATCAACAGTACACCTCCCTCACCGGTAGATCGGGGATCTACAAGCAGCAGTGGAAAAATATCATACACTAACATTCAGAATACTCCGCACATATACATCAGACCTTCTATCAGGCCTACCATGCCTCACTTCTTGGCAGATACAGTAGGGGGCCCGGTCATGTAGGTAGAACCTAGCGAGCCTTTTGGGGCTTATTTATAGGATTATAGAGACTTAGGGGATGTGTTTCATGTTGCCATGTCTTTTTTATATTTCTGCAACATGAAGAGTAGGAACAGGCCCAGGAATTTCAACAAGGGTTTCAATCACAACTATGAGTTGCAGAAGACCTTGGGTAGGTTGACCATCCCAAACTTTGATGGGACTCACGGAGGATTAGCAAGGATATGGGTTCAAAATTTGGATACCTATTTCCAACTCAACCCCATGACAGAGACATATGCCATTAAATTGGCTACACTTCACCTGGACGGAGAAGCTCACGAGTGGTGGTACCACGGATTGGTGACATTGGGTCACAACACCATACATTCCTACGGTGAGTTCACTCAGAAGCTTATAGAGAGTTTTGATAGGAAAGATCCAGAAATACATTCCATGGAGTTGGCTCAACTCAAAGAGACTTGTAGTGTAGAAGCTTTCATTTCAGAATTTCAGAGGATAGCCATTATGGTAACAGATGTGTCAGAGAGCATATTGACTATGTTATTCACTGAGGCCCTCATAGAGCCACTACGGGGATGGGTGAAAGCCTACAAACCCCTCACTCTGCAGGATGCCATTAGTAGAGCAAGAGATATTCAGGATTTAGTCCCCAAAAACAAATTCTCACTGAAAACCAATTTTCCTATTAGGGACAAGGACAGGAAACCTTTCCAGCAGGATGTGCCCAAGAAAACCTGGTTAGATGAGGACACTAGGAAATATTTGAGAAGGAAGAAACTATGCTTCACCTGTCAGGAACCATGGGTACCAGGACGTAGGCGTGTAGGGAAGGTGAAGGCTCACTACATTGAGGTATATTTAGACAGTGATGAGGACGACTATGGGCAGGAAGCCACAGAAGAACTACAGGCAGCTGAGGAGAAATCACACCAGGGTGATACACCAGAGGGAGTCATTGCTACATTATCTTGAGTACCAAGATTCCATACTCTTAGGGTCAGGGGAGTAGTACAGGGTCACAGAGTAGGAGTATTGATAGATGGGGGAGCCACCCACAATTTCATTGACTCTTCCTGGGTAGCCAAGAGAGGTATTCAGACCGAGAAGTTCGAAGGATTCACTATAGCAGTAGCTAGAAACTCCAGCATGGAGTGCAACTACTAGATCCCAAAATTGAATGTCGCCTTAGGTAACTATCAGATGATAGAATATTTCTATGTAGTGGATGTAGTGGATACTCATGTGGTATTGGGTGTTGAGTGGCTTTATTCTATAGGGAAATACACTACAGAATACAGGGCAATGGAAATGGAATTCCAGGTGCCAGACAACAAACGGGTAGTTTTGAGGGGCATGCACACTTATCCCCCAAAATTGGTCTCATCACAGAGAATGGAGGTAGTACTCCGACAGGATGATATAGAATGGGCTGCAGAATGTTTGGTCGCCTTCAGGAAACCCCCAGAGACCAGCACACAACACCCAAGTGACATTCAAACCTTGCTACAGAAACATGAAAAGGTTTTTCGGGACCTTCCATCAGGTAGACCACCAGACCGAGGTTTTGAACACATCATCGAGCTAGAGGAGGGGACACAAGCAGTCATCACCACTCCTTACAGGAATCCCAAAAGATACAAGGATGATATTGAGAAAACAATCAAATAATTACTGGATCTTGGATATATTTGGCCCAGTTATAGCCCTTCGCATCCTCAGTAGTACTGGTAAAAAAGAAGGATGGTACATTGCGAATGTGCATCGATTATCGAGCACTCAACAAAAATACCATTAAGAACAGGTATCCCATTCCCAGAATTGACGAACTCATGGATGAGCTTCAGGGAGCTCAATACTTCTCCAAGATCGATCTTCGCTCAGGATACCATCAGATCAGGGTAAGGGACCAAGACATCTCCAAAATAGATTTTCGTTGTCACTATGGTCACTATGAGTTTTTGGTCATGCCCTTTGGACTTACCAATGCTCCAGCCACTTCTCAGTCATGCATGAACCAAACCTTTAGAGCAGAACTACGTAAGTTTTTTCTCGTATTCTTTGATGACATCCTAATTTACAGCAAAACATGGGAAGAGCATCTGAAACACCTGGACGAAGCATTGAGTATTTTAGAAGAACATTTGCTTTATGCGAAAATGTCCAAGTGTGAGTTTGGCATGAAGGAAATGTTGTATTTAGGACACATAATCAATGCAAAAGGAGTACAGGTTGATATGGAGAAAATTTGAGCTATCAGAGATTGGCCCGCGCTAAAAACAGTCATAGAATTGAGAGGTTTCTTAGGTCTATGCACTTATTACTGATGGTACGTTAATGGATTCTCCCAATTTGTAGCACCCCTCACAGATCTCACCAAGAAGGGAGCGTTCACTTGGACAGAATTAGCACAGAAAAATTTCAAGGAGATGAAGGTTATTATGAGTTCTTGTCCAGTTCTAGCATTACTAGACTTCTCACAACCCTTTGTAGTAGAATGTGATGCCTCAGGGGAAGGGTTAGGAGTAGTGTTGATGCAAAACCATCACCCTATTTCATTTGAGAGCTGTAAAATGAAGAACTACGAGCACCATTATTCCATATATGACAAAGAGATGCTAGCCATCTTGCATGCTCTCATAAAATTCAGACAGTACCTGGTGGGCAGTAAGTTCAAAATCAAAACTGATCATAACAGCCTCAAGTATTTCCTGGAGCAGAAGGAATTGAATGAGCGACAGCAGAAATGGTTCAGCAAAGTACAAGCCTACGATTTCGAGATCAAGTATGTAAAAGGTAAGAATAATGTAGTAGTTGATGCATTATCCAGGCTTCCCGCTCCATTATCTCTTAGTAGTATATCCATAGATTGGAGGGCACTTCTCTTAGTAGAATACTCCAAAAATAAATTCGCTTGCGAATTATTGGACAGGAAAATTCAGGATGATAGGTACAGGATTGTTGATGACATCATCTATTACAAAAATAGGATATACCTCGTTCCAGAATCCACATTGAGGAAAATATCATTTAGGCAGCCCATGATTCTCCTTTATCAGGGCATCAAGGTTTCTTAAAGACCTACAGGAAGATCAGAGAGAGGTTCTCATGGAAGGGTCTCAAGGGGGAAATTATGCAGCATGTCCAGGAATGTAGCATCTGTTAGCAGAACAAGATTGAGAACACCCATCCAGCAGGGTTACTCTAGCCACTACCGATTCCAGAACAGAAGTGGGAAAGCATCTCCATGGACTTTATTTTAGGATTGCCCAAGGTCCAAGGGAGAGAATGTTTATATGTAGTAGTTAACAGACTGACCAAGTTTGCACATTTCTTCTCGATATCATCAGACTACTCGGCAACTCAAGTAGCTGAGTTATTCTTCAGGGATATCTTCAGGTTACACGGGTTACCTAAGACCATTGTTAGTGATCGAGATAGCAGATTCATGGGTGCCTTCTGGCAGGAACTATTCAGATTGGTCGGGACCGAACTGGCTATTAGTACGAGTTATCATCCCCAGAGTGACAGGAAAACAGAAATAGTCAACAAGTGGATCGAAGGATATTTAAGGAACTATGTAACAGGGCATCATCGAACCTGGATCAAATGGCTACACCTAAGCGAGTATTGCTACAATACTACCTATCACATGTCTATTAGGATGACTCCTTTTAAGGCATTATATGGTTATGAGGCCTTGGACTATGTAGATTTGGCATTAGGAGATAGTAGAGCTCCTAAGGCTAAGGATTGGATACAGGACAGTCAGGACATTCTGAAAATATTAAAGGAGAATTTACAAACAGCCCAGAATCAACAGAAGTTGTATGACGACAATCACAGGATTGAGCGGAGCTTTGAGGTAGGGGATTTAGTATACTTATGGATCCAACCTTACAGACAATCCTCACTTAAGAAGAAAGGATTAGAGAAGTTAAAACCCCACTTCTATGGACCATACAAAATAATCAGGAAGGTGGGAGAGGTGGCATATGAACTAGAACTTCCACAGGAAAGCAAAATTCACAATGTGTTCCATGTATCTAATCTGAAGAAGACCCTTGGGCAACACATTTCTCCATCTACCGAATTTCCTCCTTTAGATGATGAAGGACTACTGATACTAATTCCTGAATGGATCATACAGACTAGAGAAAGGAAGCTCAAGAACAGGGTAATCAGAGAATACTTGGTTCAATGGAAAGAACTATTGCCAGAGGATGCCACCTAGGAAGGTGAATAGGTATTGCAGCATCCCAGTTTGAAGTTTCTTGAGGACAAGCAATATCAAGTGGGGAGGACTGTAATGTCCTCTTCTGATTAGGCCCTGAGGCCCAAAACCACTAACCTATGTGATTCCTGTGGGTTCGAGTGGTTACTGACAGCTAGGGAATCAGCTAAGGACTGATGCCATCCATAGAAGATCTAGGGCATCATCATTAGGTCAAGAAGGGCCACCGGGGCCAAAGGCCACCTTCGTGCATGCCATCCAAGCATTATTTAATGATGCATGCGCTCTTTAAGTCTCCATCCGCATGTATGCAAGTCAACTGCAAATTAGAAGATAAAGTGACCTAATTAGGTCAAAGATTAGGGTTTTCATAGTTGAAAGTTATAAAAGGAGGATAAAGCGAAAGGAGTCTTCACTTTTGGTGATTATTATTTTGGGAGATCTTGGATAGTAGCATAGCGTGCCGCACAACAGTTGGGGTTGGAGATGGAGTCTTCAGCTAACGGGATTTTGGCAGTGAAACATCTGTCCTAGTCTCATTCAAGGTAAGCCATACAGGTTCACCATTTTCTGTTACATTCATTCATAAGTTATCCAGTATATGGTATAGATCGTTGCAGGGACACGTGTGCAGACGTAAGGGGTGGTTTTTAGCCAGAAAGACCTAATCAGTTGCTGGGCCTTCAGATCTCAGCTTTACTCTGAAACTCAGGCACCATTCTCATCATCAACATCATACTCTAGTACTCGGTGATTATCAGATCCGTCCATGCTCATCCGGAGCAGTTACCAGCTATTTCAAGATCAAGGGGGCGTGAGCAGCTGCCTCTCCGGAGCAAGTCGCTATCCTACCTAGAGACCTCAGAAACTCCGCATGTAGTAGGAATTATCTCCGTCACGGGAAGGCTATCATTCCTGCAAATCGACAACGTCATCGGACACCTCCTTCATTGAAAAATTCACCCTGTTCTGAGTTGGGTTCTTGCTGCTGGGGTTTCACCAGAAGTGGAAGATATTTGTCCATCTCCGATTCAGTTCTTGGTGCTTGCATACTCTCTTAGGAGAAGTCTAGCCGGCTTATCAGTGGTAAGTGTTCATTCTATCTCACAAACCCTAACCCTAATTTTTGCTATAAAATAGGTATTTTTGTATGGCAGTTTGCATGCCAAGTTATATCAGCATATTTGCTTAGAAATAGAAAATATTAGGATTTGGGATATTACATCATCCTCTTGCTTTTCCATTGATGTATCACTGTATTTCAATTCTTCATATTTATCTTCTATTAATTTAGAATCCAACAGCTGATTCATAACCAACGTCATCGAATTTATCCACTGAGGACAATTCTTTTCAGAATGGGGTTGATGGTGGAAAGTGCAGAAGTTATCCATTCCTACCTCTGTTAAATTCATAGATGCAGGGCCATGCAGAGGGGGTTGGGGTTGATTGTTGTCCTCCCTTTTCTTGTAATAAGGTTTATAGAACTTATGGGCTTCCTTGTCCTTTTCCAAGTCTATGATTCTATTAGAGAGTTTCTGCATCATTTTTGCCATTCCCTCAAAATCTGACAATTGATCCTCCTTAGGCTTAGTAAATAACAAAGCTTTTCCCCCAACATTTTTTTCTCCTGACCGTTCAGGATAATCCTCAATGCTTTCCTTTTTGGCCTCTACCTTCTCTGCTTCTTCATAAGTCTCTGCTAACGTCGGTTTGGCCTTCATTTTGGAAAACATGGCCAACTTGGGTCCTAGAGTTGAGGTATAATATTCAATCAGGACCTTGTCTAAGGGTTTGTCAGTTTCCAAAAAATTCTTAAGATAGCACGCGAATCTTTGGGTAAAACTATGCAGGTTCTCTTTTTTTTCCTTCTTTAAAGAGCATAGTCCTTTCATGAGCGCTACATGCTACTTTTGGGTTGCATACTTACTTCTAAAAATCCTTTCAAAGGTATCCCAATCTGGGATAGAGTTTGCAAGCAAACCAAAATACCATGATGCTGCTGTGCCTTTAAGAGTGTGTGGGAAAAGTATACAAACTACATCTTCATGCTCCCTAGCCCTTAATCCTTCTATTGTCAAATAAAAACTTTGTAAATGGTCATCAACTAGCATATTCTCATTTGGATCAAACTTAGGCAGCATCTTCTCAAAGGCTTCAGGCAAGTCATGCAATGGAGGTGTTAAGTTCAAAGGTGACCTGGCTTTCCAAGTAGGTGGAGGATTAGGTGGGTTGGGTGGTTGATTAGCATTTATACCTGCCATGAGTCAGGGTGGAGAGTGAGGGGGTGAATGGACAGGAGTACGAACAAGTGAACCGTAAGGTGTCTCTGGGCCCACTTGATTCAAAGGTCGAACCACTTCCTGTAAGGCTATTTCTACAAGTTCTTCCGAATCTCCAACTAGCATTGAGTCTTCCAATATAGGATGATCTCTCCTTTTATATTCTCTTCGGGGAAAATCAGGGATAATTGGTAATCCTCCAATATTCTTCACATATGCCCTAGTGTGTCTTCTCAGATCATTTATTACTTGGTTTTCCACAGCAAACATATGTTCCCTATTCTCGTGAGTATTTGGATTAGGACAGAAACTGCTTTCAAAATGATCACTGGTGGGGTTATTTCGAGAAACCGGGTTTCCTCAGCTAGCCATGCACTGGCGGCCCTCCTTCTAGTTCCAGAAAACTATTGAGGACTAAAAAATTGCAGGTAACAACAGCAAGGGATTCTCCCCAGTCAACGCTCCCAACTAGCTCGTGACTGTTTGGTGTAGGGAATCCATCCGGTTTGCGGTCCGGCTGTCGTAGGTCAAGTAACAGAAATAAGAGGTTTTACCGGTTGTGGCCCGGTTCACCATATATATTTTTGTATTTTTGACTTTAAATATGATATGCAAGTGCCTATTTAACATGCATATTGATAGAGAATGAAAAGAGTATTCACAATGTGATGCGCAAGTTCTTACCTCTCGTCTTAAACTCTCATGCATCTAAATCACACACACAACAATAAATTAAATCTAACTACCTACCTATCCCTAGGGAGCAATATTGTCAATTATTAATGAGTAATGTATCTTGTGCATGCATTATAAAGAGAAATTTCAGATAGCTAATATTTCTTCCAAAACACATGAACAATTAAAGATATTTAGACAACCAGATAGCCAATTGCTTATGAACAACATTCATTACTCATGGTGGTAATTTTCATAAAATGAACTAGAAATCATTCAGACAAGAACATAGGTCCTAAGAGTTAGAACGATCTCATAGTGAATGAACATAAAGCTGAAAATGAAATAGTTCCTCTTCAACAAATCCATAGCATAACATTTGAACATCCCACCAAGCTTTCTCCAACAGGCAAATTGTAATTCTCTATTGCAAAAGGAAATAGTTCTTCTTACAATAAGTCTTCACTAATCTAACTGGGAAAAAGTCCCTTTTCCTTATCTAAATCTCCTATATTTATACAAGGACCATCAAATTGTTGGGCTGCCCATTGATGACTCTTCGGCTTCCGCCAACCGTTTAGTTTCCCAATTTTTTTTTCTTATTAGTGCTCATGATTCACGTAATACGTTACATTTCGAATTAAGATTAATGAGTACTTCATAGAACCGGGCCAACTTAGTAACTGGCGGGCCCTTTCCCGAGCCTGGGCTTCCATCGTCACTGGTTCTGCCTTGTTTTTATTTGATTTAAGTAAACTCTGTTTGTCACTCTTCGGTCAACTCTCCTAAGCTTTATCCTTCAGTTAGGCCTCCTTTCCGCAGTAATCGGAGAGATCCTTTTGATTTCATCTACATAATTTAACAACTAATTAGGAATGCATCTTTTCAGCCATAATAAAATTGATCAACAAATTGAGGTCCTGTACTGTGCTTTAGCTGCACAACCTTTAACCCGAAGCAAAAACCCACTGCCGCCCAAAGGAAGTTAAAAAGAATCACAAAAGGTGGGAAAATTCCTATTGGCAGCTCGAAACATTAGACATCGGGAAGATAGTTCAAGGAACATCCGCAATGGAGAGATTCAAACGGACAATGAGTTCTGCAGGACCACTAATCATATCAGCGTCCAGAAGACTAAACATTAAAGCATCAGGTGGGGATTCCTCTTCGGTGACTTGGGCGACATAGCGCCGGGAGGTTAGAGAAGTACGCAGCTGAAATGGCAGAAGATGAAGAGACTACGGACTCCGCGGCGAATAAAACATATCGGTGAAAGCAAACAAAACATCGGCAGGTGGAGCGGCTACAAAATGGATACTTAGTTTACTCAAGATCCGCAATGGTGGAAGGAAATCAGATGACCACCCCTGATCAAAATCATAAAACCTTCCGAAACTGCAAAAATAAGTCAAAAACACGACATCAGAGAAGTCCAAATTATATGACAGAACACTCATCATCCAGATTCCGAAATAGTGGTTCCATAAGGAAATACGGCTCCGAAGCGTTGTTTGAATGGCCTCCAAAAAAATAAAAAACTAAACGCTAAGTTCCAACAGACCTTCAGCCGAGTAGTGA
Source organism: Pseudotsuga menziesii (assembly GCA_001517045.1). Classification (NCBI taxonomy): domain Eukaryota; kingdom Viridiplantae; phylum Streptophyta; class Pinopsida; order Pinales; family Pinaceae; genus Pseudotsuga; species Pseudotsuga menziesii. The sequence goes on from LPNX011130493.1 coordinate 1,009,631, forward strand.
CAAAAACTTGCTTTACCTCTAGAACGGTGGCGAAAGCAACGAAAAAGATTTCCGAAAGAAATAGATCACCAATCAAACGGGAAAAATCCAACAGTTTCAGACATGGGAAAATTTCCTAAAAGAACGAAAACAGTCGTCCTCAAAATAGTTCAACTTGCAGCAATGAGAAAACGGATAGCAATCATGAATCCAAACAAAATTAGGCAATATAAACTAAAGGGAGGGTCCAAAATTTTAAAAATTTGGGGGAAAAAAGTTGCAGCTGCAACACGTGGTTAAGTGGGTGTTAGAGAAATGTGCCTATGAGTTAGTCAATTATGAATGGAAATCCTTGGCGGAGCCTAGAAACAAGATCTATCTTAAGAAGTACTATGCATGATTTTCAGCTGAGGATGATTTGTTGTATATTATTGTACATTTGCATAGCATAGTTTTGGTCTACACTCTACTTGTGGTGATCGAGTTTGTTGACTAGATTTTGTTTATTATGGAAGATGTCAACTAAGTCTTTGGTTTATGTAGGATTCACTGATGGTGCTAGCCACCACACTCAAAATTCAGCTTCAGCTGCTTGGGTGATTTATACTCCTGCTGGTCAAGTATTGTCTTTAGGAGGGGTTTGTCTATGACCTTCATCGAACAATGTTGCAGAGTATAGTGCCGTTATTGAGTTATTGTGTGATGCCATTTCACATGGTTTTCACTCTCTTGAGGTACGTCTTGATTTATAGTTAGTGGTTTCACAACTTAATGGCTTGTATCATGTTAGGGATCCAACTTTGTTATGAAGTTTCTTGCATGCCAGGTTGCTTGAACGACAATTTGAGAACATAACATACATCCATATTACAAGAAATTTTAATCAAGTTGCTGATTCATATGCTAACTATGTACTAGATTGGCATTTGTTTCACAGATGATAAAGCATTCACAAACACATTTACACATGTAAATAAAATAATAACTGATCATCATAGGTATTTTTCATTAAAATATATGCCCAAAAATGTGGTGTCATAATACATAAGTGTCATATACAAAAATGGGGCTTCCGAGCCACCAATATATACTACATGGTTGTACAAAAAATACACCCAGATCTGCTAATCCTGTCACCAAAGGAGGGTGCTGATCATGGTAGCACACTACAACTCTAGCTAGCTGGTGAAATAAACAAACCCATGCCCATGGTATTCCAAACACCTGGCACTGCATGGCCTCTGGGAAATCCCTCGACTTGCACCATGGGAACTCTCTGTGTCAATCTAAAGAAGTTCGTGTGAATGCTTTGGAGCGTACGCTCCGCATCCACACCCATGATCTCATCTCTTGTTCCCCTCCGTCGATGACGAGGGAAACCATCTGGTCATCATGGTCCCACATCTACATGTACATGACAGAGTATCACTATATGTTATCACACCAAAAACATGTCTTTTTGATTCCATATATCAAAAAACAGAAAAAATTTAATAATTCAAAAAACAAGTTGGAGTTGAGATTTGTTACCTATCTCTCCATATGCAGGGCTTGGTGGTATGGGCATGTCTAGGTCTCCATGGAAGTCTATCCCTACATAGGGATAGTCATATATGGAGATGATATGTCTACGCCACCAGAGAAAGAAGTGTGCTGGGTAGGGGTTAGCCACCTGCCCCCCTCCTAGTCTCTGAATGACATTTTCCTAGCGTAGCTGAGCCAGATCTCAAACTTCGTGTGGGGGAATCTCAACTCTTGGGATTATCCCCGACAAACGCTAGAAAAGAAAGAGATCAAGATGCTTCCATAGCTAAATTTCCTCACCCACCCCATCTTCCAGTATGTAAGCTTTTGTTTCATGTTGCTCAGCAGTGAGGTACTCCAGTCATATATTGTAGGATGCATACACTCCACCGCATAGAACATCAAAGGCATTGAACCCTGGTGGAGGGATCCCAATCCTGCTATCCTATCCAACGCCAACAGTATGGCCTTCAACCTAAGGTTTTGGATCGATTTTGTCAGGATTTGACTCCCAACCTTTTCCATATCTGGGATACAATACATGACAATGTACTCATCTATAGTGAGATCGCCTCCTATCCCACAAGCTCATAGGTTTACCACTTCCCCTCTTTGGGACAATCCTGTAATGAAGTAAATGTCCTCAACCTCTAGGGTTAGGGGCATCCTGTTTAACTAAAATGTCTCTAAGTCAGGATCCCAGTAATCCACTAGAAGATAGAGTAGCCTTGGCTTTTCCCTTAAGCTTCTAAGGCACCAAAACTTGTATAATCCACAATCCCTTCACGTTTGTTGAGCCATTAGATCAGCTTGCACAGCCTCTTGGACATCACCATGTGCACAATCTCTCCATTCTAGAACCATCCTGCACAAGAATTTCCAAGTTCCATTAGAATTTGCCTTGATTTTCTTGTTTACAGACCTATATGCGACTATTTGCAAAAAATCCACATACATACACGGGTATCACTATTATTTCTGCATATGTCTAGCCCTATACATGGAAAAAGAACTGATTTCCGCATGGGCCAAAACCGCCCCCTTTAGGATGGCCCAATATTAAAAATTGACCACCAAAATTAAAAAGAAAAACATGTAAATGGAAGAGAAGGGCATGAGCTTCTACCTGAACCAGAAAGAATGCGAGAATGCAATTCTGTGGACCGATGCTCCTAGGATCAGATTCTGAATCTTTTGTTCTCAAATGCACTATGGTGGGTAAATTTTCAAATGGTATGGAAAATTTATTTTTTTGTTGGCAGGGGTTTTGGGGTAAGTGAGTTGCGGAGCACCGCGGAGGTTGCACAAGCTCACGTGACACCGCACAAGGCAAAGATAGTGCAATGGGTGGAAAACAAACCATTTTTGGATATTTTATGCATCTTTTTGTATTGGTTGACCACATTATGTGGATATAGGTCAATAGTGGTTAAATTAGTTAGGAGTTAGTTAGAAGTGGACCATGAATGTAAAGGCACAAGCCTATATATAGAATTAGAATTGCAAAAGAGAGAGGTGATAGCAGAGAGTAAGTGAGAGATTGAATATTTTATTATCTGTATGCGACCTTGTGGGTCGATCTTTCTCTCACTATGGAGAAAGACAACTGTTGTTTTGGATATGTTGTGTAGAAAGTAATATGATACGACAGATGTTGAGCTGAACCACTGTTGTCTTTTGTCTCTTTCTGTCTTTATGTACTGCGATGTCAATGTCTGATGATTATATTTTATGAATAAGAATGTGATACTACTGCGATGAATAGATGAATGATGCAATTTGTTAGATCTATGTTTGTAATGGTAGATCTGTGATGAATGCTATGATATCTAATGAATGGCTCTGTTAGATCTGATAGTCATGCTGATAAATCTTTGATGCCCCAATCCTGCTCCTTATTGCCGAAAACTTGGTTCTGAAAGCTATCCCTCAAACATCTCAAGTGAGACTTCATCCACTTTGTGGGTGTTGCCGGGCAGGGTAAAACTTGTTTGGGCCGGTGCACAGGGAGATCTACCTGGTTGGGTATCGATAGAGCGAGAACCCCTGTCTACGAGGCTTTGTTGGTGGGTTTTGGCTATCACTATTTTATAGATATGTGTTTGAAAATTTTACCCACTTTCTATAATTTTGACCCGTTTTTGACCATTTTTGGACCGTGTAGACTAATATGGTGTTTTAGTAGCCCGTTTTGAGCGTGTTTTGACCAAGTCTTTGATCCGTTCATGCCTATTATAGGTATAATGTCTGCACTGGCATATAGGTTAGGATTTCACATCCCCTTGCATTTTGCATGACCTTATGACCATTTAATTTTAACCTTAGGTACGAACCCATTCCGCGATATCACTGAACCTTCATGTTGTTGTTAGAAGTGGTATTGTGTGAATCATAGAGCTTTCCTATACATGGGTGCCGTAGTTAGATCATTTTTTCATCTGGTATGCATGCTGAGATGCCTTCTTTAGGTTTTGGGAGTCCCTTTTTAGTCCAGCCATGTCCTTGCACAAGAGCTTTATATTCCTCTTGAACTTTATGTTGGATTTTTCCCATAGCGACTCCCTTGTATATATCAAGTTCTAATTGCATTTCATGAGTTTTTCTTGCCTTCTTGAGCTTTATGCCGGATCCTTGCTTCAGATTTATAAGCCATATATCCCGAGCTTGTCTCATGTCTATCCAAGTAGCGCCTTCTACATATCCTTTGCAGCTTGATCACCCCGTTACTGGGAGGAGAACTTCCCCTGAGTGTCATTATCCTACACATGTTTCCTTGCATTGAGAATAGGTATGTTCTAGTGCTTGGAACTAGCTTTCCTATCCCTGACAGTCATCTCCTCCTAGCTATGTACTATAAAGCACTTTTATTCTTTTTCAAGATTTTCAAAATATCTAAAAAATTCCAAAAAAAATCAGAAAAAATAAAAAGCCATATGGGAGATATGTTACATTTGGTAGGAGTTGAGTCATGTCACCTTCGAACAGAGCACTGCATATGACACCCATTGGTTGGGTTATTAGTTTGACTTTAGGAGATGTACTCGTTACTCTGAGTTTATCTCCACCGGCTGGTTATGCTTCCAGTCCCGATGGATCCTCTGTTGATGCCTCCTATGTCATAGAGATGTCCTAGTTTGCATATCGATTCCATGCTGCCTACCTTCAATCACCACTTTCCTTATGCTATTGTTTGAAGGAAGTTGAAGCCTGAGTCGACCATTCCTCAATTATCTTGACTTTGCATGTCAGCCATTCCCGATACTATTACTGGTTCGTGCACATCTTGCTCGTTGAGTTCTTCCACATTATACATCTTTGCTGAGTACCTCGTGTTGGTTTATGGGGGATTCCTTAATGCCATCCTTCCATCGGCATCAGATCATTTATTCTGGAATAAGAGTCTAGAGTCATTTTAGTGCCTTGATACTTACAATCATTAGTGATAGGTTCTCTCGCCATCGACAATTTTTGGAATACATCAACGTCCCCTGATCAATGGACTCTTTCAATTGTTTGAACTCAACACATCTATTCACACTTGTTAGATTGCACCATGTACCTTGATTCCCATTTTCATTATTGGTGGGTTCTTTCGCGTCTGTTAATGATATACATCAATGACCAGTAATCAGATGATGGAATACTATGTTCAACCTCAACACATCTATTCACATAGTAGGACATGTACTCGTAGCGGTTTGTGTAGAAGACCTTCTAGCATTGGTGGCATTTCATATATGCTACCTCCTTGATTGTGCTAGTATTCATCTGATTTCATCTCTTATGATCACGATTTGATATCTTCATCCACTATGGAGATATTGATCCATTGTATATTGTATGTGGCGATGACCACACATGACACTTTGTATATCATGCCTATTCATGTCCATTGTACTCTTATGTATCTGAGACTGCTACATGTATTTGCAGTCACATGCAGAGATTGATTATTGTATTGTACTGATGAGTGGTTGGTTCTTCCACTTGGGTCTTCATCACTCCACTTCTGGGATGTATTTTATAATGTATTTCGGCCATCATGTTACCCCTCTGACCTCAGACATTAGGGGGAATCTGTTATAGTTGTTTTTACCACACTAGGTAGATCACACATTTATGGCCTTCCTTGTCCCTCTGTAGAATATTTGGACCCCATGGAATTATATTATGCTTTGATGTTCCAAGATCATCCCTCAAAATTCCTTGTTTATACCTATACATGACTTTTAAAGAAATACCTGCATGTATACGCAGCTTTTGACCTCAAATCTGTGTACATCGAGATGTGTGCAAAATGACAAATATTTTTGGATTTTTCCTCATTTGAGTTCGAATAACTTGACTCTTGGCCTTCCAAATTCCTTGAGAATGCTCGGGTTCGACCCTCCATTACCTATTTGGAGTGCTATATAAGGAACCCCTTGGATACATTGAAGGAGGAGAAATTGAAGAGTAAGGAAACTATAGTCCATGGTTTCCTCAACTTTGATTATACTTGAGTCTGTATCCCTTTGTCCCTTGGAGCACATAGTGTTCTTCCCAAGCTTGACTTTGCTTTGTGAGATTCCTATTGAGAGATGGAGGATTGAAGTGGCAGAGGCCTAGGTGGAGGACTCAATTTCTCCGGTTCGCAGAAGTGCCGACAGAGTTTGTCACTATTGTATCTATGATTTATTAATAGAAATATCTTTTCCTATCCAATTCATGTGCATTTTGAATATGAATATTGAATCCATGGATGTATTAAATTTCTTATACATGATTGATTATATATGCTAGAGTAGTGGTAACACATTTATATATATCATGCTTGCTTTGTTTGGTGTTGTTGAGAGCAAATTATAATTGCATATGCATTGGAAAAGCTCAATGGGGATCTACTTCAACCTTTCAGAATAAGGTATGATTATATATCCCTTAGTGTTATATTTTCTTACTGCTTTTGTGCATTGGGAAATATTGATTTCTGGTGTCATATTGTGTGGTACCCCCAAGCCATAGCAAGTTTCTCTCCGTAACACTAACTTGGACAACCTAGTCCCTAGAAACTAAGACCAAAGGTCATCCATACAATCTAAATGTATAGAAAATGACTACTTAAGAAACCAAGGAAATGGGGAAAACCTCATGGGAAACCCCCCCTAAAAAATAAACAAGAAAAACCAGGATCAATCTTTCATACGAAGAGAAAAAAATTACTCTTGAGTAAAAACTTGTGAAAATATTTATGCAATCTGCATCTCTGTGGAGCAGTAATGCAATGTGATGGTTCTTGTGTGCACTAGTTTCTTGGTATTGTGCATGTGAACCTATCCACCTTCTTCCATTTCGATGACATATAGGAGAAGAAATGTTGTCTTTGTCTCTTCTTTCTGAAGGAAGAGTGAAATGATCCAATTTGTTCTTCAGTGAGCAGAATTGATGATTAGACCTTACCATCATGTAGAATCTCTCTGGGAGTTTGTAGGACCTCTTTGGAAGAAGTGTTTTTTCCTGACATAGCGCAATGATCTCTTTTTGAAATTGAGATCTTGTTCTCCTCATGCCGGATCACTCTCTAGTCACGTTCTGGGTTGTCTCAATAACCTTTTGAGCCCATTTAGGCCTAGGGTTGGGAGTATGGTCTAGATTTGGATCTGGATCCAATTTAACTATATATTTAATTCCATAAATTGATTCAACTTGGTCCTCTACTTCTAATTTTGAATATGAAACATTAATGGAAACATTATTATATACAAAAGGTTTAGGTAGGATGAATTTACCTTCCCTTTCAAATGGAAGCTGAGATGGAACTGGATTTGAGTATGGTAGACAGTGTTAGAATTCATATTCCTTGGAGTCATGGTTTGCAACACCTTTCACTATAATCTCCCTAGTTGAGATATATGAGATCTCCACTAAGTCAGGACCAAATACCACTCTCTTTGGTGAGCCTGTATGAGTCATCTGGTATATAGACAATAAATTTTCTACTAAGGAGGCGTATATAGTACATTCTTGAACACCCCATGCTCTAACTTGATTGAACCCTTCCCTTTAGCTTGGATTTGAGTTTCATGTCCCATATGAATACTTGGACCATTAGTAAATTGTAATGGAGAGAATGTTTCTTTGGATGCAACCATATGATTGGAGGCTCCCGAATCAATGAGGAAGGCATGTGATTTTGAAAAACCAGTCTTCAATGCAAGTAATATCTCATCATGATCTTCAGTCTTGTATCTAGATTCAACCTTCCTTGCATCTTAAGGGAGAGAAATATTGTGCTGCTCAAGGATTTTTGACATCCGATCTATTGTATTCTTCATACGACCTCTATCTTTATGGTTTCCTTTCTAACAGTAGGAGCACTTTACCTTGTCAAATCTCCGATGTTTTTCCTTCTTAGAGCTCGAGGCTTCATTTGTTGGATCCAACTCTTTTTTAGGTTCAAATTTACTGTTCTTGAATTAGATACTCAGTGAATGCATCAAGGGATGAAATTTTCCAATTAGGAGTTGTTAGTATCCCTGAGTGAAATGTACATACAAACACTGAGAATGATGGGCCAATTTTACTCATAATTGAGAGCACTAATTACTCATCCTTCTTGTCAATACCGCATTGCTTGCATTGCATGACCAATGATTTGAATTTTGAGAAAAATTGTTGTATAGTTTTGAATTTTTTGGGTTTTAGTGCTATCATCTTATTCTCTAGGATATTGCCCCTCAGCTCATCATGTTTTCCAAACAAGGATCTGAGCTCCTCCCATACTTATTTTGGTGTTCTCAATCCCTTAAGGTGAAAGAGTAACTATTTGGAGATGGATGCACATGAAGCCAAATTTTTCATCAAGCTTGTTAAGATACTTTGATTTATCAAGATGTTTCTAGGGTTCGACCTCTATTCCAATGGTGATCCTATACAAAACTTTGTTGTGCAAGATAATCTGCATAGAAGCCTTCCAGTCAAGATGGTTGAAGGGGGTAAGGATTCTAGGTGTGAAAGCTATTGAATTCTCCATATTACAAATAAAAAAACAACTAATTCTTCGTAAAATATTTGAATGTACCTACAAAAACAATGTAAAACACTTCAATTAACAATCAAACCAATTCAAACACTCTCCACTTAGACATGTGCACTTTCTCTGTGTGCATCACACCTGGCTAGACTTATCTAGAAAAAATCTAGAGGGAGCAAGGAAAGCATACCATGATTTATGTGGAACCTGTTTGTGCCAGAAATTGTTTCTAAGGCCAGAGAAACAAGCCAACACACACTCAAGATAAAATTCAATAAAACAGATTAGGTTTAGGGTTTCTGCAATGTTTTAGTGGTTGTAAAATTTTGGGGAAAGAAAGGGAATACATTCATGAGCAAAGTAATAACTGAATCATAAGCAAAAGAAGACAAAGATGCATAATACATTCAACAAGATCCCACAGAAAAAAGTATTGAAGTTCATTCATAAAAGACAAGCATCACCAGCATATAAACATAAACCAGTAATGAGTATATCAATTAAGCAACTAGACAAGCTGAACAATGAAGCCAACATAGAAATTGAAGGGTACAAGTGTCATATATCTCATAGTTTCATCACCAAATGCATACAAGAGCTTTATACTTAACTCATGAACAAGTCTGAACTCATGAACAAGCTTGCAGACCTCCTGAAGCTATCCCAAAAATCGAACCTTGCTAATGACTTTCTAACCTCTCTAAATAGTGTTTTTTACAAAATCAGTTAGGGGTCAAAAACCCTAACCGTCTTCCATCCACTCGATGAGGTAAAGTAAAAAAGTAAAATATTACAACACATGATTTTTCTAAAAATAGTAATCCCTAACTAATATGTTTCTAAAAAACATAACAAATAATTGAAATGAACAAGTGACTCATAGCTCTTTTGCTGCCTCAGCTAGTAGAGCAATGCCATCTAATGCTTGAGCTTTCCTCTTAGCTTTCTTCTGCTCCTGCTCTAGGTTAGTTATCCTTTTGGTGAGCTTCTTATTTTCCTGCTGCAAGTTCTTTACTGTCTTTTCCAACTCTGTAAAGTGCATGTCAGTAGTTCTTTTTCTCTTGAGAACCTCTTTGGATACTGCTGTCAGCTCCTGGAAATGATTGTTGACATCCTGTAGCTCTTCTCTAAGCCCTCTATTAACCATCATCATCCCATCATTGACATCTTGCATGTATTTCATCTGCTGTTTGTACTGCTGAATAATTTTCTGCAAGTTTTCTTTATCTATGTCAACTGACCTTCCTGTCATGATCTCTTGTTCAAAACTAGGGATCTCAGGTATGTTTGCATCCTTTATTAACAAGTCTGTGAAATTAGTAGGAATACTAGGGTCTTTCAGAATACCTGCTTCCCTAAGTATAAGCTCATCTTCTTCTTCCCATTCTTGATTTTCAACAGGATATACTTTAGCTTTTTCTTCCTGCTGTTGCTTTAAAAGTTTATTTTTTATTTCAAGAATTATGGAAGACAATTCAGACTTGGGCTGCCTTAACTCTTTTACAGACTGTGATAATCCTTTTACCTTTGCAGGCTGAGAAGAGGAAGGTTTAGCAACTAATTTTCCTTTGTTTTTACTGTCCATTTTACCAATTTCTGTCTCTTCATTTGAGGAAGTATCAGTCAAGACAGTCTCTTGTTGGGAATTCAATTTTGGATTGAGTAACCTCTTCATATTCCATCTCAGTTTATTTGTTGGCCTGGTTTTAGGCCTCCAATACGGGGTTACAGTCCTTTTCTTCTTCTTATTAGGTTTGGCTGCTTTGATCTCTGAAGTGAAGAATTCTCTATAGGTTTCATGCTTGCCTTCTGCTTTATCAATGGGCTGATCTTATTCTAGTAAATATCCCTCATCATCTGAGAGAATGATGAGTGGACTTCTCTGTTGGGTTTGAAAATCATTTTCAGGCATAGCCACCTTTTCTATAACAGCAGCTTTAGTTTCCTTGGAAACTGCTGCTGGTATCAACTGTTTCCTAGGCTGCAATTCTTCTTCTGAAAACAGTGAATATCTACCTGTAGTACCAACTGAAAACACCTTGGGTTTACTGTCAACCTCCACATGCTCTGCTGCCTTCTCAACTTCGACATCCTCCTTGTCTTCAAGTTTAGCTTTCTGACCTAATTTCCTCATCATTACCTTCCCTTTATCTGCTTGCCTCTTAGGCTGCTTATCTTCTTGTTTGACATGAAAACCTGACCAGAAAAGAAAGAAGTCCCAAATTTTACCTTCGTGCTACAAAACAGTGCTAATAATCAACTTAATTAGCCCATGATGAAAGATGGACTGAGAGGAATGGTCCATATGCCCTTTGACCCTGCTAGCCATTTTCTGGAAGCTTTTGAATAGGAAAAATGGAAGGTTCATCTTGGACTGTCCCACCATATGTTGCAAAAAATTGAAGTGATACTTAAACACATAAGCATACCTGCCCTTGCAAGTAATATAACTCTGCAAAATTCTGATTGGTTCTACCCATTCCTTTATGAAATTTTGAATAAGAATGCCTTTATTCCAGTCAAGAGTGACATTTGGTAATAGGTATCTCTGAGGATCAAAGGTAAAAGGAAATTTATTAAACCATAATTCACCTTCATTCTTAATCCTTGTGGCTTCTGCAATCAATTCCACTGTCAGCCTGAACTTAAGAGTATAAAAGGTCACCATGTCATCTTTAAAGCATTGTGCAAACTTGCAGGACACTTCAGTATTTAACCCATTTATTCTTTTGAAGAATTCAGGCCAACCAACCTATTGGAATAGTTCAACACATCCAGGAAGTTTTTCGATCCAACCTACATCAGTAGGTTCATCTCTGTTAATTTTACCACTCTTTCCCATTTTCCTTCAGAGGATGAAAACTGTATAGGTTTTAGGGTTCAATTAATGACCAGTCAGGTGACTGTTTCCTTTTCAAATCCCTCAGGTTTCAAAAATATCTCTCCTTACTCTTCTCTGACTGCTGCTTTTGTTCTTTTGGATACAGGCTAGATTGTTCACTACCACTGATAATTGTCATTCCATTTAATTATTCTAATGACCGTCCACCTCCAGCATATAGAATGAACCCGTGTATTAATACCCATAACCTGCCAGAATTATGTATAAACAATCTCTTCATAAAAGAGTTTTTACATGAAGAATCCCAACTGTCAACTTTTAGACTAAATGCAGACTGTTTATAGGTTAGATGAGAAGATTTATAGAGCAGAACAATCTTAAACTCAGTCTAGTTCCTTCATCTCATGTTGCACCAGCAGCAGTATTAAATTTGAATCATCGTAACATACATTGTATTTCAACCCAGCCTCTTGTAAACTTCAACAAATGCATAGTCCAATATAATGCTGAATTTCAGTCCTCCACCTAACAGAACATCTCAACCTGTCTCAGGCAGCTATTTCTTTGGATGAAATTTCATTTAACAGCACAATTTAACCTTTCCCTTGATCAATTTTGCTAAAATGAACCCCACCGAAAAAGCCCCAAATTTTCAGCTATATTGGCTTATCGTGGAATACCTTTTAATTGATCGACTGCAGTGGTTTAAAATCATGACATGAGTGGTTAAGTTGTTCACCTCAAATGTATAGGTGTCCTTCAGGATGCAACTTGACTGCAGACAGCAAAATCATGAAGCCCTAATTTCCCGTGACTCCATAAAACCTCACTCTGTTTCCCAGCGGGCATATCCGGTTTTTTAGTGATTATGGTTACTCCATTAAGTCTTTCATCTTTGAATGTGCATGCAAATGACAACTCATCTCACATTAAACTCAAACCACGCTGCTACCTATCAAAATGAATTGCATTTGGGCTCACGATGACCACGATTCCCTCACGACATGGAACCACCTGTTCTTATGATAATTCCTGAACCCACACGTAGTAAACACTCTACAATACGTGATTAGTCACTCCACTTTCAAGAAAATGTCAAATTTTTGCTAAAAAATTGGAAGAAATGAAGGTTGCGATATTCTTGTAGCGCGCTTTTGTAAATTTCGAGCTCCAGCGCTACAAGAATAATTTTCACTCTGTTTTATCGTTGTCTTACAACTTTTAGGCATTTTGTATGGAGTTTAAAAGCTGCTTGAGTAATGATTATGCATGACTATGCTCAGAAAAATCATTTGTGAATCCATTCTCTGATATAATGACCTTTAAAAACCCCATCAAAATGTAAAGGATAAAAAATAAAACAAAAATATAAAAGCCAAGTTCAAAAATTCACCTAACAACCAAAAATTTTCCTAAAGGAAACAAATAATCAAACTTAAAACAAAAGAGTTACTTTGAATAAAATGAAAATCAAACCAAAATTGAAGAAACAAAACCAAAAATGAAGAAACAAATTACTAACTTAACAGAACCCAATTTATTATGGTGCATCAATGGAAGTTTTAGAGGTTTGAAGATGGCTTGGATACCTGCTATGATACCATGTTTAATTTTGTGAAGTTGGATGCTCATGCCTAAATGAAATCAAATGTGAAAGAAGATTGCAAAAGAGACATAAGAAATACAATATACTTTGATCAATAATTCATGGAAAATTAAAAACACATGAGACCAATAATTGGAAGAATAATATTACATCCATTAAATCAGTGAATAATATGTAATACAATGTTGTTACAAATATGATAATTTGAATGCCTAATATAGGATTTGAATCTACCAACCTAGAGTAACTCTAGAGCTAACTTGATGTGGTAAAATCACCACTAGAGCTCACTAATGCAACTCCAGATCACTGAATCAGTTCATAACCAATTAAATGATGTAGGTAGGTGATAAAATGTTCCCTATCTCCTTTAAGTCATGCAAAATGATGCTAATATTATTGAGAGTGAACTAAATGATGGGAATTAAAGCATAACTGAATATAACTGAACATCAACTAGGGTCAACCGTTGGAGATTCTTGGTGGCATTGATATTGTGTTCCTAAATTATAGGGATTGGTCCCTGGAGATCCTAAGCTCATAAAAACATATGCATTGAGTGGTAGGTGGCCCCTAGGTGAGTCCCCCATGCACCAGTGAAGTGGCAATGATCTCCTAAGCTAGGAAAAATACAAATAAACTATGGTGGTTAAGGGAGGATTAATTAATAACCCTAACATATTTGGCCTGTAGTTTCTTAAGGTTCCTCCTTTCAATTACTTAATGACATAAATCTATTTTGGGTTGCTTAATTGGGGTTCTACTTAGATACGCCCTCCTTAACATTCTTAATTTTTTGGTTCCAAACAAACCATGGGTTCTTAATATATAATGTGACTATGTATCGTGGCTCGTAGAATAGAGGACATCTTGTAGGAAAAACCTATGGTATAGGTTTTCAAGCTCGATGTTTGAGGTAAAACTCATTGTATGGATTCTTCAACAGAAGTTCTTATATATATATATATATATATGGATGCTTTCATAGTGTTTATACATAGTGTCAGAGCTTTTGGATTTTTAAAGTTTGGAATTCGACGTTTTGAGAAGACACTCCACCCATATTCAGGGAATCATAAAAATAAGTTGCATATCCAAAAAATTTGACACTATTGTTATTTATAGTTTTTGAACGCTTAGATTTTCTCCAGTACATTTGATTGAACCTTTGCCAAAGTTTCAATTGACTGATGTGCAACTCATGTATAATCATGGCAAGATAAAGTGTAGCCGTATTGAGGTTTTGAGGTCATACTAAGTAAGAAATTCATTATGATCTTTCTCCCTACAAGATTTAATTTGGAACTGTGGACTTTTGAATCTTATATTTGTTTTCATAATCAAAATAAGTCTCCATGTGAATTATTCGTGATCTTTCTAGGATCGTGACAACTAGTCATAATACCAAACCTTAAAATTAATTTCAAACTTGACACTAGATGAAATTGGGAAGGGTGGATGTTGATTCGATCCCTAAGAGAACCCATTATTCTCAACAATGTCTACATGATTTCTACTAGTTTTGAGTATTTTAAATTTTCCATGTGAGGTATAATGGGCATGATCCTAAAATGTGTAACCCACTTTTAAATTTTAAAGCTAACAGATATTGAAACTTGGTTTCTTCTTTCTTTGATTATTTAAGGATCACTGGGTTGCATTTTATTATATACAGAGCTAAGTTAAGTGAATCATATATATCAAATAAATAGTTAAAATATGAACTAAACTTGGAAAATCCTAAATTTAATAAAAATCAATTGATCATAAAACACCAAGCTCTTAGTGTAGTCAACATCCCATATAGAGCCTTATTCAATATGCAACCATGGATATTTGGTCATCAGCCCATACTGATCCTTCTCATCCTATTTTCAAATTTCTTCATGGTAAGGAGTTATAAATCAAGATTTAGTTTCCTTATCAAATTGCATCAAAGTTTACCTCTTCGCAAACTATTACCAATTCAACTCTAGTTGGTATCCTAAACAATGATCCAAGTATTACATTGTGATCTCAACCTTTTGGGAAATTCACACTATGTTTTGTGGCCATTAAAAGAGAATAGGGTCATTCTTCTTAGCAAATATGGGTAATCATTTTCTTTATATTACTATCTATTATATTGTGGATCTAAAGGGAAGGAAGGTCTCTTCCCTCACAAGTGGTGCACTGAAGAAAGGGAAACATGGTTTATCAGTTTCTCAAGTTTATGGTTATACAGCTCGAGTGTCTACAAAAAAAAAACAATTGTTATGACCTTTGGCTAACATTGTCAAATTTTAAGAAACACTCTTTAAGCAACTTGATAGAGCCATGCTTTTTGACCAAAACATTTTTACTTTCAACTGCCACTGCTTCAAGCATGTTCATGTATTGGTTTAAGCCATATTGTCTGATTATCAACAAATTGTATTCAATATCATTTGGGACAATAATAAGTTCCCCATGTTTAGGTTTCACTTCCTTCTTAAAGTTTTGCGCCTCTAAAACCCCATTTGTCCATTTAGGTATGTAATTATTTCAACATGATAAAGTCTAATGAGGACAATGAAGGTCTCCTTTCAGTAGTGGTGCATCAAAAAAATGGAAACACTGTTTATCCTCTGCTCAAGTTTAAAATTATACAACTTGAATTTCTACAACAACAACCATTGTCTCAACATTTGGTTGACTTGGTCAAATTTTAAGGGAAAGAAATAATCTTCACGCAACTTGATAGAGTCCAAAATGATTTTGTTTGCAACTACCACAACTCCCAACATGTTAATGGGATGAATAAACATTGTATGATTATTAATGTATTGTCAATCCTTAAACCAACATTTCAAATTCCTAAACTGACATTGACATCACTTCTTATTTAACTCAATAATTGAGCTCAACAAGTGAAGAGATAGATCACTCACATTTTTTTGAGGCATGATCACTCTCCCTAGTTTGTTTGCACGATGTACCTTCTTGCTCCCTTCAGTGTATCTGTGTAATCATCTTGTTGATCCTTGGTGTCGCCTTATTTATCCCTGGTCTTAGTTTCTTGTTCCATGGTCGTTTCCTTCTTTCTCTTTGGTTTGCTATGTGCAGGTCTCACTATTGGTATACAAGTGTTCTGATGAGTGGGAGGAAAGGGTAAGTGAATTCAAGCGGGAAGTGTTGTCAACTCAATGTGTGGGAGTGGTTGAGGTAAGTTTTTTTTGACATAAATGGATAGTGATTTTTTCTATTAAAATGGGAGGGAATAAACATTCAACAAAGCTTCAATTCAACAAGTAATAGCGGCCTATGGATTGAGATCTTAAAAAAGCACTAAATTTTATCTATCTTAAAGCAAAAAAGATCTATCCAAGGCAAAGCCTAACATATTCATACTGGTAGTAAAAAATTGTGATAAACTAACCTAGAAACCACCTATATTGACAACACATAAAAACTAATCAAAATTTCCATGGGACATGGTCTTCAATCTTTATAAGGGGCTAGCAATAAGTGAATTCACCCACAATTTTTTTATCTTTCAACTTCAATTAGAATGATTTCAACACCCCCTCCAGCTTAGGGATTCTTACCTCGAGTTTTATGGAATGGGATTACTATTTTTAATAGTTTTCTCCAAGAATATCCAACTGGTACTACACATTCCCACTCTCTCCTACATGAATTTGGTCTTCCTCATACTGCCAAGATTCCACGTGATGATCACAACTTCTCATATCCTGTCATAGAAGACACACTTTTCTTATAAGCCGTTAGAGACTCGCAGACAATATTCTCATGCCATGACCCACACAACAATCCTCTTCATCTGCCCAATTATCGCTATCCATTTTGTTGATGTACAAAGCGTTGGGACAAATCAGAATACCTCTGGGCCAATAAAATTTTATTGATTCAAAAGATCTAAAAACTATGTAAACACACAAGAATGGAAAAATAACTATAGTTTATTAATTCTCCATCCTAACTATTACTATGAAAGTTAAACCCCTTATAACTACTATCTGAGATTTTTCAAAATTTCTACTTTTAGAAAATTCTTGCATGCCTCTAAAATTGACCACTAACTAAAATATAACTAGAGCGACACTAGTTGTCAACTCACTTTTATGATTAGGTGCATAAACTAAGAGAAAACTGATAATTACAAAATAAAAAAATATCGAAAAAACACTAAAACCCTTATTTGAGGCCTTATATGAAGGAATATGTCCCCAAAAAAGTGTCAAAAAAAGGTTGAACAAAAGGATCTAATTGGCGACTAAAGTGAAGTACTGAGACACAAATTCCTATTAAATTTCATCCCAAACATATAATTGATTCAAAAGTTATGACCCTTGGAAATCCTTATGGATTGATTATTTTTTTTAGGCCTTGGAAATCCTTGCATCATCGGTTAAGCTTGACCTTGCATGGAGAATTCCTACCACACTCAATTGAATTCTGAATTTTGATACTTCTATTTTGATGCCCAAGAATTCACGACTTTAAATACCTTAAACTACAGTGATCTATGATTTATCCCAAATTATATACCGTGAATGGAATACTCCACCACATAATTCCCAAACGAACTTGATCTGCTGCATAAATTCGACACACTTGAAATGCAAGTTCACATGCACTTTAATGATAGCCACAAAATACTTGTGCTCACAAGAGGGACGATAAGAGATGAATGCAATGTACATACAATCCTTTTGAAATAAATGAACTCCCAACGTAATCACCATGGTGAGTGAGAGATGCTACAAGCTTGCAGAAAGTATTAATGAGGAGATCACATGATGCAAACCCCATGATGATTTCATATTTCCAGTTGAAGGATCAAGCTGATAGGCCATGTGCCCCCTCATGTGACCACCTTTCTCCATAAAATCCACCCCCTTTGCTTGTGATGTGACATGGTATTTTTTCTCATTGTATCCAATCCCATTCCTAAATCAAACCATAAGGTCAACCTACTAGGAAATATTTTCATGGTTGCACTTGTCATTTGAGAATTGGATAGAGCCTTTAGGCCTAGATGAAGCCATATTTTCCAACTTGCATGCCTCCATATTGTTTCCTTTGAGAACATGATAAATATCCACTTCCTTCAATGCTTCAAGGTTATTCCACATTCTCTCTTGAATTTGGTCTAGTTTGATGCTCTTGAAGACGATTCTTGAGATCATGGCATTTATTATAAGTCTTGAATTATCAATGATGATGTCTTCATTGACTCACATGTTTTTGAGTAAATTTGTCCCATGAAGTAAAGCTATAAGTTTTTCTATATTGTTAGTTTCCTATCTGAGACCCCAGGAGAATATTTCCTTTGTATTTCCTTCGGGATAAAAAAGGAACCCCCCCACCCCCCCACACTTGCTGCACCAAGTGGTCGAGGTAAAGTTACTTGTTGTTTTTTGTTTACTTTTTATATTTTAATATATGTAATATTTAATTTCACACACACACACATATGTGTGTGTGTGTATTTTCGTATTTTTTCTTCATATTATAATATTATAAATACGAAGAAAAAATACAGATATATAATTAAATTTTTTCTTCATATATATCTATATATATATATATATATATATATATATATTAATTTAAAAATAAAACAAAATTTAAATCAAACATTTAATGACGATGTTAGTGATGATGACAATGAAGACATCGGTGACCATGATGATGTTAGTGATGATGATGATGTTGATGACTGAATTATCATCATCACTGTCATTATCATGGACATTATTGTCGTTATAGAGATGGTAATCATTATCGCTGTCATCTTCATCATCATAAACAACAACATCATCGTCGTCATCGTCGTTAACATCGTCATCATCATCACCATCCTTCCACTAGTTCTATTGTCTCCCCAAATGATTGAATCTTGAATATTTAGAACCTTGTTGGCCAATTTATACTAGACTTCAACCTACCCAAACTATATAATTATAGACTTGTGACATTGCTTAAACTTAGACAAGAATATAAGAAATCTAACTCTTGTTTAATTTTCTAATAGTGCATAGCTCTACATGATGCCATGATCTATCTTGATGATGCATATATACTCCCCATGTCTAACCATGATCTTTGTTTTGAGAACAAAGAGAAGGTTCTCATTTAAAACCATTATCAAATTTGAAAATGCACATAATAAAGCCTACATGGGTGAATCTAAGAATACATCATTTAGATCGCAAACTTCAATCACGTAACTCAAAATTTGTTTTTTAATAGAAGCTGAGAAAATAGTATATTAAAGGGGTTGTGCACAACCATTCCATACAAAATTACAAGAGCATGAAGGTTCTAGTAGTAAGATAGAAATTGAAACAAAAAATGGCCATATAGAGGGTCCTTTAGAGCTGCTGTAGAAGTTACTATTCTGAGTATTCACAATAGTAGTATAAATTCGTATAAAATGTTGATTTAGGATAATACAAAAAAACATAAGCTAAGGGGAGATAATTTTGGTTTTCCTGGAAACCCGATAGGTTGGGTGACGAAGTCTTCTTCCATTCTCTAAGTGGATGCTCCTGGATTGTCTTGAGCATGACTTTCTTGGTTCAGATGCATCAAATTTTGAATATATTCCTGTATACGGTCAATTTTTCCCATCATCTCTTTCATATCCATATCATGGTCATCAATTCTTGCATCATGACAACTAGTCTGATAGGAAACATAACTAACATCATCCACTAACTGCTTGAACTCCTTTTCAGTCTCCCTATTGTCAGTAATTCCAACAACCACGAAGTAGGCCAGACACTGAATGTTGATCTTCAAGTCATCAAAACCTTCTTTGACACTTCACTAAACAGGGTCCATACCTTTGCGCTCCATTCCCAACATAGTTGGGGGTATTCTACTGAATAGACTCTGTTTGAGCTCGAAATGTGAATTCCTGCTACATAAAATCCCAGGAAAGGAGAGAGCTCACTCAACAGGAACCCCTGTAGTCTGTATGGGACCAACAAGCACGACATACGACCTACCCACAACGTCGCCCAGGTGCAAAGAAGAGAAGCGACACCCAAGATCACCAATGAACACGCACAGACATAAAATGGCACCCGAGGAGGAAAATACAGACTCTGGGTGCACAGATAGCGTGTTGCATCCAAGCTCTCCAACAACAAAACACATAGAGCATAGAGTCAGGTTACTTGTCGATTCCAAAGACCGAGGGGAAAGAGGATACAGGAAAATTGAGAGGACTATGGGTATCATCCACCCATCACGGAGCTCAGTAGGAAAAGAAGACTGCACCTCGTCGCCGAGGGGAAACTCAAAATCCTGAAAGAACAATGGAAAATGCGAGGGAGGGAGATGAAGGTTAAAGACCCAAGGGAGAGCCATAGCACGAGCGAGGGGATGGGAAAAAGCGTGAGAGATGAATGCGCAATGATGTTTGGAGGGGACGGTCATAAATGGAGTGGGTAGGGGATTTAGGAGGGAGGGTGGTGGATACCACGCGTCCCTTCAAAATATGCATGGGCTTCCAACTATAAACATAACCACTAACCGCTATTTCCACGCGTCCCTTTGCTTGTTAATTAACCAAAGTTCTTGCAATGGGGAAGGATGCCATTGAAGTGAGTTAGGGAATAGGTTTACTGCTAACCTCTTCATCGTTAAGAGAAATGAAACCTTGGGGGAGAGAGGCACCTGAATTTTCCAAAGCATATGCCTTCGCATTGTTCACTCTTAGGATATGGAAGTAGTTAATGCTAGTAGGAAGTGGAAGTTGAATGATCCTGTTATAAATCCTTCTGCATTTGATGAAGCCTACTGAGTAGCCAGCTATCATCTTGAGGATAACATGTCGAGAGTCCCCAAAGACTAGCATACTTGAGATGATTATGTTGTTTAGAATTTCTAATCCTTGAAGAAGATCCAACCACTCAGCCTCGTTGTTTGTCTTGTGTCCCAGTCCCCAAGTAAATATTTTTACCATTTGTCCTCTAGGGTCAAGAATGACCCCCCCTGACACATGCCTCCCCTACGTAACTCACCTTTTGATGCATGTTGTCCATAATATATAAATGAGTAGGGATGCATCAATTGTGTTATACTCCATTCCTAAATATTTTAGAACAATACACATTTCTCTTGATGTGTGACGGTAAAGTATTTGATGGCGATAGAAGAGTATCACCTAACAATATGCAAATAAAAAAAACAATTAATAAACAAAACATAATTATTGTCTTATATACTAGAATTATAAACAAGTGAAATTAGTGGCAGAGCTGCTTATACCTGCCTTAAGAAATGGTTTAATCTAATCATTTAAAAATGTTTTAATTTAATAGTTTTATATACCTAAGTTTAATTTAATAATTTTAAAATTGTTTTAATTTAATAGTTATCTATAACTCAAATTTAATCTCATAATTTAGAAATGTTTTGATTTGATAGTTATATATAGACCAAATTTAAAGTTAAAGTTTGACATGAAAATAATTAGATAATAAATAAGAAGCCATAAGAAAATGTCATTGTCATTTAAAAAAATCAAATACTTAATATTGAAGATATTAATTGTGTAATAATTTATAAATATTTTATAAAATTTGCATTTCTTTATTAACAAAATTTACCAAAATAAAATATAAATTTTCTATTAACAATAAAAATGCTAAATAAATGAGTAAACTTTAGTAAATCTCTAGTATAATGTCAACTAATTAAAATATTAATCATCATATTTGTTTGAATAAACCAATAAATATTTTTTAGAAATATACAAAAAAGTCAATCTTTAGTTTCATTGATATGTTAATTTATGAAATGTGAAAAAGCTTAATTGAATATCAAAATAAATATTTGGAAATTTTAGTTAAATTTTTTTTTGAATACATTTATATCAACAAATATTATAATATGTTAACGTTTTTATATATATTTTAAAAAATATTATATCTAAATAAAAGTTCTATATAGATATAGCTATAGTCGATCATTGTGATGTGATTGTCACATCTATCAAGATTAGTCATTATGACTATTTTAATAAAGAAACGCTTCACCTTAATAGATTTATAGAAAATATTTTATAATATATTGGTGTTTTTATATAAATTTAAAAAAATTTATTATATTTAAATAAAAGTTGTATATAGTGATATAGCTATAGTTAATCATTGTGATGTGATTGCCACATCTATTAAGATTTGTCATTATGACTATTTTAATAAACAAGACACTTGGCATTGTTATATATTTTTAATTTTTTTTATATCTAACAATTTCATTTGCAGACTAGAGCAAATTAATCAAATCATTAAATGAACCAATTATAAAATGAAAAATTAGATTTTAAAAAATAAAAAAATATAATTCTATTTTTAAAATATTAATTTAATATATAAAATTTATAAAACTTATGTAAAACTTTTGAAAAAGTATATAAATTTATTAAAGTCAAAACTATTGTTTGACTAAACGATAGCTATATACCTGCCTTAGGAAGGTATAATAAATAACAAACAATTGCAATTACATATAGATAAATATTGCATACCTTAATAAGTACGCTATTTTTGTGTTCGAAATACCATTCATTACCTTCAAGTTGACTAACAACAAAAGCGAAAAGAGAATACTTGTATTTGAGTCATTGTATAAGGCTTTTTGTGCCTTATCAATAAGAGGTACATCGCGAATATTTTCTTACATCTCATCCATAGGCGCATTCTCATATGTGGCAATAAATGTGTCATGGATCAACCTACTTATCCTTTCATTCTTAGTAATATTATGGTCATTTTATTCCCTTGTATAAATCTCATTGTCATGACCGTCACCAGCTCTAGTATGAATGGTAGCATATGGATTTCCAATCATTGGTGGTATTTTCTTTGCAATTATAATTATGACAAAAATATATTAAATTAGTATCGAAATAGACATAAATATTAATGTTATTGAAAAATGACAAAAACATGTTTTTGATATCTTACCAATGGATGATATTCTTTTCCACCTTCCAAGTGCCCATGCTCTAAGCAATGTTTCTTGGTTGTTACCCTAACAACTCTTCTTCTTTTTATCCCTTTGAATTGCATACAAGGGTAGTAGAATTTTCCATCACCAATTATATCTTCAATATGAATGGATTGATTCTGATCATATGTTTTACCATGGTTGCTTCTGTCATGAAATACAAAATTAATAATCTCTTGCATAACAACATGTCATTCAGATCTACTAGCAAATCGATGGACATGGTTGTCTGCCATTGTTCTCTGTATCAATAAAATACATTATTAAACTACTAGTATAGTAATAAGAACGATAGATAAATCATAATAAAATCAAAATCAGTTAATTCAAAGTATAATCTCATTATTTCATAAGAAAATCTACCTCTAATAAGAGTTATCCTCCCTCCAAAATTCTTCAAAAAACTATTCATTTTTCCATCCAAATTGGTTTTTATTCTTGTTGAATTGTGAAAAAAACTAAATACATTTTGCACATTGCTTAAGCGGAAATCACAAAAAAATATTTTTTTTATTGACATGTGAAGGGGTATGTCTCTTAAGTGACTACACAAGGCATTGCTTAAGCAACACTCTACGACGTCGCTTAAGCCATTCCCTGTGTAATCACTTAAGTGGTGTACACCTTAACATGTTGATTAAGTAATGTTCACTTAGATTTTGTAGAAAAAAAATTGCCTAGTTGATGTCTTTCCAATGTTCAGAATTGTTTTTTAACTTTAAACATTGGTCCAAACATCAAATTTGGATCCCAAATGTAGTAGTGCGAGGATACTAGCTCTTTTTCTGGAATAAGGTAAACTGAAGTGGAATCAACTACAACACAATATAGTCGAATATTTCAAATGAAGGATGTTGATGTTGTTAATGTTTCATCTCATGTTTCATTGGATACTAATGATTCCATTTCTCCTATATTTGAGAAACAAACTACAGGTATTGGATCTCAACTATTGAACAAAATGGGATATACCCGAGGTGGGATTGGAAAGAATGGAAAGGGTACTATTGTTCCTATTACCCATAATATGGAGTCACCTTGTCCATTCTTTCATAATGGGAAGCCTCATTACAAGCAAAACTATTAGAGGAAATTTTAACTCAAAATGGGCCTTTTAACTTTAACTCAAGTTCCATGTCATCATGTGTTAGCCAATGGAATTGATTTAAATTTGAAATATCGTATAGGTCTTAAACACTTTTCTAATATAAATTTGGGGATAGGTATCATAAAAAAAACTACTTTTTTTGTTTGTATTTTTGACATATCTCCCTGTGTTTTTACTCAAATTTCGATCGGGAGAGCTTGTTGGATGTGGAATTAAATTCCGCATCCAATGAGTACCCACTTGGCATACGTTTGACGAACCCTGCTACCCTAAAAACAAGAAATACCTGAAAAAAAATGTGATGATGACATCATCATCAAGATTTTTTAGGTATTTCTTGTTTTTGGGGTAGCGGGGTCTATCGAAATTATGCCAGGTGGGTACTCGTTGGATGCGGAATTTAATTCCGCATCCAACGAGCTTTCTCGATCAAAATTTGAGTAAAAACACGGGGATATATGTTGAAAATACAAACAAAAAAATAGTTTTTTTCTTTTCTTCCTCCATAATTAATAAATATTATTTTATTATTTTAACTATTATTTTTTAGTTCTTTTTAGGAGGCCCATTTTGAGTTGAAATCTCCTCTAATCTTGAACTGGAGGACAATCAACTAGCACTTCTTTAACCATGCAATTTTAGTTGTTGTAGGTGGAGTTTAGACAGTTTCATAAAGAGAAACCTACTAATGATTGTGACAAAAAGATTAATGAACTAGCTAGCTAATGAAGCTTCCCATTTGTAAGCCTTTGTCGACGAGCTTTGTGAATAAGCTGATCCTATTCAAGCAGATGTATATGATGCCTTTCTTTTATGAATATCAAGGTTTAAAATAAGCATATTATGCCTTTCTTCTACAATTGACAGAGAAATATGAGACTATTAAGGATTAACAAGATTACGAGCAGAGTATTGAACTAGAGGACAATCAACTATAGAAATATGAGTAGAAGGTTGTTGATCTTGATATATATGACTCACCTATTACTTATTCTACCCTTGATAATATTGTTTGTATCCTAGTTTGCTTGTAAATTGGTTACACACAAATTTGAAAGCTTGATTGGAAAATAGTTGGGTGTATTTCCACCATAATTTGAGACCTTATTGGAATAATATGTTTACTTGTTTTGGTTGGCTGTTGTGCTGACGTAATTTAATATTGTTTGTATAATACTGTTTTTTCCTTGTTAACTAATGATTGATGACCATTTTGTTATTTTTTCATTTCCTAGTATCATTGAAAATCAATAGAAAGGCACTAGTCTACTACTATGAATTGAAATCCTATTTAAATATGGGTGTCCTTGAGGAATATGAAGCCTTAGATTTACAAAATTTGTGAGAGATTTCTGAAAACAAGGTAGTGGCCTTGCAAGAATCTCATAATCACCTTTGTGAAGATATAGAATAATTGTAGACTCTTATTGTTCAATTGCAAATAGAAAATGACATATTGAAGAAACAATTGGTGATAAACCGTACCTATGTGTAGGATGGGGATACCCTATTCAAAAATTCTATCTTGCCATGAATGGATGATAAATCCAGGGAGATTTATGTCCTAGAAAATAGCATGGAAACTATTTCAAGCTTTAAATGAACTAGATAGCTAATGAGGCTTCCCATTATGAAAGAATGGATACAGAACCACTAGTATGTAACAAATGCCCAATTTAAATATTAAACTATGTTAATTAATGTAATTTAACTAAGAGGTGACTTGAAAAGTCACCTCTCTTCCCCACTTAGGGTATAAATTATCGAGGCACCTATTATGTAAATCACCTTCTACATTTATAAAATATACTTTTCTACATTACATTCTTGCTTTTCATCTTCTCTTCTCTTCCATAGTACATGTGAAATTTTTTCCCACGACAAATCGTTGCTATAGAAACACTTTTTTGTTGCTATGGCGATGAATAAAAGCCCAAATTTTTGTGGAAAAATTATCGTCGCATTAGCCACACTTCGAATATTTCGTTGGTATAGTGATAGAACATCGATGACACATTGTAATTGTGGAATTTCCTTCAAAAACAAATAGGCATCAATATAGCGACATTGATGTGTCACTATAGAAATGACTTGGTGTCGCTATAGTGACGTTTTATTGTGGCAAAATCAAGCAACTAAGTCATATTGTGTCTATTGAGCAATGTTTTGGTGTTACTGTAGCGACGACTTATTGTGGCACAATTAAGTGACTAAGTCATATTGCGTCGCTTGAGCGATGTTTTGGTGTCGCAATATCAACGAAATATTGTGGCAAAATCAAGCAACTATTTCATATTGCATCGTGGGAGCGAAGTATATTCGTCGGTATAGAGACATACATTGGTCGTAATAGCAACGTCAATGCGTCAATGTAGGCATGAAAGTATGTTGCAACCAATAAATTCCCAATTCCTTTTCAGTTTCTATAGCGACGGTTTATCGTCATTATAGAGACAAGAACTTGTCACTATAGTGATGAGAGTTTGTTGCAATTTAGAAGCGAATAAGCACTTATGCGTCACTATAGAAACGCTGCTATGTCACTATAACAACAGAATTATGTTTCTATAGCGACATTTAATGTGTATTTAAATATGTGTGTGTGTGTGTGTGTGTGTATAATTCACAACAAAGATTGTATTTCAAATCTAGGCATACCTAAATCTTCGAGGCTCTTTTGGCATCTTCTTCCCCTGAGGGGCTGAATACTGGTGCATCATCCCAAATCATGTGTATAAAAGTGAAGAGAAATGTGGAGCCCAAGCACCATTAACTTCTATATTATAATTTCCATAACCATCAATGTCTACAAAGATTTTCCTGTCACTTCGATCATCAGAAAGAGGATTGATATTGGAAACAGAGTAATCCATGACATTTAAATATGACATCCACTCTTCATGAGCCATGGTAGATTCCTGGCCATGATTACCCAATGCTGCTGCCCACAAAAGCATGGATTTTATTGTAGGAGTAAATGGGACATCCATAGAATCAACAGCATCCACAGAATCCGTTCCGTAGATGTTATCTCTTGATCAAAGGTAGTTTCCACTTCAGTCGATGACATAAAAATTTGTATGCAATGATTCATGAATGTTAAGGTTGTCTTTTCATAAATATATTTTTTACTTTTAGATTG
The DNA here is from genome assembly GCA_001517045.1 of Pseudotsuga menziesii. Lineage (NCBI taxonomy): Eukaryota > Viridiplantae > Streptophyta > Pinopsida > Pinales > Pinaceae > Pseudotsuga > Pseudotsuga menziesii. The sequence goes on from LPNX011130493.1 coordinate 1,036,855, forward strand.
TTAATCATGTTTCTTGGTTACTTCTGAAATCATTTATGGTCGACATTTTTGGCAGCTTTCTTCCAAACAATATAAAATTGCAATCTAAAGCAATAATCTATAATAAAGGGCCTTGGTACACTGGCGAGTTAACATAGTATTAATCCACACATAAGGGTTTCATTCTTAGTGTTCAGCCCAACCAGAATGGAATGTTTTAAAAAGAGATGAGGCTAGGTGCAAGTCCTGGGAAAATTTAGTAGAATAGATATTCAAACCTTGTTCCTAATCCAAAGAAAATCTATGATATATGATGCAACATCAACCTTGCACTATGTTTATCGAAAAAAAACTTCAAAAATTAAATGCAAATAAAAATTATGAATGGAAGGTTGGTTCACTATGGATTAGGCCAGGTGCAAGTCCTGGGTGATTCTGGCATTAATGAGAAGTTTTTTTTAAATGAAAAGGCATCTAGAAAAGGGAAAACCCATACCTGTAAAGACTATGAAATATGGTTTCTCAGATTGGATCATGCTAGAGAGAAATGAAATAGTGTTGAGATATGAACAAGAGGGGAACTCAGAAGATAAAACATTTTCACATATTGTGACTGCTCCATTTGCATAATGCATATCAACAACCTACACCCATTTGAAAAAAATTCGAATAAATTAAGTGCTTCAATCAAATCCTGAAGAAAGATAAAATGCGAAGGGTTGAATATGATTTAGGTTTTCATAAACCAAAAATGGCTACCGACCGTTTAAATCAAACGCGGGATTGAAAATGAAGTGTGTAATCAGAAATCTGGGGATTGAATATGATGTTGGTACCAAGAAAACATAAATGCTTATTAATTGATAAAACTAAAAACCCTAAATATAGCATCAAATATCATCTGAGTAATAGCAAAACAAAACTTAACCACCAGTTATTTATATAAAACAAAATGTGGACCAAATGAGTTCAGGCATTAAGCTAAGAAAATGGTACCTGGAGGATTTTGAATTTGCCATTCTCATTAAAATGCATTGGCCGAGTGGGAAGTTTTTTGTGGTTTGGTTTATGATATACAATAATTATCTCCCAAAAATACCTTCTAAATTAAACATGAAGAAAATTAGAAACAAAAGATATAGAACATGCAAAATTGATTTCCAATTCAATTCCCACCTTTTGGGCTTTGCTTTGTTGCGAATGGGCATCATTTTCGGTCCTCAAAACAACCTACATTACAATGGTTGATAGCCAGTATGAAATATACCAAATTAATGGTAATGGGTGATCACTAATATGCAAGAGACAATGAGACAACAAACAATGAGACACACATGTTTAACATAGAAAAACCATACCTCATCATCCTTCATGTGTAGCATGTCCTAGAAACAATGAGTTACAATAACCATTAAAGTACTTAAGACAATAAAAATAATAAGAGTAGTGATCTATATCAGACCTAGGTTATTAATGAAAGGAAATAATACATAAAAATAGCATGCTATATCATATTTGAACCAATTATGAACTCAACATAAGATGTTAGGGTAGAGCTCCCTTATCCTCAGAAAAAAATGCTTCTAAATAGTCTTCAACCTCTTAGCGTTAAGTTACTTGCATGAGACTCAACTAGAACAACATACTTGTGAAAGGAGAGAACTTAGAACTGGAAAATACATAAAATCGATCGTCCAACCCTCACAAATCAAAACCAGTAGCAGCACAATAGTACGACCAACTTGCAATAAAAAAAGACAGAAAAGTACTCCAAAAAATGTCATATAAGGTAGCGATATGGTGGAGGAACCTAACGAGGGATCTTAGGGTGAATGCAAGGGTGAAAGTGATGGAATATTGGATAATACTCATGGGGGGTGAATTGGTATTGATTAATTTTAACAATCTAAACCACTTTTAAATTATTTATTAACACACATGATCAACAAGAACACACAGAACACAAATTTATCACGTGTTATAGCTGATTTTACCACACATGGTTGATCACATATTTATGGCCTTCCCTATCCCTCTGCAAACTATTTAGACCCCATAGAATTATATTATACTTTGATGTCCCAATATCATCCCTAAAAAACACCTACTTATTGTTGTACGGGACTTTTAAAGCTATACTCTCGTGTACACATGAGTTTTGACCTCAAACCCGCATGCATCGGGATGTGTGCATAAATCCAAATATTTTTGGAGTTTTACTCATATGCATCTGAAGATCCTAACTCTTGTCCTTCCATATTCCTTGAGATCACTCGGATTCGACCCTCCATTACGCTTTTGGAGTGATATATAAGGAACCCCTTGGATACATTGAAGAAGAGGAATTGAAGAGAAAAGAAACTATAGTCCATTGTTGCCTCAGTTTTATTATACTTGAGTCTGCATCCCTTTGTCCCTTTGGAGCACTTTTTGTTCTTCCCAAGTTTGCCTTTGCTTTGAGAGATTGCTATCGAGAGATGTAGGCCCAGGTGGAGGACTTGGTTTCTCCGGTTCGTAGACGTGCCGACAAAGGTTGTCACTAATGTAATCTTTGATTTTATTAATAGAAATATATTTTCCTATCCAATTATGTGCATTTGAATATGAATATTGAATCCATGGATGTATTTAATTACTTAAAAATTGTTGACTATATATGCTAGAGTAGGTCTAACACATTATTATAGAGCATTCTTGTCTTGTTTACTGTTGTTGAGAGCAAATTTCTAATGCAAGCCTGAATTGGAAAAGCTCAACGAGGATCTACTTCAACCGTCTAGAACAAGGTACGGATCGGTATCCCTTAGTGTTAGATGTTTGGTTTCTCTTGCATATTGGGAAAGATTGATTTTTGGTGTCAAGCTGTCTGTTGTGGTACCCCCAAGCCATAGGAAGTTTCTCTTCGTAACAAAATTAGCGACCATACTGGGGAGGTTCCTAGTTGTTTATCTTTGGGGTTTTGGTATTCAATGAAGTTGAATTGGTCTTTATTTCTCTATTTTTGTGTCGTGTCTAGGGGCATGTTTGCCCAGTAGGGTCCTAAAGAAGTAAATTTGATCTTGGCTTGTATGTTTTCCTATTTTTATTTCTGTACACAAGGTTTTGATTCACAATCACGTATACACATGGGTTTTCCCTGAACAGTCGCATATGTATGGTGGTTTACTGAGAACAGTCGCGTATACCTTGATTTTGAGCCTTAGTTGGAGGATTAAGTGTTGTTGGGTGAGTTTTGATGATCCTTGAGTCTTCTTGGATGCTTCTGGTGTGTGTATACACCCTATGTTTATGACTAGAGACTTCTTTTAGTTTATTTTTTAAGCTTTGTTCTTGTCCTTCATTTATTCGTTTTTTGTTTTGGGATTAGTGCATTAGGTCTCTTTTACCTTGGTTCCTTGCTTGGAAACTGTTTGGGAGTGGTTGCAGGGTCTGAGGGTTTTAGAGTCATTTATTGATTTCATATCTCATTTATTTCAAAAAATACAAAAATATTTTTGCTTTTTAATACTTATGCATCTCTTGCATTTTGCATTGGCACGGTACTTGCATTAGGTTTGGTTGTTGAATTATAGTTGATTCCAATTTAGGAATGATTGCACGTACATTTGACGGAAAAATCTTGCATCTCATGTAGTGGCATACCCTATTTTTCATTTTACACAATTGCACTTAGCATTGCTTGTTAGGTGTGCATATTTAATTCACTGCTGAGTCATAACTTCATTTGTTGCATGAGGATTTCCCTTTGAGTAATCACAGCCAATTAAAATCAACGCTTAATAAAATGAATTACGCTCTTTTATTTTATAGGGTGCATCAACAAGATTAGGTTTTAGGGTCTTGGAATAGTTCATTGTGAGTTAATTCTCCAATACCACTAAACAAAACAAGTAGGTGTCTATCTAGGTGAGAGTGTGAAACCCTTGGTATAATTAATGTTTCTCAGGATGCTCCTCTTACACAGGAGTTAAGCACGAGGAAGTGCACCCGATTGTGATTGGGATGACCCCTGGTCACTTTCTGTGAGCATCAAAGATATTTCCATGATTGTATTCGTATCTGGGGGCCTTTCAGGTACGTTCGATTCACCCTTGGGGTACCGGTTTGTGATTTCAGGCTTTGGGATTTTCTACCCTACCCATACGGTTGATCCCGCTTGTGACTGTTCGCCTAAGAATTGGTTATATTGAGGTGACCTTAGTTTCCTTACCTAGGCATCGAGGGGATATTTGCAGAGATTATTCTATAGGTGTCCTGGCTAGGTAGGGGTCAGACAACACAGTCACTATATGCGTTGAAGCTGAGGGCCACTATAATTGGTTACAAACCTCTGCTTGTTGTGTGTGGGAGTCTCAAGCCTCTCCTAGGTGAGACATACTTGCTTCATTCGGGAGATCACAAATTCTACCCTTGGTTTGATTGTCTTTTGGCTTTAGATTTTCTTAGTTTTATGATCCATGCACACTAGATTGCTTAGGGTTGTGTAGTTAGATCGAGTCTTTTATTTTTGTTGAGTCATTGTGGATCCAGGTGCGACACCTTGTCGTTCTCATCGTTTAGCAAGAATTCCTTCTTCTATGTCTCCTTTTCCTTTGGGAGATAGAACTAGATAGTCTAGGAGGACTCATTCTCACTTTGATTCACACACCATGGGTGACCATGAGCCTGAGATCCCAGAGGTCCATGATCTTCCTCATCCCGTATGGAAGGATGAACCTTCAAGCACATATGGGACTCCATTGGGATCCAACCATTCTATAGCTGGGACATCTCCTGATGATCCTTCACAATTTCAAGGCTACATGCATGCACATAATCCATATTAGTCATGTAGTCTGAACCATGAGACTCGCCATGCACCTACTAGCACTAGCACTATTAGGTATGGCATGCCTGATATTCCCGAGACCATTCTGACACCCCATATTGGATCAGGTGTTGATCCTGGTGCTGCGCCTAGGGGCACTTCCATCCCTTTCCAAGTGGAGAGGTTTGGTAGCACTAGTCACATTACACCTTCCATCCCTGCGCTGGAAGTTTCTTCACACACACATCCTAGGCCTAGCACTAGTGTTCCCATTCGACGACCAGAACCTAGACATATGAATATTGGGGGCACAAGTTATATTCCTTCACATATTCCATCATCTTCAATACCAATTCCTTCAAATGATTGTTTGATGAAGCATCCTATTCCTAACTCTAGTGGGCCTTTAGGCTGGAGTTCTGCTATTAGCCATGTCCATTCTACTTCTTCTCACACCATAGTGTCACGAGGATATGTGCCTCCTTATGTGTCAGTAGGACATGTACCTTCCTATGGACCATCTTATGGACCTTCCTGTGGACCATCTCATGGTCCATCTTATGGAACCTCTTATGGGCCTTCTTACGGAGTATCTTACAGATAAACCTATGCACCTTATGGGTCTGGGTATCAACCCACATATCAGTCTCCTAATTATGGCTTTGTAGCACCCCCGCCTCAAGGTACTCCAAATTAAAATGCTTCCATGAAACCCTATATGGGTCAAATGGGAGGATGTTACTATCCCATTGGCCAAGGCCATGGTGTATATAGCAATCAAACTTATGTGAACCAGTCTTATCAGGGAGCATGGAACCAACTGACTCAACCTAGGATCCCTTTCCTTGCAACTTTGAATATACCTAACTTGTTGAGATTGATAAATGATCTTGTATCTCATGACCTAGCATGGCCAATGCTTCCTACCAAAATTCCTTTGGAAATTCCGAAGTTCGAAGGTAAGTCTGGTGAAGATCCCGGTGAGCACGTCACAACCTTCCATATTTGGTGCTCTTCGAACTCCTTGAACGATGATTCTATTCATTTGAGACTATTTCAATGCACACTCATGGGTCCTGCCATGAAACGGTATATAGAGTTACCTGGGGGGAATTACACTTCATTCAATGACCTAGCTGTGACTTTTCTTAATCACTTCCAGCTACCTATGCGTTACGACGCCGATACTGAGATATTGTTGACATTTCGGCAAGACAAAGCCACCCACATTTTGGATCACATTCAAGAGTGGCATAGACGGAAGAGATTGATTAAAGCCTTTATACAACTAGAGTTTTTAGAGTGGTTCCTCAAGTCGTTGTTACCCTATATCACGAAGTATGTTTCCAGATTTGAAGTGCAAAATGAGGACCAAGATATTTTTAGGGCCCAGTAGTTGGACTTGATTTATGCTCAGTATGGTATCCTTTGTGAGATCATACTGAATGCTCCATGATCCAATTTCAACCCCAAGTTTAAACCTGGGCCACATGCCGATGGTATTGTTGGCTCCGCAAGTACCAAACCTGTAGACTCGGTTACAGAACAAGTGAGCCAGTTATCGCTTAACCAGTCTATGTCGGGAAAAGATACAAATTTTTCTCATCCTACCCAAATGATGGATGTACTTTCAGTGTAATCGTCAAACCTGAAAGGTAACCAGCAGCCTGGAAGTAAAAAAAAGAAAGGAAAAAAAATCGAAAGGGTGGGAATAAGAATGATAATGGTAATAATGAGAAGAACATGAATAATGCTGGGGGGGACAAGAAGCCTAAGTGGAAGGTAAAATTTACTTGCAAGTTTTGTAAGGATGATCACCTCACTCACTTATGCCCTCAAATGGAAGATGCCTCGAAGTTCATAGCATAGGGCCCAGTTGTATTCACAAATCCTTTACCAAATAATTAAAAGATGAACTTAAGGAGCGTGGATCTTGGTAGTGCTTCTAGTGGAACTAAAAACCCTTTGAATGCCACTGGTGGCCATGGTTGCACCAACATGGTAAATGCTATGAATGTTGTGACGCATGTGAAAGACTATGGTACGTCACAACCAGACCTTGGGAAAGAACCTGCTCCACCTGAGAGCTCTTTGTGAATTGAAAAGCCTACAGATAAGCCAGAATCTTCGCCTCACATTCCTAAGGGAGTCATAGAGCACTCAGGGCACAATCCTAATGCCTGAGATGCCCATAAATATTCAATTACCGAGGATTTGGGCCAGACTCCTTGTGCGATGTATCCATTAGAAGTGCTTCAAAATTGTCCTCTGCAAATGAAGGCGTTGTTGTATGCTCTTGGGGTAGATGATGATAGCTCTCCTTCCGTGATAGAATTTTAAACTCATGGAATCCATCCTCACTTGCCTTACTATGTGTCTCTTCTGATTCACATTGAGTGTCTAAACCACACCATCAAGTGCACTGTGATTGATGAAGGCGATTCCTCTTCCATGATGTCTTTTACATGTTAGAAGGGATTAGGTTCTCCCATGTTGTCCAAATATGAAAAAATGTTGACTACATTTGATGGAAGATCATTTTGGCTGCATGGTATACTTCCTTCCCTAGAGGTCCAATTGGGAGGGAAGACTGTTGCGATCGAGGTTGAGGTGGTTGATGTGCCCCTTGACTACAATATTTTACTGGGTAGGAACTGGATGTACAATATGCAAGCTATAGCCTCTTACCTATTCTGAGTGTTTTTTTTCCTTTGGATGGGAATATCGTTACTATTTATCAAAAATATTTCCAGAATCCAAGTTTAAAAGCATCATTGGGAGCTTCTATCCCAATTATTGATCATTCTCAGTCGGCAACTGAGAATGTGGGTGTGGGCATGTATCCTTCTCTCATGGGAACTTTTAGTTGTCCTGCGCCCTTCCTTATGATTGGGTCTATTCTTGGTAAGGCTTTGACCTCATTGAATTAGGTCCCTTTTCGCACATCTCATATGGAGGATCATTGGATTCTTGCTTCACCAATTACTTTGAGTGATAGTTCTATACCTGCAGAGACAGACGTGTCGTTTCCTACAACATTGGTGGCGTATCAAGCTAATATTGATCATGTTGTAGAACCTAGTGCTTCCTCTTCGCGGATGGAGGAGGAGCACCCTTATGTGCTACCTCCTTAGGCAGTAGAGTAATCTCATTCTCAAGACTACCTTGATGATGTTTTTCCATCAGATGAAGCTATTCTTGAGGCTATGTCTGGGATGGAACAACCTTGGGGAGAGTTGCACCATAGATCATATTTCCTTCCTAAGCTTGATCATTTAGAGTGTGATGACTTTAGGGAGATTCTAAGCGAGAAAGTTGGTAGGCCCGTGGTCCCATTAATCTCTCCTAGTCAGATTGCTGAAGCGAACATGGCTAGCTTGTCTCCATTGATACCTATCAATATTTCTCATGTTCCTGGAAAGATTTAGAACATTTACATTGGGGCGGTTTGTTCCCTTAATGAGATTAAAGAGTACACCGAGTTGTTTAAAGAATTTCTAGATGTGTTCACTTGGTCGTATGATGGACTACCAAGAATTGTCCCCTGCACGGTTGAATGTGGCATTAGGGATTATTCGGATGTTAGACCTGTTCGACTAGTTGATGATGGGGGCACAACCTTGGAAGAGCCTAGAAATGGGATCTATCTTAAGAAGTACTATGCATGATCTTCAGCCAAGGCTGACATTTTGTATATTATTTTACATTTTGCATAGCATAGTTTTGTCTTCTTATGGAAATCCTGTTTGTTGATTAGCTTTCATTTGTTATGACAGATGTCGATGGAGTCTTCGGCTTACATAGGATTCGCTGACGGTGCTTGTTATAGTTGATTTCACCACACATGGTAAATCACACTTTTATGGCCTTCCCTGTCCCTATGAAGACTCCTTAGACCCCATGGACCATTTTTGTTCCTTTGATGTTTCCTAGATCATCCCTAAAAACATGCAAAAATTGCCATACGTGACTTTTAAACCCTTTCTCGCGTATATACGCGTGTTTGACCCCTAAAACTGCGTACATCAGGATGTGTGCAAAAGTCCAAATTATTTTGGAGTTTTCCTTGATGTGGATCTGACTCACTTGTCTCCTGGCCTTCCCTATGCCTTGAGATCACTTGGATTCGACCTTTCATTACCCCATTGATGAGCTATATAAGGAACCCTTTGGATACATTAAAGGCATATGAGAAATTAAGAGCAAGAGAACTATAGTCCATTGTTTTCGGAACTTGTGCTTGAGTCTGCATCCCCTTTGTCCCTTGGAGCACTTTTGTGTTCTTCCCAAGCGTATATTTTGCTTGTGAGCTTGATATCAAGAGATGGAGGATTGAAGTAGTGGAGGCCCAAGTGGGGGATTCGATTTCTCTGATTCACAGACATGCTGACAGAGGTTGTATCCATTGTAATCTATAATTTTATATCAATAGAAATATCTTTTCCTGTCCAATAATATGTGTTTGAATGAATATTTTATCCATGGATGATTTCAAATGCTTATATGTTATTGATTATATATGCTAGAGTAGCGCTAACACAATTATATATAGCATGCTTGTCTTGTTTATTGAATGTTGAGGAAGCAATTCATCAATTCAAGCTGAAGTTGGAAAGCTCAACGGGGATCTACACCAACCGTCTGGAATAAGGTACGAATTGAGATCCTTTAGTGTTAGTTATTTGGTTTCTCTTGCATATAGGAAAGGATTGATTTCTGGAGTTAAGCTGTCTGTTGTGGTACCTCAAGCCATAGGAATTTCTCTCCGTAACAGAATTGGTGACTCCGCTGGGGAGTTCCTAGTAGTTTTACTTTGGGGGTTTTTATTGGCATTCAATGTTCTTGAATTGCTCTTATTTCTCTGCTTCTGTGTTGGTTATGGGGGCATGTTTGCCTAGTAGTGTCTGAATTGGTGTGCATTTTGTCTCAGTTCATCTGTTTACCTTTATTTTTGTACATTTCTCTTCCTGTACGTGAGTTTTTTACTCATAGTCCCATATACACGTGGCTTTGACTGATATATTCACGTACATACATGGGTTTACTGCAAACAATCACATATGCCATTAGTTTTTCCTTCTACTGGAATATTGATTGTTGCTGGGTGAATTTTGATGATTGCTGAGTCTCCTTTGATACTACTAGAGTCTGTATACACTTCTGTTTCTTACCAGAGACACTTTTTTTAGGGTAAAAATAATCGTAAGGGTGGGAATAGGAATGAAAATGCCAACTTTAATGACAAGAAAGCCCGCAATGATGGGGGGGGACAAGCAACCTAAACATAAGGTTAAGTTTCCTTGCAAGTTATGTAAGGATGATCACCTCACTCACTTGTGCCCTCGAATAGAAGAAGCCTCGAGATTCATAGCGTAGGTTCCAACTGTGCTAACCAACCCTTTACCTCATAATCAAAACATGAACTCGAGGACCCATGATCAGTCTGGTGAGGATCAAGATTTGCCGAAGGCTTGCAGTGGTCATGGTTGCATCAATATGGTGCATGCTGCTAAAGTTGTGACTCGTGCGGAGGACTATGGTTCGTCACAACTAGACCTTGCTCCACCTGAGAGCCCTTTGCATATTGAAAAACCTATGGATAAACATGAAGTTGGTCCTTGTATTCCTAAGGGAGTCCTTACACGTTTGGGGCACAATCCTAATGCCCGAGCCACCCAAAACTATTCTGTTGTCGAGGATTTGGGCCACACTCCTTGTGCAATGTCTGCACTCGAAGTAATTTAAAGTTGTCCTTCACAAAGGAAAGCATTTATTTCTTCTCTTTGTGTTCATGATGATAATTATTCCTTTGTCATCAAATTTGAAACTGCGAGACTTCATCCTCGCTTGCCTTACTATGTGTCTCTCTTGATTCACATAGAATGTCTTAACATAACCGTTAAACGCACTGTGATTGACGAAGGCGCTGCATCTTCCGTAATGTCTTTGGAATGTTGGAAGGGTTTGGGTTCCCTCAAGTTATCTAAATCCGCTACCATGTTGACTGCTTTTGATGGTAGATCATTTCGACCGCACGACATTCTTCCTTCTCTTAAAGTCTGTTTGGGAGGGAAAACCGTTGCGATAGAGGTTGAGGTGGTTGATGCACCCCTTGAATATAATTTGTTGATGGGAAGGAATTGGATATACAGTATGTAAGCCGTAGCTTCTCTATTTCGAGTGGTATGCTTTTTGTTTAATGGGAAAATAGTCACGATTGATCAAACTTTATTCAAGAATCTGCCTGTTACCACATCTTTGGGAGCTTCTATCCCGATTGTCCAGCACTCTCAGCCGGCAACTAGGAGTGTGGGTGTTGGCATGTATCCATCCATCATGGGAAGCTTTAGTTGTGCTGCACCCATCCTTATGATAGGATCTAGTTCTGGTGAGGCTTCATCGTCTGTAAGATCGGTGCCTTTTTGCACAAACCATATGCAGGACCCTTGGATTCTTCCTACACCGAATCATTCTTGTGAGCTCATTGAAATGGACACGCCGTTTCCTGCAACTATGATAGCATATCAAGCTAATCTTGGATCTGTTGCAGAGCCTAGTTCTTCCTTTTCACGGACAGAGGAGGAGGAACCTTATGTACTACCTGCATGGGTAGTGCAGTGTTCTCACACACATGACTGCCTTGATAGTGTTTTTCCTTTAGATGAGGCTATTATTGAGGCTATGTTTGGGGTTGAGCCACCTTGGGAAGAGTTGCATCATAGATCTTATTTTCTTCCCAAGCTTCACTGTTTGGAGTGTGAAGACTATAGGGAGATTCTTAGTAAGATAATTGGTAGTTCCATGGTTTTGTTAAGCTCTCCTGGCTCGATGGCTAATGGAATTATGGAAAATATATCTCCTACCATTCCTATCAATATCTCTCACGATCCTGGAAAGGTTGAGAATGTCTATATTGGGGCAGAATGTTCCCATGCTGAGATTCAAGAGTATACCAAGATATTCAAAGAATTTCATGATGTATTCGCTTGGTCATACAAGGAAATGCAGGGTATCGACCCTCGCATTGTTGAGCATGAGATTAAAACTTATCCTAATGCTAAGCCTGTTTGACAACCGTTGCGTGTGGTGAATCCTAGGAAAGCACCCGCGATTAAGGCTGAGATAGAAAAATGGTTGAATGCCGGTTTTATCTATCCTGTTCCCTTGATGGAGTGGGTTTCAAACCCTGTTCTGGTTGATAAGAAGCAAATAACGATATGCATATGCACTGATTTTCGTGACTTGAATCGTGCCTATCCTAAAGATAATTTTCACACACCATTTATCGATCAGATTTTGGATGAGTGTGCAGGAAGCGAGGTATTTTCTTTTATGAACATATTTTCTGGATACAATCAGTTACATATTAAACCCAAGGACCAACAAAAGACTGCTTTAATTTGTCCTTGGGGTACCTTTGCATATTGGAAGATGCCCTTCGGCCTTAAAAATGTCGGAGCCACTTTTCAGCGGGCTATGACCTTGATCTTCCATGATCTCAAATCGATTATTGAAGTCTTTTTGGATGACCTTGCTGCTCATTCTCACATGAGAATGCGTCACTATTACCATTTGAGATTAGTGTTCGAAAGGTGCCGCCATTATTTGGTAAGGTTAAATACTCACAAGTGCATCTTTTGTGTGAAGTCTGGTTGCTTATTAGGGTTCATTTTCTCCAAGGAGGGTATAAGAGTTGACCCCTTAAAGGTTGAGGCAATACTTCAATTGTCTCCCCTGAAAAACATTAGACATCTTCAATGTTTGCAAGGCATGGAAAACTTCTTACGGAGATTCGTCATGAATTTTTCCAATTTGACTAGAGGATTTATGCGTCTTTTGAAGAAGGACACTACCTTTTGCTGGGATGAGTGAGCCAAGGAGTCCTTCAATGCGCTTAAGCGAGCCCTAGCATCGGCCCCGGTGATTAGTCCACCCGAATATAGCTGTGAATTTCTACTTTATGTGGCCGCGTCTATGGAGATGATTGGTATGGTTTTGGTTCAATAGGATGAGGAGCTCCACGAGCATGTCATATATTATCTGAGCCAGAACCTTATAGATGCGGAGATCCATTATTCCCATGTGGAGAAGATTGCCCTAGCTACTGTCCACATGGTCCAAATATTGAGACACTATATTCTCCTTCGCCAGACCTTGGTGGTTGCCCATGTAAATCCATTTTAGTTCGTCCTCACTAGAAGGATGATAGGAGGAAAGTATAATAAGTGGATTGTCATCCTACAAGAATTTGATCTCGAGTTTGTCTTGGAAAAATTGAAAAAATCGTTGATTTTTGCAGAGCTTATATCTGATTTCTCGAGCGAGGAGGAGGAGGAAACTTGTGAAGATGCGTTTGTCGATGAGCACATCTTCTTGATCTCAAATTTGGATCCATGGTATGGGGACATTATCATATATTTACAAACATTGAAGGTACCTACTCACCTTTCACAGGATGAACGACGATGATTACATCACATTTCTAAGAACTACCTCATAGTGGATAACACATTGTACCGTTGTGGGATAGATTCCATTTTACGTCATTGTTTAACTCATGAGGAGGCTGAGCTTGTGCTGAATGATTTCCACAGAGGGGTGTGTGGTGGTCATTTATCTGGGATTTCTACAGCCCAAAAAATCTTGAGAGCAAGTTATTTCTGGCCGTTGATCTTTAAAGATTGTGTTAATGTAGTCAAGAAGTGCCACCCTTGCTAGGTGTTCACATGTAATATGCGCTCGTGTCCTTCCCCATTACATCCCATTATCACCATTGGTCCCTTCACTAAGTGGGGGCTTGATTTCATGGATTGCAACCCAGCTTCAGTTAGGGGGCATCATCATATTATCGTGGCTGTTGACTTGTTGACGGGCGTAGATGACTATGCACGCAACGGGGGAAGACAACCCAGACCGGGATCCTTAAAGTAGGCTCCAAGCTGTTTGGGATGGTTGTTCCTGACAGGTTTAAAGGCTCTGTTAGCCTGAAAGTCAAACTAAAGACAAATCTAATAGATAGAGCTAACACTACTGACTATTTATCGGATATATACCTATCTCTGTACAAATTAATAAATGTTATTAATTACAGTATTAATCAACTAAGTTAAATCAGTTTATATTACAAAGATAAAATTTATAACAAATAACATACTTGATCAATTACAAAGATACATTATATACACCTGTACATTAATCAGGAATAAAATGAATAATTTGAATATGACATAAATATAAACATCTGATTCAAATAGATTTTTTAACAATATAATTAACAGAAAAAGAAAATATATTATTCTAACCTAAATCCTATCCTGATCAGGAGCAATAAAATATTTAACCTGATATCATATTTACCAATGAAACTATTGCATTAATAATCCTGATAATCATCAAAATAAATTCTGAAATTAACAAGATCATACAATAGGTGCATATATCACATATGATATGATGTGGAACATCAGTAAATCGAAATCAGTACCAGTCGACAATTATATAACATATATTTGCATAATTCTTAAAAGAAATTATAACCAACATAAATAATATGGAAAATTAAACAACAAGACTAAGCGATATAGTACACACATATACAAAGTAAAAATACTGTAAAAATATGTAAGTATCACCAGTTTAACAATCTGTAGCTGCTGACAGCAAACTGTCTTGAGTCACAGGGAAATCAAACAATAGTCTTGTCCCTTTTCTTCTCCAAACTATTGACCCCCATATCCCACATGCTATCTCCCCTTAAATACATGTAATCTCCAAAGATAAACAGTCCTAAAAACTAGAGATAGCAAAATCGAACCCTTTAACCAATTTCTCTTAAAAATGACAAGTAACACATGTCATTTTTCTATATACGTGGAAACACCTAGAAATGGTAAAGATTCGATCCATAAATATCGAGAACATCAACGATGAAACAACACCTGGAATCGATTTGTTCTGATTATGTGGGGGATCATCCAAAAACAAACAACCATCAAAATCTGAGCAAGAATAGCAACCATATCGCACGTGATGCAACACACGAAAGTGATATAATTAACACACATACAAAAATCAAAATAACAAAACTATATAATAAACAAAAATAAAACAAGCCAATACCTGTACAGAAATAACCTGATCATTAATCCATCATAACTTCAAAATTTGAAACCAATAGCAAATATACCCCAAACATCACAATTTTACAGGAGCGTTGAAGACTTGGATGTTCACACCACTCGACTGACTCGGCGACTGACCCTTAAACTGCATAAGCGCTACCTGAGCATTAAGCTCCTGTACCTTTTCTTCATTCTTATCATTCTCACTCTGTAATTTAAGAACCCTTCTAATCAGCTTGTTCTTATGATTTTTTAAATGCAAGAGGTTCTTATCACTCGAGTCTACTTTCTCCTTTAACTTAAGATTATCGGCCCTCATCAAATCACGATTAGTTATTACCTCATTAACCCTTTCTTCCATCCTGCGTATCTTGTCTAAGAGACAGTTAACAAACAATGGGTGCATCATATCCCCAATGTCATGAAAACCAGGTGGGCTTGTCTCTACAGGATTCCCTTTAGCAGGAAGATCAATAACAGGGTTAGGCTGAACATCTTTATCAAACGTGGGAAAACCATCCTCGACAGGATTTGAGGTAGATTCAAGACCAACATTATGATCATCCACCGACAAAACAAGGTTACTTTCATCATCGTCAATAACGACAGTCTCGACATGACTAGCATCATTCACCAGTGGCTTAACAAAATTACCTTTGGCCATACTCCTAGTAAATCTTCCTATCATTTTAGCTCTTGACCTGTTACTTCCCCGATTTCCTATTTTATCCACACTATTCTTTGGTGTAATTGGTGACAGAGTTGAAGATTTCCTCATTCTTTTAGAAACCAGCGGGGTACCCGGGCTTCTTACCGAAGTGGACACAGGGTCGCGACAAGCTTTGGGGCTCATACGGCCGATAGGGATTAACAGAGGCTCTCGTAAAGGAGGAACTGAAACATGATTCAGCTCTTGGTGTCTGTTGCAATCCTCAGGGCTGTCAAACTAACAGTGGCAGAAGGCCGAAAAACCATTAGAGTCTATGAACTCATCCCAGGACCGGTTTGAGTTCGACAGCTCCCACTCAATCAACATACGGACTAAGCCATGGTGAAAGAGACTATGACTAACAGGCTTAGGACCCTTCTTAATTGCAGATGACATTTTCATCAAA
Source organism: Pseudotsuga menziesii (assembly GCA_001517045.1). Classification (NCBI taxonomy): domain Eukaryota; kingdom Viridiplantae; phylum Streptophyta; class Pinopsida; order Pinales; family Pinaceae; genus Pseudotsuga; species Pseudotsuga menziesii. Next base: position 1,052,877 of record LPNX011130493.1, read on the forward strand.
ATTCGCACCAGGTAATAAGGTAAATTCAGCGGGAAACCTATAAATGCAGACATCAACCTGAGATGGTAAACGTAAGAGGAGGAAAGCCGACCTTCACAGGTCACGTACCTGTGGAGCAAATCCAGGACCGGGCGCCATTCCTTTTTGAAGTATCTGCGTGCTACTCCAGCTCAAAATGATACTTCTTGACAAGGGTTTTTTAGTAGCTGCCACCACTCAATAATGTCAATCCTCTTATATTTAAACCACCTCTCGCCTGTCAGTGACAGACCAGTGGCAAGCGCCACTGATCACTCATCCACCCAAAAACGGAGATCACCCACTTCTGCCTAAAAATCAACCAAGGAGACAACGAAGACCCTTGTGACTTCGAGGTTCGAATAAGAGAATTTACTGACAAATGGAAGCCATCCAACAGCCTCAACCTTTGCTAATAGCTAAGGGTTCGAATCCAACAATTTCTTTTCACAAGGCTCGACCCTCACCACTGGCGCCATGACTGACTGTGTCAAGGCACGTAACCGCACACAAAACAAATACCACAGCTCGGCAGAAGACAAAGAACCAGGTAGTGAGCACTCGGAATGCAAACCGAGGAAGAAAAACAACCAATGAAACCCTATGCATTCATAAACAAACTGTAACATGATCGGACGCAGACTATACCCCTGTAAACCCAGCATGGACAGAGGCATTATCGCTCAGAGAGGTAATCGAGTAATGAGGAATGACGGTCGAAGACTCCAGATAACTCATGTTATCATTATTTATCCGGCATTAATGACATGAAACCCTTCGTTATACACAAAACAGGTGTTCCATTAACTGATAGCCACGATGGAGGACAAGTACTGGGACTTAAATGTGATAGATAGAGCTCAGTACCAATGTAATGATACCATATCGACTTCGCACCAGGTGTATCGAATTCGGAGGCGATGGCAGAGGTCATAAAAATCACAAGGATTAAACCTTTGATCGTCAATGCATAAACCTTATAGTATAATAATGTTAAAATCCGAATTTGGCGATCACGTGATAATAATACAAACCATCACGTCGAAACCAGACTGTGCAATATAAACCATATGATAAAGATCAACATAAACATTTATGGTAACATCAACTATGGTTTGTAAACTTAGGATATGGCACGTAAAACATGTGATCTTAGACACTCTAGGATTTACCAAAGTTATAACAAACCGCCCATGCATGACCATTAATCAACCTTGAAATAAAATCCATGGTAATGCGAGAAATCAACCATTCCAATATCTCAAACTATATCAATAATTATAGTAACAAAACCAAATAATAAAATCAATTGATAATGTTTTGGATAAGATTTGAAGATTAGGTTATGATAAGAGACATGAGAATTATTAATACTTCTCCTTTAATTTTTAAGCATATAAAAACTCGATAATGGTGATTTTGTCACATAACCTATGGTTTGCAAAGGATTCTTAAAAAACATAAAATTTCACTGATTGAGTAGCCCGCAGAATCTCATTGTTTCAGCAGCTGGTGATTCATTATATTTTTCTTTTGGAAATTTGAACATTTCATCAAACAAAATAGGATTTTGTTTGATGAAATAATGTTTTTTAAGGCTGTTGGGCAGGGGCACAATAGATGGCGACTGACTGGGCGAAACAGTTATCTCTGCTTTTTCTCCCGAAACCGTGCAGACAAAGAAATTAAATCCTTCATATAAGCCATAATAAAGAGATTGCTATTTTAACATCTTAAACAGATTCAAGCATTTCACAGCTCTAAAAATTACCAGAAAATTATAGTTTTAGTCATTTATTTGATGAACATCAGGTTTCTAACAAAAATTAGTCCCTAAGGAGTAAAACAGTAACTGGCTTAGTCTTAAAGAATAACATCTAAATACCACAAGCATGGCCCTGCTGCCAGCAGGCGTCCATAGCCTCGACAGGGTTGCTTCAAAACCCACAGAATGCCAGTATCCCATCTGCTAGTTATAAATATACAATTCTGATCGGAGTGAACTGTTACCATTATTATTATTATTATTTTTAAATTTATTACTCATGAAGGCCATGGTTCAGGCTTGGTAACCAGATAGTAACCATGTAAATCACCAGTCTGCACTATAGTAAAATGAACCGGCTCGTGATGAGACCTTTCATCCCTCAGGGTTTTCTGTTCAAGGGTCATTTCCCAGGCTTGGTGACTGGAGACGACAATGTCACTAAATGTAAACCTATGATCCTGAACAGATCAGCTCGTTATGAGACCTTCTGTCCTTCAGATTGTTTTTTTTGGAAATATTCAAGTCCATCCTTGTCTAGAATGTAATTATCGTTAATCTCTAATGAGATTATCTTAGCAGATGGGGAGGCAAATCTGATCCTCTTTACGAGAAGGGATGGCGTAAAAGACTTAAATAGATAACTTTACCAAGTACTGCCCTAATCCCTTTGGGAAAATATTTGGAGAGATTGATATAATTAATTAATATTAACATGGTTTAAGGGTTTCTGGTAAAATCTAGAGCAATGAAAAACTATTCCCTGTTCAAGAAGTAAAATAGTATGACAGTTTTCCAGGATAATAATGTCTTTGCGCATGATTTACAGATCAATTACAGAACTTAAAATCAGTCATTAGTTTGAGGTTTGATAAATTGATCAGACTCACAACACGCAAATAAAACATCAAATAAATATGGGAAAATATGTAAATTAAACAAACCAGAGAGAAACCAAAACAAAATCCTCCAAGCAAGCACACCACACAAGGTATATATAGGATAATCCCTTGAGGGGGATCAACAAAAATATCTCTTAATCAGGTGACCATTTACTGGAAGGTTGTTAATGTCACCTTCCAATGTTTGCAACCTGAAAGTGCTAGGACCAAGTTTTTCTGTAATAATAAATGGTCCCAGCCACAGGCATTGGAACTTTGTATGTTTTCCTTTATCTTCATGCTCCTTGTTCCATTTCAAGACTAGGTCACTTACTTCCAAATCCCGACTGACTGATTTTCTGAGGTCAAACCAACGCTTCACGGTCTGCTGGTGTCTATCAAATTTTTTCCTATCCAACTCCCTATCTTCCTCCAGTTTATGCAAGGTGTAAATTCGATGCTCCATGGAAGAACATGGTGTTTCTTGCACTGACTGGGATAGCTGTAAAGAAGGTAAAAATAAATGAGGAGGCAAAATAGCTTCCTTTCCATATACCAGGAAAAAGGGAGAGTTTCCTATAGCAGCTTTGGGAGTCACTCTGTCAGCCCACAAGGCATTCGATAAGGCGTTATGCCAATTCCTGGGATGATTTACCACCGTACGTTTCAGAATCTTGATTAAATTTTTATTAGAAGATTCTGCTAACCCGTTACCCTGGGGATAATAATTAGCTGAATACTTTAATTTTATTCCCTTTTCCAATGCATACTCAGTTAATTTAATAGAAGAAAAATAAGTTGCATTGTCAAAAATCAAAGATTCGGGAACACCGAATCTGGTGATAATAAAAGAATCAAGGAATGATATCACCTATTCCGAATTAACTACTTGCAAGGGGATGGATTCAACCCATCTAGTGAAATAGTATGTGGCTGTCAAAATGTATTTATGCTGCTGTGAAGAAGCTGGTGTGATTGGGCCAACAATATCCAGGCCCCATTGCTGAAATGGGACTTCGATAATAACCAGTTGGAGGGGTAACGCTGCCTTGTTTAGTCTGCCTCCTGCTCTCTGACACTCCTGACACTTCCTGGCGAAAGCATATTCATCTTTGAACAATGTGGGCCAGTAGTAACCAGCTTTAAGTATCTTATGTGCAGTGGTTTCTCTGCCAAAGTGTCCTCCGGCTGGTCCTGCATGTAGTTGAGATAACACATTATCAGCCTCATTTCTTTCTAGACAACGAAGGAGAACTCCTTCGAAATTATTTCTAAACAAAATGTTATCAATAAGCTGATAAGGGGTAGATCTCAATCTCAAAGCTATTTTATTACGTGGGTCTAGATGTTCAGGAGCATTCCCACGCAATAAAAAGAACTTAATATCATTATACCAAGAATCAGGAGGAGTGGAGATCGGAAAAACTTCCCTTTCGAACAAAGAAGGTTCGCTAAAGAAGTGCAGATTAGATTCAGAACTGCTTGAAGATCCAGCTACTAGCTTGCAGAGTCCTTGTCCCCTGACATTTTTTAAAGGTTTTATTTCCAGGTCATATTCCTGAAGTGCTGTGACCCAATGTGCTCGTTTTTCACCAAGATCCTTTTGTACCAAGAGATTTATAACTGCAGAATATGGTACAATGACTTTGGTGTGGGAATTCAGCAAGTAAGGCCTGAAATGTTTAACAGATTTGAAAACAGCGAAAGCTTGCTTGTCTACTTCTGGATAGTTCAACTCTGCCCCGTTCAACCCAGAACTCGTAAAAGCGATAGGAGCTTCATTATTTTCCTGGTTTTTCTGTGTTAGAACAGCAGCATATGACAAATTAGAAGCAAAAGTATACAAAATGAAAGGTTTGGAAAAATCTGGGCTAGTTAGAGTAGGAGCTTCAGCAATAGCTTTTAAGATGTCATGAAAAGATTGCTTCTCATCAGTAGACCATTTAAAATCAGCATCTTTCTTGATCATTTTCTTAAGCGGCCTAAATATTTCCATGAACCCAGGAATAAATCTAGAAACAAAATTTATCTTCCCAAGAAACGACTGCATAGACTTCTTTGAGTGAGGCATCGAAATATGTGATATAGCACGGGTACGTTCTGGTTCAATATTGATGCCTTGTTTAGAAACAACAAAACCCAGTAACTTACCTTCTGTGACTGAAAAGATAGATTTCTTAGGATTTAGAGAAATCCCATACTTCCTGCAACGCTCAAAAACTCTCCTGAGATGAGTTAAATGATCAGTTCTATTTTTTGAAAAGATGGTAACATCATCAAGATAAATAATGACAAACTTACTGATCAGTCCTCTAAAGGCGATATCCATTGCCCTCTGAAATGTTGCTCCGACGTTTATTAAACCAAATGGCATCTTTCTATAGGCATATGTTCCCCAAGGAGTCCTAAAGGTCGTTTTCAACTAGTCGGATTTGGATACTAACACCTGGTTGTACCCTAAAAAGCCATCTAGAAGTGAAAACATTTCGGATCCAAAGACCTGTTGCAATATTTTCTCCATTGGAGGAACAGGATAATTGTCCTTGTCTGAAACCTTATTTAGGTTTCGGAAATCGACGCATAACCTGATGTCACCATTTTTCTTTCTGACGGGGACAAGATTTGCCACCCACTGTGCATGCCGAACCGGGAAAATTATTCTGGCGGCAAGGAGTTTATTCAGCTCCTTCTTGACAGCTGGTTCTAGGCTAGGATGCATTTTCCTCAATTTCTGTTGAAAAGGCTTAGCCTCTGGTTTCATAGGAATGACATGTTGCATTATATTAGGATCAAACGTTTTTAGGTCGTCATATGTCCATGCAAATATGTCTTTGAACTCATTGAAGAGTTTAATGAAGGCTATTTTTTCCTGGGGAGTACATGTACTACCCATATTTACACATTGAGGGTTGTGTTTAGTACCTAGATTTATAATGTTAGATTGCATGATGGAGCTGTTAGTTTTACAGTTCCTTGCAGCTTTAAATTTATCCTTCAAGTCATAGAATTTCTCAAGTTTGATTACTGATCTGGGAAGAGCACTAACCTGATTGAGATATTCCTGAATTGAGCAAGGCTTATGGATTACCGCAAAATTATATATATCCTCATCATGAGCCATTTCGTCAATGACCGCATCCTTAAAAGTATCCTTCAAAGTCAGAAAATTGATCAACTGCTCGTCGTTGTTGAAGACTCTCCAATTTGCTATGTTGTCAGGTATAGAAGGTCTGAAAAGCAATTCAACTGAGAAAGAATCAGTAAGCATTCCTTCAGATGGAATTAACCTTGAAGCAACATTAGCTAAAAGATCAGCTTCCTGATTTAGATAACGAGGGATGGAACTTATGTTAAAAGCCTCAAATTCTAATAGTAAATTCCATACCTCTGCCTGATAATTTCTCAGGTGTCCAACAATGCAATGTATAGTGTTACGTACCTGTCTAACAATTATCTCAGAGTCCCCTAACACTACCAAATCTTTGGCTCCCAAGTCAATTGCTTTTTTCAGCCCTTGAATCAGAGCTTCGTATTCAGCCACGTTGTTGGTGCATTCGAATTCTAACTTGCAAGCTATGAAATACCTCTTCCCATAGGGGTCTATCAGCAAGCAACCTGCACTAGCCCCTTCTTTTGACTTAGATCCGTCGAAATATAAAGATTAGAGACCATTGTTCAGATCTAAGTGTACCGCATTTGGGACTGGAATTTCATCTGGAACTTGCAAAAAATGGCAAATTTCAGACTGCTGTTCTGCACCTGTTATTGATGAAGTTTCGGCTTCAAAATCCCGAAAGAAAGAGTCTACCATATAGTTTCCCATTATGGTATCGGTGAATAATAATGGTTCATTCAAATCATCCAATTCGGTGACGGTATGCTTCATGTAGCGTTCCCGATCAATTCTGATTTTATTCGGGCGACCATTATGAGATATCCATAGGTGTGACCAATCAGTAGCAAAATATCCCTTCAGTTTCTCTGACCAATCTCTGCTGAGAAATAGACCATATGATTCTGGGATGTCTGCTACGATTATATCAATAATAAAATGGACTTGAGGATTCGAATCTAACCTTATCAGCACCTCTTTCAACTTACCTATTACTTTTACGTTTGAACGATCAAGCTGTACAATACTTGTATCACAAGGCACAGGGACAACATTGGGTTTTTTACATACAGAGTATGGCATAACATTCTTGGAGGCCCCTGAGTCTATCATGCAGTTGTGCACTTTACGATTGCATATTTCGAACGTAAGTAAAAAAAATGGAGTTGAAGAATCATATTTCTTGCCTATGGATGATGCATTGACTGAAGATTTTGTTGGGTTATCTTTAGTGTTAGCAGAGCTTTTTTGACTTGAAGGAGTTTTTCCACTTTTACTTGGAGATACCCCTTGCATCATTTTATCCCTAATCACTGGTAATTTAAGTAGTTCATAGAGAGAGATATTGGCCCTGATTTTCTTTAAATCTTCAATCAGATCGTATTCCAAATCAAGAGAGGGTGCAGATTTACTATTTGCAGGTTGGGTTTTTGTTTGAGTAGCTGAACTATTATCTGCAGCAATTGTGGAAGGTTCCCCTAAAGGCTGATATTTCTTGCTTCTAGTGTTATATTGATGCTGGTTTACATTGACAACACCTACATCTTCATCATCAGTCAATTCTGAAGTATCCCAGAAATGGCTGATAACTTGAGGAGGTTTATCTTCTGTGTCATTATCTTTGTCTTGGGTACCTTTAGAGCTCTATCCTGAAGATTGAGTTTCATTTTTAGCTGATGTTTCTAGACCTGAAACTAATAGCTTGAGGAAACTGTTAATTTCATCAACACTATTAGCTTCAGAGGGTGGAGTCTGTCTAGGAGCTGTATTCGGGAATGGCCTTCTGAAAGGTTGTCTAGGTGGTTCTTTAGGAGGAGTGTTTTCAGAAGTGCCTTTCTTTAAATCAATGATTTCATTAGACAATTTTTTAATAACTCTTTGGAGGATATCTAGGTCTAATGAATCCTGACCTTTTTTCTCAGGGTTTGTGTTCTTGGTAGGACTGTCAGTCTTCTTACGAGAAGAAGATGTAGAATTTGTGTCTACTCCAGGATTTGCTTTTATGGCGGACATATCTTTCTCAACCTTAATTGCTTCTTCAAAGTTTTCAGCTAGGGTAAGTTTGGCCTTTTATCTAACAAACATGGCCATTGACACAGGCAAGGATGAAGTGTAAAATTCAATGGTGACATCCTCAGCTGGCCTTGAAGCAGCAGGGATCCTATTTCTTAGAGTAAGGAATCACTGGTTGAAATCTTTGACCTTTTCCTTGGTTTCCATGCGAATTCTAGACAATTCTAGCACCAAGGCAGCTGGAGTCTTGTCGTCTCCAAACTTGTTCATGAAAGCAAGGTTGAATTCGTTCCAGCTGGTAATGGAACCAGCCGTAAGCAAAAAATACCATGTCGAAGCTTTACCCTCAAATGTATAAGGGAAAAGTCGATAGACTACATCTTCATGTTCAACATCCAAGAGTCAAACTGCCAACATAAACTTCTTGACAGGATCTTCTGCTGGCTCTTTCAAATCAGGGTTGAACTTGGGTAATAATTTCTCAGGATGCTTAGGTAAAGGGTGTTGATCGCCTGGGACAGCTACTGCATCCTGAGCTAACCATGGCATATTAGCATTAGGGTTTGGGGGATTTACACCTGCCATGTTTCTTGGAGTTGGAGGCGGCGAAGGCGATGTTTGATGAATGCGAGGAGGTGAATGAGGTGGTGATGGTGGTTGACCAGCCCCTCCTGAAGCCGATGGTCCTAAAGAAGATGAAGGCTGATTGGTGCTTATCAAAGGCTGTTGTATCTGAAGATCAGGGAGGGAACCTAAGGGTTGCTCCTATTCTTCCGCAGCAGGTTCAGAACGATGAGTGCGAGGACGTGTGATCTGCGGGAGAGGTAGTTCAGTGGGTTGGCGTCCAGTGAGATTCGAATATGCCCTTGTTAGGATCCTACGAGATTCATTTATGGCTTGCTCGTACTGGTCAATTTCTTCAGGTAGGTGAATACCGGGAGAGTTGAACTAAGAGATAAGATTTCAAACAGAGTCGCTCACTGGGGTTTCATTCACTCGTGATGATCGGTGAGAACGTGGTTGTGTAGTTGACTATATCTGAGGGGTGATAGGATGATTAACTTTGTTTACAGGATTTTTTTCATCAGCCATGTGTTTAAGCTGGCCCTCCTTCTAGCGCCATTGTTGACGGGCGTAGATGACTATGCACACAACGGGGGAAGACAACCCAGACCGGGATCCTTAAAACAGGCTCCAAGCTATTTGGGATGGTTGTTCCCGATAGGTTTAAAGGCTCTGTTAGCCTGAAAGTCAAACTAAAGACAAATCTAATAGATAGAGCTAACACTACTGACTATTTATCAGATATATACCTATCTCTGTACAAATTAATAAATGTTATTAATTACAGTATTAATCAACTAAGTTAAATCAGTTTATATTACAAAGATAAAATTTATAACAAATAACATACTTGATCAATTACAAAGATACATTATATACACCTGTACATTAATCAGGAATAAAAGGAATAATTTGAATATGACATAAATATAAACATCTGATTCAAATAGATTTTTTAACAATATAATTAACAAAAAAAGAAAATATATTATTCTAACCTAAATCCTATCCTGATCAGGAGCAATAAAATATTTAACCTGATATCAGATTTACCAATGAAACTATTGCATTAATAATCCTGATAATCATCAAAATAAATTCTGAAATTAACAATATCATACAATAGGTGCATATATCACATATGATATGATGTGGAACATCAATAAATCGAAATCAGTACCAGTCGACAATTATATAACATATATTTGCATAATTCTTAAAAGAAATTATAACAAACATAAATAATATGGAAAAATTAAACAACAAGACTAAGCGATACAGTACACACATATACAAAGTAAAAATACTGTAAAAATATGTAAGTATCACCAGTTTAACAATCTGTAGCTGCTGACAGCAAACTGTCTTGAGTCACAGGGAAATCAAACAATACTTCTCCTTTAATTTTTAAGTATATAATAACTCAATAATGGTGATTTTTTCACATAACCTATGGTTTGCAAAGGCTGCTTAAAAAACATAAAATTTCACTGATTCAGTAGCCCGCATAATCTCATTGTTTCAACAGCTGGTGATTCATTAGATTTTGCTTTCGGAAATTTGAACATTTCATCAAACAAAATAGGATCTTGTTTGATGAAATAATGTTTTTTAAGGCTGTTGGGTAGGGGCACAACATGACTACTTCACGAAATGGGCTGAGGCTATGCCGACAATTAAATTTGACGGTGAGACAGCTGCACACTTCGTATTCAACCAGATTATTACTCGGTTCAGTATTCCCAAAGATCTTGTCACTAACCATGGTATGCACTTTCAAAATTGTATGATGGAAGAGTTGGCCTCAAAGTTAGGGTATAAGCCGGAGAATTCTTCTTCTTAGTCAAGTCTATTCTCCAACGAACCATCGCACAAAGCAAGACCAATTGGAATATTATGTTATATCCCTCTTTGTGGGATTATAGGACCATGGTTAAGACTGCCACTGGTTTTTCTCCATATCAGCTTGTACATGGAGTGGAGTCTATATTGTCGGTTGAGTGCGAGATCCCTTCTTTGAAGCTAGCCATAGATCTCTTACTAGACACTTCTCCATTGGAGGAACGTTTGGTCCATTTAGAACAGCTTGATGAGTAGCGTCGAGATGCTTTAATGGATTTAGAAGTGAATAAGCATTGCGTTAAGGTCCAGTACGATAAATATGTCCGTCTAAGGAGGTTTAGTGAAGGAGATTTGGTCCTTTTGTGGGATCAAGCTAAAGAACCCTTGGGGGCAGGAAAATTCAACCCCATGTGGCATGGTCCTTACGTGGTTAAACATGTGTTAGAGAAGGGTTCTTATGAGCTAGTATATTACAAGGGGATAGCCTTGGTGGAGCCTAGAAATGGGCTCTATCTTAAAAAGTACTATGCATGATTTTCAGCCAGGGCTGGCTATTGTATATTATTGTACAGCATTTTGCATAGTTAGGTCTTTTCTTATGGTGATCGGGTTTGTTGATTAGCTTTTGTTTCTTATGGTAGATGTCAATGGAGTCTTCCATATATATAGGATTCACGGATGGTACAAGCCGTCACACTCAACACTCAACCTCTGCTGCTTGGGTGATTTATACTCCTACGGGTCAGGTATTGTCTTCAGGAGGCGTATGTTTACGGTCCTCTTAAAACAATGTTGCTGAATATAGTGTTGTTATCGAGCTTCTACGAGATGCCATTCCACATGGTGTTCTCTCTCTTGAGGTACATCTTGATTCGGAGTTAGTAGTGTCATAGATTAATGGCTTGTATTAGGTTAGAGATTCAACATTATTATGAAGATTCTTATGTGTGAGATTGTTAGAATGGTAATTTGACAACATAACATACATACATGTTCTAAGAATTAATAATCAAGTTGTTGACTCATATGCTAACTTCGTGTTAGATTGGAATTTTTTTCATAGACAGTAAGCTCATCACAAACATAAATTTTTACACATGTAAATAAATAAACTGATCATCATAAAAGTTTTTCATTAAAACATCCAAAATGTGATAATACATAGTGCCATAATGCAAAAATGGGGCTCTCAAGCCACCAAAATATAAATACATGATAGTAAAAAATGTATCACTCCCAGGTATCTAAGCCTGGGGAGGAGGAGGGGGGTTTTGATCTTGGAATGTCACCACGGCTCTAGCCAGCCATTTGAATAATTGCACCCATTCCCATGGCACACCCACCGCCTGACACTACATGGCCTCAGGAAGGTCCTCAACCTGCACCATGTGTACTCTGTGTGTCAGCCTCACGAAGTTGGTATGAATGCTTTGGAGCGTACACTTTGCATCCACACCCATAATGTCATCTCCTCTTCCCCTCTGTCTATGACAAGGGAAGCCTTCAGGCCACCATGGTCCTACATCTGCATATACATGATAGGATGTCACTATGTGTTGTCACGCAAAAACATGTCTTTTTGATTCCATATATCAAAAAACACAAAAAATTAAATAACTCAAAAAATATTAAAAAGAGGGTTGGGATTCGTTACCAATATCACTGTATGCCGATCCTGGTGGTAATGGCATGTCGGGGTTTCCTCGGAAATCTATCCCTGCGTAGGGGTAATCATCGATGGCAACTATCTATCATCGCCACCATGGAAAGAAATAAGCTAGATAGGGGTTGGACACCCTACCTCCACTGATTCTGTGCATCGCATTTTCCCAATGTCATTGGGATGGATCTCAAACCCCATGAAGAGGAACGCCAAATCTAGGGCTTAATCCTGGAACATGCTTGAAGAAAAACATGCTCAGTATGCTACTGAAACCGAATTTTCGTACTCTGCCCATCTTGCACTCACTGAGCTAGTGTTTCATGTTTCCCAGTAGTGTAGTGCTCCAATCGTACATAGTGGGTCTCATGCACTCCACTGCAAAGAACATCAGAGGTCGTGAGGCCTGGTGGTGTGAATCTAGCCTTGCTATCCTGCCCAGTGTTAGTAGTATGGCCTTTAGGCCTAGCACCTGTATGGTGTTAGTTGGGATATGACTCTTGACCTTCTCCATGTCCAAATAACAATACACAGCTATGTACTCATCGATGGTGAGGCCACCTCCGGGCCCGTGAGACCATAAGTTCACCACTTCCCCCCATCGGGAAAGTCTAGTAATAAAGTATATGTCCTCTACTTCTATGGTGAGGGACATCCCATCTATCTGGAAAGACTCTGAGTCTGGGTCCCAGTAGTCTACTAACATCTGCAGCAGTCTTGGTTTGGCCCTTAAGCCACCAAGACACCAAAACTTGTAGAGCCTGCATGCACGAAGAGCCTGTTGTGCCATTAGATCACCACAAACTGCTTCTTCTACATCCTTGTGCTCATGTTCTCTCCATTCTAGAACCATCCTGCACATTAAATTAAAGTTTAAGTCATTAGAACACTTAAAAAGCCTTGAATGCGGCCTCATACACAAGTGTTTGCTAAACATTCGCGTATGTACATGAATTTGAGGTTATTTTCCATGTATATCCAACCCTATATGTGGAAAAACCCTTGATTTTCGTGAAGACTGTAGCGCGCACTTTAGAATGGCCTAGAATCCTGATTTGACCATGGAAAAATATAAAATTTGCATGAAAATGAAAGAGCAGGGCATGGGTAATTACCTGGAAAAAATGGTAGTGGATTCCGCTGGCTGGATCTCCCGGAATTTGCTGTTGAAGTTCTAAGCTCAATTGGGTAAAAATTTCAAATGTTATATAATGTTTTGAATTTTTTACTATTTATAGAAAATTTTCAAATTTTTGAAAATTTTTACCCCCTTTTTCTATAGTTTGGGCCATTTCTAATCCTTTTGGACCGTTGTTTGACTAATTTATGATGTAGGAGACCATTTTGAGCGCCGTTTCGACCGTTGGGTTGACCGGTTCATGCCGATTTCAGGTATCATGTCTAAACTGGCATATAGGTTAGGTTTCATCACCATTTGCATTTTGCTTGACCTTATGACCGTTTCATCATAACCATAGGTACGAACCCATGCTATCTTGTCACGAAACCTTCTTGCTGTTTTAGAAGTGGCATGATTTGAATGGTAGAGCTTGACCTTACATGGGTACCCTAGTAAGCACCTTATTTGCATTTGGTGCCCATGCCGATAGTTTTGTCCTTTAGGGTGTGGGAGTCCATTGTATAGTATTGCCATGACATTTCACAAGAGCCTCATACTCCTCTTGATATTTTGCTGGCCTATTTTCCCCGAACTCCCCTATGTGAAGTTGTAATTGCATTATCATGAGTTTTTCTTGCCTCATTGAGCCTTATGCTGGTTTCCTTGACTTTGAGTATCAGACATATAGCCCGAGCTTGTCTCGTGTCTAGCCACGCAGAGCCATTTTATATATATCCTTTGCACCTTGATTCCGTGTTTTACCGGGAGGGGAATTTCCCTTGAGTGTCGCTATCCTACACATGTATCCTTACATTGAGCATAGGTATGTTCCATTGCTTGGAGCTAGTTTGTTTTCCCATTTTGACACTCGTCTCTTCCTAGTCTGTAACTATAAAGCAATTTTATTCTTTTTCAAGCTTTTCAAATATTTGAAAAAGTCCAAATTTAAAAAAAAAAACCAAAAAGCTGGACAAGGAAAGATGTTATCTTTGGTAGCAGTAGAGTCGTATCACCTTCAAACAGAGCATTGTATATCACATCCATTGGTTGGGATAATAGTTTGACTTTAGGAGTTGTACTTGTGTATCTACATTTATCTCCACCGACTGGTTAAGCTTCCAGTCCCTATGGAACCTCTGTCAATGCCACCTGTGTCGCAGAGATGACCCAATTTTGCATATCGAGTCTATGCTACCTACATTCAGTCACCATTTACAGTTATGCTCTTGTTCAAAGGAAGTTGAAACCTGGGTCGGCCATTCCTCAGTTATCTTGACTTTGCATGTCAGCCATTCCCAGTACAATTACTGGTTCGTGCACTTTATGATCGATTCCTTCCACATTATACAACTTTGCTGAGTACCTCATGTTGGATGATAAGGGATGCCTTAATGCCCTCCTTCCAGTGGATTTCATCCCATCGACTTCAGATCATTTATTTTGGGATAGGAATCTAGAGTCATCTTTGAGTGCCTTGAGACTTGTAGTCATAAGTGGCAGGTTCTCTTGCCATCGACAGTTCTTTGGGAATACATCAATGTCCCATGATCGATGGATTCTCTCAAGTGTTCGACCTCAACACATTTATTCACATTTGTTAGTTTGCACTCTAGTACCTTGATTCCCATTTTCATTATTGGTGGGTGATATCGAGTCTATTAACGGTATACATCAATGACTGGTAATCAGATGATGGACTACTATGTTCGACCTCGACACCTCTATTCACATAGTAGGACATGTACTCATAGCAGTTTGTGTAGAAGAACTTCTAGATTGGTGGCATCTCATGTTGGAGACATTTACCTTCATACTCACTCCTTCGGTCAAATTGGCCTAGTTAAACCACTATCCTAAGTTTAATTGACATCAGTGGAGAATTAATTACCATCATCCCAGTCACTCCCATGCCTACCTACAGTCAAGGAGGCTAACTTAGCCTTTCCTACAGTCAAGGAGGCTAACTGGAGCACTCCAGGGGTGATCTGTGTGACATTGATGCACCTAATTGCTAACTGGGGGTTACTTTCAGTTCAACCAATCAGTTACAGTCGGTTAAGGTGCCTCCATGCATTAAATATATTATTTAATATTATTTTAATGAACTGGAGTGAACAAGGCACCTTCACCAACTTCTGATGGTCAGTTCAGCTTCAGTTAACCTCATCAGGGTTTATTGGAGTCATGCAGTACTAGCACTTGATGATTGGATTGCTATGACATGTGTTTGATCTCCTTCAGTTGAGATTCAGTCATTTATTGCACTCCAACTTCAGTTAGGGTTTGGTGAGTCAATTAGGGTTTTGGTCAAGTGGTTAACTGAGTGAGATTGCATGGCAAAGAGTCAGTTAAGCTAGACTCACTCATTGAATTCGAATTGTCCCTTAGGTATTAGAATTCTTCATTGAGTTAAGCCATTGATCATGCATGGTATTGTAATCCTTTATTGTTTATATAATATACAGAGAGGAAACCTATTTGGTAATACAGTTATTTTCCAATTCATGAGTATTTATTAATAATTCTTTGATGATTTTGATTCCTAGTTCATAGATCATGTGCAAGAATTAATATGGTATCAGAGCATGCAGTGGGACGAAGATCAATATCTCAAGAACAATATTTTTTACAGATTTCTCCTTGAAATTTGAGCAATAGCTCAAGAATCCAGCACTGCACCAAAAGCCAAGGCTTACCACTCAATATCCCAAGTAAAGAACTTGTTGATCAAGCTTGCTTGATTGACTATGCTGGGTGTGATGAAAGCCTAGAATGTGCAGTCTGTCTGACCTTACGGTGCCCCTTGTTTTGATTTGCAGGTCTTAACAGGTACAACTTCGAATGGACTCATCAATCCCTCCTCTCACCCCATTCACAAGCTATTCGGAATGGAAGTTGAAGATGATTGCATATCTCAAGAGACGAGGTCTCTATGAGGTGTCTATTGGAATTGGAAGAGAGACTTATGAGAATGAGAATGAGTGGCTAAATGATATTGACAGAGCTTTTGGATCAATAGCTCTGGCCCTTGATGATGACTTGTACTTTGTTTTTGATTCTGCTGAATACCCAAAGGATCTATGGACAAGATTGGACAAAACCTTTGGCAAGCACAATGAGGATCATAATAGTACTTTGGATATCATGGCCATCACCACAAGAGTTCTTCACTCAAAATTCTCAGCCTCTACTCTCTCTGATGAAATTGTTCAAGATGAAGATGAAGTAGAATCTTCTACACATTCAATTCGAATTGAATAAAGTCTCCATGAAGTGACTCCTTCTCCTGATGCTCCGGAAGTTCATGAGATCTCTGATATATCATATTATCATATTATTGAAACAAAATAAGACATTCGAATCTCTGATATTGAAGAAAAATGATGCTACACTTCCATGCAAACATTCACCGGTGATTTTCCTTTGAATTCTGTGCAAAATTTACTAGTAATTGCTTCCGAAAGTGAAGAGAAATTTGATTTTTATTCCTCTAATGATGCTGATGGTGTGAAAATATGTGATACCTTGGATATTTTGGAAGAAATATCAGATTACCAGAGTGATCCATTCGCTCCCCATGATCTAGATCTTCCAGCAAATTCCTGCAGGATTGCATGCACCAAAATTCAGAATTTTGAAGAAGAAGAACACTGTGCATCCACCGTCTCGGTTGACCATAATTTTGGATCTGATATGAACCTTATTGGGTCTGATATGATCTTATTTGTATCTGATCTGATATTTCTTGGTTCAAAATTTCAGGTTCATAAACCTTCAGTACTGCTTGTAGCTTTTCTCATCAACGGTGTGAAGAAACAAGTACCGCAAGTCTCCTACAAAACTGCTGCTGGGGATTTGATTTGATTTCATAGTCTTGGATCTGTTGTGAAATTATTTAGATATGATTTACATTCTGATATGATATTATTTTGTTCATATTTAAAATTCAAGAGCTTTTAGTCATGCTTGTAGCTGCTCTCACCAATTCCGGTGTGAAAAATCAAGTATCGCAATTCTTCTTCAAATTTGCTGCTGGGGATTTGGTGTTAGTTTCCTCTTATGAGGTTCGGATATTTTATTTTGTGATTCATTAGCTATTTCAGAATATATATCATATTATGGAGCTCAATCATTCACTCTCCAGATTCTCAGGGATTCTCTACCTTTGGTCACAAAATCATCTCCTCACAGAACTAGTAAAGAGGAAGACATTCTGCATCCGCATGGACACTTTCTCCTAAGATTTGGGGCTGATTTTACCAGTCATGGTTTTCTGTTAAAGGCTGCAACATATCAGTTTCTTGAGTGTTCCACACATGGTTCAAATCCTCAAGAACCTTTGCTCTCTCTTTAGATGATTTCAGTTGCTCTACATGGGTCCAGTTTTCACCGTGCAGCTGTTTATATTTCTGATCCAGTTGAGTGCATTGTTATTCTTCCAAAGTGGAAGATTCCTCCAGACATATTCACCAAGATATTTTTATAAAATAATTTCACTTACCTCCATTCAGTGTTGGGGGTGAGTTCATCAGGGTGATCTAGACTACTTTCAGTGTTTAGCTTGAAGGGGGGTTTTTTCCCACTGGGTTTTCCCTCTTTTCCTCACTTAGTTTGTTTTGAGCATTGTTTTAGTTGCTTTATTGTACAGGGTGACCTATGGCCTTTGTTTCCAGGGCCCTAGAATTTTATGCATCTATGTTTTCTAACTCTTCCTGAGTATAGCTTAAGGGGGGGTGTTGGAGACATTTACCTTCATACTCACTCCTTCGGTCAAATTGGCCTAGTTAAACCACTATCCTAAGTTTAATTGACATCAGTGGAGCATTAATTACCATCATCCCAGTCACTCCCACGCCTACCTACAGTCAAGGAGGCTAACTTATCCTTTCCTACAGTCAAGGAGGCTAACTGGAGCACTCCAGGGGTGATCTGTGTGACATTCATGCACCTAATTGCTAACTGGGGGTTACTTTCAGTTCAACCAATCAGTTACAGTCAGTTAATGCACCTCCATGCATTAAATATATTATTTAATATTATTTTAATGAACTGGAGTGAAAAAGGCGCCTTCACCAACTTCTGATGGTCAGTTCATCTTCAGTTAACCTCATCGGGGTTTATTGGAGTCATGCAGTACTAGCACTTGATGATTGGATTGCTATGACATGTGTTTGATCTCCTTTAGTTGAGATTCAGTCATTTATTGCACTCCAACTTCAGTTAGGGTTTGGTGAGTCAATTAGGGTTTTGGTCAAGTGGTTAACTGAGTGAGATTGCATGGCAAAGAGTCAGTTAAGCTAGACTCACTCATTAAATTTGAATTGTCCCTTAGGTATTCGAATTATTCATTGAGTTAAGCCATTGCTCATGCATGGTATTGTAATCCTTTATTGTTTATATAATATACAGAGAGGAAAACTATTTGGTAATCCAGTTATTTTCCAATTCATGAGTATTTGTTAATAATTATTTGATGATTTTGATTCCTAGTTCCTAGATCATGTGCAAGAATTAATATCTCATATATGCTACCTCCTTGATCGTGCCAGGGTTCATGAGATTTCAGCTCTCGTGACTTGATTCCAGTAGATGTTAGATATTTCCAGCCATTATGGAGATCTTGATCCATTGTATATCTTCAGTCCTCAGGGAGATCATGATCCTTTGTATATCTTCATCATGGAGATTCTGATCTATGTATATTGTATGTGGCGATGACCACATATGTCATATTGTATCATGCCTATTCATGGCCATTGTACTCTTATGTATCTGGGACTGCTATATGTATTCGTAGTTATATGCAAAGTTGTATCATTGTATAGTGCTGATTGGGTGGCTGGTTCTTCCACTGGGTTCTTCATCACTTCATTTATGGGATGGACTTATAATGTATTTCAGCCATCGTATGACCCCTGTGACCTCACACATTAGGGGGCATATGTTATAGCTGATTTTACCGCACATGGTAAATCACACTTTTATGGCCTTCCCTGTCCCTATGCAGACTCCTTATACGCCATGGACCATTTTTGTTCCTTTGATGTTTCCTAGATCATCCCTAAAAACATGCAAAAATTTCCATATGCAATTTTTAAAACCTTTCTCGCGTATATACGCGGGTTTGACCCCTAAAACCGTGTACATCGGGATGTGTGTAAAAGGCCAAATTCTTTTGGAGTTTTCCTTGATGTGGATCCGACTCACTTGTCTCCTGGCCTTCCCTATGCATTGAGATTGCTAGGATTCAACCTTTCATTACCCCATTAATGAGCTATATAAGTAACCCTTTGGATACATTGAAGGCATATGCGAAATTAAGAGCAAGAGAACTATAGTCCATTGTTGCCAGAACTTGTGCTTGAGTTTGCATCCCCTTTGTCCCTTGGAGCACTTTTGTGTTCTTCCCAAGCTTATATTTTTCTTGTGAGCTTGCTATCGAGAGATGGAGGATTGAAGTGGTCGAGGCCCAAGTGGGGGACTCGGTTTCTCCTATTCGCAGACGTGCCGATAGAGGTTGTATCCATTGTAATCTTTGATTTTATATCAATAGAAATATCTTTTCCTGCCCAATAATATTTGTTTGAATGAATATTTTATCCATGGATGATTTCAAATGCTTATATGTTATTGATTATATATGCTAGAGTAGAGCTAACATAATTATATATAGCATGCTTGTCTTGTTCATTGAATGTTGAGGAAGCAATTTATCAATTCAAGCTGAAGTTGGAAAGCTCAATGAGGATCTACACCAACCGTCCGGAATAAGGTACGAATCAAGATCCTTTAGTGTTAGTTATTTGGTTTCTCTTGCATATAGGAAAGGATTGATCTCTGGAGTTAAGTTTTCTGTTGTGGTACCCCAAGCCATAGGAATTTGTCTTCGTAACAGTTCTATCTGCCACACTCAAAACTCAGCTTCGGTTGCTTGGGTGATTTATATTCCTACGGGTCAATTTTTGTCTTTAGCAGGCGTATGTTTACGGCCTTTGCTGAACAATGTTGTTGAATATAGTGTCATGATTTAGTTATTGTGTGATGCCATTTCACATGGTTTTATTTCTCTTGAGGTACATCTTGATTCACAGTTAGTGGTCTCACAACTTAATGGCTTGTATCATGTTAGGGATCCAACATTATTACGAAGATTCTTACATGTAAGATTGCTAGAATGACAATTTGAGAGCATACCATACATTCACATTACAAGAAATTTTAATCAGGTTGCTGATTCATATGCTAACTATGTTCTAGATTAGCATTTGTTTCATAGACGATAAATGCATTTCACAAAAAAAATTTACACATGTAAATAGAATAATAATCGATCATCATAAATATTTTTCATTAAGTCCAAAAAAAAGGTGACGTCATAATACATAAGTGTCATTTACAAAATTGGGGCTTTCGAGCCACCAAAATATACTACATGGTCATACAAAAAATATACACCCAGGTCTCTAAGCTTGAGGTGGAGGAGGGTGATGATCATGGTAGCACACCATGGCTTTAGGTAGTGGGTGAAATAAACGAACCCATGCATGTGGTACTCCAACCACCTGGTGTTGCATGGCCTCAGGAAATTCCTCAAATTGTGCCATGGGAACCCTCTGTGTTAAGAGAACAAATTTCATGCGAATGCTCTGGAGTGTCCGCTCTGCATCCACACCCATGATCTCATCGCCTCTTCCCCTCTATCGATGAAAAGGAAAGGCATCTGGTAATCATGGTCCCACATCTGCATGTACATGGCAGGGTATCATTTAATGTCGTCACACCAAAAACATGTCTTTTGATTTCATATATCAAAAAACACAAAAAAATTTAATAATTCAAAAAACAAAAGTGAGTTGGGATTCATTAGCTATGTCTCCATATGCTGCTCCTAGTGGCAGGGGCATGTCTGGGTCTCCACATAAGTCTATCCCTATATAGGGATAGTCATCTATGGTGATGATTTGTCTTCGCCACCAGAGAAAGAAGTCTGTTGGATAGGGGTTAGACACCCTTGCCACTCCCAGTCTCCCCATGACATTGGCCCAATGTAGCTGAGCCGGATCCCTAACTCCATGTGGAGCAATGTAAACTCTAGGGCTTATCCCTGACACCCACTTGAAAAATAATGCACTTAGGATGTTGTCGAACCCAAAGTTTCATACCATGCCCATATTGTAGTCACTGAGTTGCTGCTTCATGTTGCTCAGTAGCAAGGTACTCCAATCATATATCGTAGGTCGCGTGCACTCTAAGGCATATACATCATTGGCATTAAGGCCTTAAGGAGTGATGCTAAACATACGATCCTGCCCAATGCCAATAGTATTTTTTCACTATTTTTATAGAAATTTTTACCCACTTCCTATAGTTTTTTACCGTTTCTGACCATTTTGGACCGTCTGGACTAATATGATGTTGTAGGATCCCATTTTGAGCATGGTTTGACCGAGTCTTTGCTTTGTTCATGCCTATTATAGGTATCATGTCTAAGATGGTTTATAGGTTAGGATTTCACATCCACTTGCATTTTGCATGGCCTTATTACCATTTCATCTTAACCTTAGGTGCGAACCCATTCCATGATGTCACGGAACCTTCATGTTGTTGCTAGAAGCGGCATTATGTGAATGGTAGAGATTTCCTATACATGGGTGCCCTAGTTAGATCCTCTTTTGCATTTGGTGCCCATGCTGAAATTTATCCTTTAGGTTGTGGGAGTCCCTTTTTTAGTCCCACCAAGTATTTGAGAAAGAGCTTCATACTCCTCTCAAACTTTATGCTGGCCATTTCCCCCAGGACTCCCTTGTATATATAAAGTTGTAATTGCATTTTCATGAGTTTTTGTTTCCTCTTTGATCTTTATGTTGTCTCCCTGTCTTTGGGTTATCAGCCATATAACCCGAGCTTGTCTCATGTCTAGCCAAGCAGATCCTTTTACATATATTTTGCAGCTTGATCACCCCTTTTACCAGGAGGATACCTTCCACCGAGTTTCGTTATCCTGCACATATCTCCTTGCATTGAGCATAGGCATGTTCCACTACTTGGAACTAGTTTGCTTGTCCCTTGACACTCGTCTCCTCCTATATTTGTACTATAAAGAACTTTTATTCTTTTTCAAGCTTTTCAAAATATCTGAAAAAGTACAAAAAAACTAAAAAAACATAAAAAGTCGGCCAAGAAAAGATGTTATCTTTGGCAGCAATCAAGTTGTGTTGACTTTGAACATAGCACTGTATATCACATCCGTTGGTTGGGTTATTAGTTTGACTTTAGGATCTGTACTTGTTACTCTGAGTTTATCTCCACTGACTGGATAAGCTTCCAGTCCCTATGGGGCCTTTGTTGATGCCTCCTATGTCACAGAGATGTACCAATTTGCATATCGAGTCCATGCTGCCTACCTTCAGTCACCATTCACCTTATGCTATTGTTCAAAGGAAGTGTAAGCCTGAGTCGACCATTCCTCAGTTATATTGAATTTACATGTTGGCCATTCTCGGTACTGTTACAGGTTTTTGCACATCTTGTTTGAGTTCTTCCACATTATACATCATTGCTGAGTACCTCGTGTTGGTTGATGGGGGATGCCTTAATGCCCTCCTTCCAATGGATTCCATTCTATTGACTTCAGATCATTTATTTTGGAATAGGAGTCTAGCGTCCTTTGAGTGCCTTGAGACTAATAGTCATCAGTGGTAGGTTCTCTCGCCATCGACAGTTTTTGAAATACATCAATGTCCCATGATCGATGGATTCTTCCAAGTGTTCGACCTCAACACATTTATTCACACTTGTTAGCTTGCACTATGTACCTTGATTCCCATTTTCATTATTGGTGGGTGATCTCACGTCTGTTAACGATATACATCAATAACCGGTAATCAGACGATGGAATACTATGTTTGACCTTGACACATCTATTCGCATAGTAGGACATGTACTCGTAGCGGTTCATGTAGAAGACCTTCTAGCTTGGTGGCGTTCCATGTATGCTACCTCCTTAATCATGCCAGTGTTCATGCGATATCAGCTCTCGTGATTTGATTATAGTGTATATTAGATATTTTCATCCACTATGGAGATCTTGATCCATTGTATATCTTAAGTGATTATGGAGCTCTTGATCCATTGTATATCTTCATCCACTTTGGAGATTCTGATCTATTGTATATTGTACGTGGCGATGGCCACACATGTCACATTTTGTATATCATGCCTATTCGTGGCCATTGTACTCTTATGTATCCAAGACCGCTATATGTATTTGCAGTCACATGCATAGATTGATTATTGTATTGTACTGATGAGTGGATGGTTCTTCCACCTAGGTCTTCATTACTCCACTTCTGGGATGGATTTTATAATGTATTTCGGCCATCATGTCACCCCTATGACCTGATACATTAGGGGGCATCTGTTATAGCTGATTTTACCACACATGGTTGATCACATATTTATGGCCTTCCATGTCCCTCTATAGACTCTTTAGACCCCATGGACTTATATTATAATTTGATGTCCCAATATCATCCCTAAAAAACACTCGTTTATTGTTGTATGCGACTTTTAAATCTATAATCATATATCTTCTGTGGATTTTATTCTAACCATTGGATTTGTTCATTGTCACCTCTTCCAAAAGGTAGGAGTCCCGACAGGCCGTCCCGTGCTCCAATATGGTGAATTCTCATGGAGTCCAAGCACCTAATACCCCCACAATACCTTTTTTCTACATGTCAAATAACTATCATGAGGCCAGTGCATATAAACACATACAAAATCAAATGCTTTGTCAGTGTGGGATAAATTACAATCGTCAAAATAAATATACACTATTGATCGCTTGATCAGATGGTTGCTGAGTCTTCATAATGAATTCTACTGTAGATCCTCATCTCCTCTGCCTCTTGCATTGACCAACCACTACTCCTTGAACTACCATCTGCTACAGATCCTTATATCCTCTACCTCTTGCATCAATTGGACCACTACTCATCAAACTACCATGCGTCTTTGTAATTCCTTTGTATTACACTGAGTTTTCCTTGTAATCATGTTCACTGATGATTCCTTTGTCATTTTTGCACTCATTTTACATTGCTTGACAATCGAGGCAATGGATCCTTTGTCTTTTATTGAGTTCATCCTGCTACCATGTCTATTTGTTATTCCTTTGTCATTCCTGAACTCCTTTGACAAAATGAAAACTATCTTCTCAACAATATCCTCCTTTGGAATTAATGGAAATATCTAAACATTCTCCCCCTTTGACAACAATGAAAAAGGATAACCTAAGTGATAAATTCATACACTCCCCCTATCATTGTGCTTTCTTCTACTCCATTATTGAGTCTCTCTTAGTTTACTTCAAGCTAATTCTATACACCTTTTATCTATGTCAACCATGCACCAACCTTATCATTTAACCTTGATCATCTCTTGGTTTTTAGAAAGATAGCTTTCATCATACCTCAACATTAGATACCAATTGAATTTCTCCTTAGATACCATTTGGAATTTTCTGAATTTAACTCCCCCTGAGTATATGATCCCTCTTAATGTTATTTTCAGGGTTCTAATTAGATAATTAGATATTTTAGACAAGAATTCTACAATCACTATATCCTTCTTCATCACCTTCATCCTCATCTTCATCGGTGTATTCTTTTATATCTCCATCTTGATTTTCCTCATAATGGATGCCATTTTTATCTATGGAACTATTATGCTCATCATCATCTTTGGATACCTCACTCATGTTTGAGATTTGTGCTTCTTTTGAGTCTTCGTAATCTAAATTTTTCTTCCTTAATGAGGTATCTTTCTTAATTGTCCTTCATCATCTTTTGTGTTTGTGTCTTTTTTCCTTCTCAACCTTTGATATTTTCCCTTGGTTCTACAATCAACAACCTTGTGACCAAACTTATGACAACAATAGCAATAACCATAGAACTTTCCTTTATATATAGGAAATATTTGATCTTTCTTCTTCACAACTTCCATCTTCTTCCACCATTTTTGAACTCTACTGAAACACTCTTTCTTAGTTTACATTCTATAGCCATATGTCCAAAGTTATTACATTTGCAACACTCTATGTCATATTTTTGAAGAGGTCCAAAACGGTTATGATTTCTTTCTTTTGGTTTGTTAATAGACGTATCCTTCTTATTTTCATGAACCTTTCCATAAGCTCTGCATTTCATGGCTTTATGAGCAAAATTATTACAAGAGTAACAACGACCAAAAAGATATGCTGATATCTATTTGCCATTTCTCTCATAGACACCTCATTAATTCGGTCTTTGTCATGAAAGGATGGAAAATATTTTTTTCTTTCTTCCTTTTTAATAGGACTCTTTAGTGCATCAACATAGCTTCTTTTATTTCCACCTTGGTTTGTGATAGAGGAATATTTTGCTTCTTTACTTTGTCATACCCTAGACCAGATTTATCACTTGATGGTGTTTGGCTACTTAAGATATCATCTAATATCCTTTAGTTGTTCTCAATATTTGATTTGATAGATTTTTCATCAACCCCTTTTTTAAGTTGAATAATCTCTTTTTCAATTTTTTCAGAATCTTGGATTCTCTCCTTGAGCAGAACTACTAGGTCTTGTTAAGTCTTCTCGGCCTCTTGAAGTTGGTTCTTCAAGTCCATAATAATTTGATTTGTTTATTCTTTGTACTTTGAGAGTTTCTGTTTCAAAAATTTGTTCCTTCTCCTAAATTTTTCAATTTCATCAACAACAACTATGTATTGAGCTTCTATATCCACTTCTAATTCTTGAGTCTGAAGTTATTGTCCCCATAAATAGGATTTCTTTATCTTCACTTTCATCGTCACTATCCTATTTGGAATAGAGGTTTTCCTTCTTTCTCTTAAACTTCTTCTTATCCATGGTATTACACTTATGACAACAAGATTCTTCATTATCTTTTTCGTCTTGTTTTGGGTAAGGAAACTTATTGGAAAAATGTCCAACTCTTCCACCGTTAAAACATTTCAAGGGTAGCTTTCCTTTGTATTTCCTAGTACCTTTTTCAAGTTTTCTAATGAAAAGAGCTTCTTCATCATCTAGGTTATTTAATTGGTGCTTGGATAGGGCTTTAAATGCTTCCTCATTTCTTGAAGGTTCATTATGTCCCGTCCTCATCTCATATGCAGTGAAGATCCTAGGTATTTAATCTACTATCATGGCATCAAGGTCATCTCGTTATTCTAGAGTGGACACTTTTGAGTCATACTTCATTGGAAATGTTCTTAGTACCTTGTTAACCACTTCTCTTTCTTTTAATTTTCCTCCAGGATCTCTAATAGCATTGACAACCTCATCTACTCTTAGAAATTATTCCCCAATATTTTATTCTTCTTTCATTTTAAGGATTTCAAACTGTCCTTTATATGTTTGAAGCTTGGATTCTTTGAATTTAGATACCCCTTTATAGATAATAGTTAACTTATCCAAAGCTTGTTTGGTAGTATTGCATCACATAACTTTTGTAAATACAGAGTTTGTCAATCCACTCAAGATGGAATTTAGGGATTTTTGCATTACCCTCATATTGGTCTAGTTCCAAACTGTGTGTAGGTAGGATATCTCCTATTTTATACTCCTTTTCAGTTTCTGCCCAAACCTTCCACCCAAGGGACATTAGATGGAACTTCATTGTCACACTCCAGTATACATAATTTTCTCCTATGAATACGGGAAGTCTGTTGGTGGCTAACCCTTATTTTTTATCCATAGTGGTTTTTAAGTAGGATCTTCCTTCTAGTGGTTAAACTGTAGTGAAGGAACCTGCTCTGATACCAATTGATGGAATATTGGACAATTTTGAAAGGGGGGGGGGTGAATCAATATTGATGACTTTTAACAATTTAAACAACTTTTAAATTATTTATTAACACACATGATCAACAAGAATACATATAACATGAATTTATCATGGAATCCCAATTGGGTAAACCACAATACTTTCTATTACTGCAAAATTATATTTACAAATAGTTTCTTCTTGATTCTATAGACAAGGATCGTATTACACCGTATTTACCAGCAAATAGAAGGAGGCTACGACCCCCTAGCTTTATGAACTTGCTACTAAAAGTATGCTACTACACCCTATTTACTAGCTGCTACTGGAAGGAGGCTACGACCCCCTTGTTTTATCAGCTGCTATTGAGGATGCTACAACACCCTATTCACCAGCTGCTACTAGAAGGAGGCTACGAAAACTTGAAATCTTTTTTCCTTCCCTAGTGCCACCCTACCACCGTAGTATGCTTTTATTTGACTTCAAGATCTTGTTTTTCTTCACTCTCTGTCACAAATACTTCTACAAGTTTTTGGTCTCTACCACTTCTTAGCTGCTGTTGCAATCTGGACTACAAAGACAACTTCTTTCAATCAACATTTTGTCTTTCCTGATCAACAATATTGCAGATTGTGGGCTTTCCAATTTTGTTCCAACTACTTCCGTAATTCCTTTTCTGTAATTTTGCTTCTACACCGTCGATCTCTTACAGATCCTTTCTTGACTTTCAATCTTGCGGATTGCGGGCTTTTCAATTTTGTTCAAATTACTTTCGCAATTCCTTTTCCGCAATTTTTCTTCCATGTCTTCGATCTATTACAGATTCTTTTCCGACCATTGATATTATAGATTGTGGATTGCAGAATGTGGAACCATACTTTCCCATTTCGGACCTCCAGAATTTTCTTCTACAACTTTGTTTCCAGCTTTCTTCTGAGCCATCATTTTTCTTGAGAATTCAATCCTAACTGTTAATCTACGATCAAATACAGATTTGGAAATCTTCATTTTTCTTGTTCGAAAATCATTCACCACCATCGATCTTCTCAAAATTGGCTTTCACATTTTTTTCTGGATTGATCTATACCATCCAACACAAGTGAATTTGACCATAAATTTAGATGGCCTAAATGTCTGATTTTTGACATATTGATGTTGACAATTCGACAATTTGCTTTCTTTTAAAACGTCAGTAGAATTTCACATCAATTCCTATAGTGAAATACACTCTTTGTATTTCAGAAAATGGGGTGTCAAAAATTCGACCTTAAATGGCACTACACATCGGTCGGACAATCGATAGCGTCTCCTCCATATTTTTTGAATATGTGAAGACTAACTCCACTATCCAATTCAACGAATCTCCCTAATACTTGTGGGATCACCGATAGACTGAAGGCATCGATAGTGTAGCATAGTCATTGTATTTGATGGATATTCGACGATCTCTTTCACCAGTTACAACTCGTAAATCTAACGAATCTTCCTTCCTTCCAATTGGATAACCGAAGACTAATGTGTCAGTAGTGTAGCATATTCATTAGATTGGATGGATATCCAACGACCTCTTTCATTAGTTACTACTCGTCAATCCAATGACTCTTCCTTCTTTCCAGTCAGATAATCGATTATTAATGTGTCGGTAGTGTAGCATAGTCGTTGGATTGGATGGATATCCGATCACAAATGCCACCCCACATATGTCAGAAAATTGACGAGTCCATTTAAATTTATAAAACAAAATTGGAAAACATTGTTGGAAACAGTTACCCACATGCACACTTAATTTGGTCAATTTGGCCTTGTTAAACCACTATCCTATGTTTTATTGACTTAATCGGCATCAGATGAGCACACTATGACATCAACATGAGCACACCCATGCCTACCTTCATTCAAGGAGGCTAACTGGGCCTTCTCCTTCATTAAGGGAGGCTAACTAGGCTTCCTCCTTCAATCGGGGAGCCATTCGGGGGTGATATGGGAGTCATTAATGCACCTAATTTATAACTGATTGTTACAATTAGTTAATCTAAGTGGTGTAGTCATATCCACTCATTATATTGATTATTTTATTAATATTTATGAATTGGAGACAACTAGGGCGCCTCCAACCACTTCTGATGACCATTTTGACTTCAGTTAACCTCATCGAGGTTCATTGGAGTTAATTATGTGCTACCACTTATTGATTGGCATGCAGTGACATGTGTCTGAGCTACTTTCAGCTAGGCTCAATCATCCATTGCACTCTGATACTATTAGGACTCAGTTGAGTCAATCAGAACTTTATTGGTGGGTTAACTAGGTGTGTTGACTATGGCTTGACTATTTCAACTAAGCTACACCCACTCATTCAATTCGAATGACCTCCTTGGGAATTCGAATTGTCTTGGAATTCATGCATCTTTCATGATCATTGTATTGTATTACTCATTCTTTATTGATGATATAGAGCTGCTACAATTACAATACCATTATGCCATTTTCATGCTTAATTGTCTAAAATCTCTTATGAGACTGTGTTTTAGTCCCTATATTACTGTGAAATATTAATATGGTATCAGAGCTCACAACGGGACGAAGCTTAGATCTCTCAAAGACATGGTTTTTGAAAGATCTTGCATGAAAAATTGAACAAAATCTCAAAATTCCTGCACTGCACCAGAATCCAAGGCTTACCACTTAATACCCCAAGTAAAGAAATTGTTGATCAAGCTTGCTTGATCAATTATGTTCGGTGTGATGAAATCCTAAAATGTGCAGGCTGTATGACCTTACGGTGCCCCTTTTGTTGTGATTTGCAGGTTTTAACAGGTGAAAAGCATTCGCTACAGCGGTTTGAGATGGCTTCTTCCGTCGAACTCTTGACTCTGTTCAATTTCCACTCATGGAAAGGAGATATGGAGATCCAACTACATGCCAGAGGACTCTATTGGGTCACTATGGACACTGAAGAAGAGCCTACTCATGTGATAGACAAAGCTAGATTCTTGAACAACAAAGATGAAGCATTCATATTATTGCGCCTCTCTATTTCTTAGGATCTTATTTTCCATCTCTCGGGATTGAAGAATCCAAAGTAAAATTGGGACAAATTGGACACCCTGTATGGAAAACATGATTATTTGAGAGTTTACCAGCTTGAAAACAAGTTGATGTCTCTCCAACCTTCCAATTTTGAGACCTTAAATGATTTTTTCACAAAGTTCAAGCACATTGTCTTACTGTTTATGCAATGTAAGGTGGAGAAGGAGGATGGTCAGCTCATCCTTGCCATTCTCTCCAAACTTGGAGCTGATTATTCAGTGTTTTTCTCTACATTTCGTGCGGGGAATCTCACAATACCTGGATGGAAGATACCTTCACTCAATTCCTTCATCGAGTCCCTAACAAGTGAAAATGATAAGCTTGTCTAGATGGGGATCATCAGATCCTCCCATGATCAAGCTCTCTATGCTTTGGGGCCCAAATATCTGAAGGATAAAGGAAAGCAACAAAAGAACCCAAAAACCAAATTCGATGCTCCTAATCCTAAAGTTCAAAACCAATAGCATGAAGATCCTTTTGACTCGAAGAAGAACAAAAACAAAGGGCATCATGGAAAGGAAAAAGTCAAGTGTTTGTACTACGGGAATGGATTCAACCCTGAACATGCCTGCATGAAATAGAAACTTGATGAAGCTACTTCTCTTCTTGAGAAACATCACATCAATATTCCAAAAAGCTTTCAGAGGAGAGATTAGGAAGATCGGGAACCACAGCATGAAAGACGTCATGCTCTCATGGCAAGCACTTTGAAGTCCAAAGCACTCTTGATAGATTCTAGAGATTCGAAACACATGATGGATGAAAGAGACTATTTCTCATCTTTTAATACTGTCAAATCCATTCCCATCCACATGGGATATGACTCCACAATCATATCTGAAGGACAAGGTACTGTAAATCTTGAGCATGGTTTCTTTTCCAATGTTCTGTATGCACCATCTCTTGCATCAAACCTCCTATGTGTTTAACAAATGACACATATGGGAGTGCCCAAGAGAGTCTCCTTTAGCCCGAATGATGTAGAGATCATAGAACTTGCATCCAGAAAACTCGTAGAAAAAGGCCTTGCAAAAGCCTACGAGTTCTCCCATTTTGTGGCAGATGCAAAGCCCACTGCATTGTTGACTCATGGAAATGAGGTTAGCAGATAGTGTCATGAGAGGTTCAGCGATCTAAAATTCAAATAATTGCAGCAATTACAAAATAATTCTATGGTTGAATGTCTTTCGGTCATCAAAGTTGCCACTGGAATTTGCAAGGGATGTGATGTTGGAAAGCACCCTCAGCATAAGTTTGATCGAGGGAAGGCAAGATGAGCATCATGCATTTTGGGGATGATACATTATGATATCAGTGGACCCATTCCTACTACATCCATGAACGGATCAAGGGAAATTCTCATTTTCATTGATGACTTTTCCAGATATACATGGGTATTTTTTATAAAAAATAAGTCGAAAGTCTTGGAAAAATTCACTGAATTGAAGGATTTGATTGAGAATGCATCTGGAAAAAATATCAATATTTTGAGATATGATAATGGCAGGGATTATATCAGTAATGAGTTACTACATATATGTTCCCAAAGTGGTATTCGGATCCAACATTCAGTCCCCCACACTCCCCAACAGAACGATGTAGTGGAGAGGAAGAATCAGTCTCTCAAGGAGATGACCACTTGTATGCTGGAATCAAAGAAGTTGGCTGAAATGTTTTGCGTAGAAGCCATGTCCGCCGGTTACTTATAGGAAAATTCATGTACAAAAATTGACATATGAAAAGGTAAAAATGACGAGCTAGATGGATAGTGAATGTATTTCATAATATGCCCATCTATAGTGTTTTAAGAAACCTTCAATCCATAAATGTCCTTTTGTGTGCCAACAAGTGAAGTGTCGACACTCGGACGGAGAAGTGCCATTTGGGTTGATAACAGATGCCCCCTAATGTGTGAGGTCAGAGGGAAGCGATGGCCGAAATACATTATAATCTTAATATTTGGAGAAATCAAAAATCCAATGGAGAAGAGGTAGTACCTGAAACAAATACAATAATGTCATATACAAAGTCATATCTGAAGATGCTATGTTCAATATACCGGAACACTAGCTCCTTTACAATATTTTAGTACATCATATGATACAGGTACAAGACCACGTATATTACAAAGGTGGATCAAAGCCACAATATACAATAATGATGAGTCTTCAAAGATCTGGAAGCTGTGTACATAAGTGAAACATAATCTTGTGCAACTTAGTCCATAGATGAGGAACTAAGGTCTTCATAAACAATCCCAAGAAACCAATACAATCCAAGCCATTTGAATAGATGTAGTTGAATTCACACATGGAGCAGATCCAATAGTTTGTCAATCAATAGGTGATAATAGACAACTGAAGCAGTGGAATTCACCAATGATGGAAGTGAATCATGAGGTACTATCATAAAAAATCTAGGTCTTCATCGTCAGGAAGTACTAATGCAGAACCATACTGTGATATGGAAGGAAATAGATCCTCTAACGGATCATAAGAGTGACTAGGAACTGGCTAAAAAGAAGGTAGACAAAGATGATAACAGATACAACAGTGATGGGATCAGGATAGAGTTCAAACATTGAGTTGAGTCCTTGAACAATGACCATGACACAAAGATGAGTGAAGGTATATTTTAACTTTATAGATAGAATAACTAGACCTATCTGTCATGTAGGAGACATGATCAGATTCCCTAGGTATGGGACAAGAGGAGGAGTAACAAACTCAAAGTAATAGCTGAACTGAAAGTGAACACTGAGACATGGGTATCAGGAAAAACAGAGAGTGCTATGTTCAAGGACGACATGCTGTCACTATCTGAAAACAAGAGAAAACTTCTTCCTTACCTTCCCTGTTAAATTTTAACGAGTTCATGAAATTCAACTCGGATCTCTCTTCATTTTTTAACAAGATTGAAGAGAAGAGAAAATAATACTTGATAGTGTCAATGATTCGTGGATTTAATGAGCCCGAACTAGTACATGCTTAGTTGATGTTTTCACATTTAGAGAGTCTAAAAAATCCACAGAAGACTCCAGGGGGGTCCTTTTTCATCTAATTTAGTCTCCTGAGGCCGAAAAAGTATAAAACATACCATAGAAGAACTCTCTTAACTTCCAAGGAAGAAAAGGTGAACCTTTTTCCTACTTAGTTAGGGAGGTCCGAAAAAGGTGAAATTACCACCTACCCAACGCTCCTTCAAGAACAACATAAATAGCTTGAGTTTTACGAGTGTGAAGGAAAGCAAGATCACTCGGAAAGATCCATTTGAGTACTTGAAATGGGACTTACAACAATAAACTCAATTCTTTGTTCTTTAGTGTTTAACGAGCATGACAAAGACATAAAGTACACTCGAAATATTTTTCATGTTTAGGTCCAGAGCACGAAAAAGAGAAAACTAAGCTCGTATCGGGAGTTCCTTTTTCGTTAATTTAGTCCCTCAGGTATGGAAAAGTGATAAACCTATGCCTGAGAATACTCTTCTCAATTCCGTAGAAAAGAGAGTGATCCTTTCTCGTTCTATTCCACATGGTCTGAGAAAGTGATAACCTACCACCAATGTGGATTCCCATTCACATATTCTTAACGATCCTAAATGGACAAGTTTACTCGGCATTCAAGTCTATTTTGAGGGGTCAGACCTGGGCCTAAAGAAACTCAATATCTTTCCCGTGAAGTTTTAACAAGTCCATAAAAGTAAACTCGTGGCCTCCTTACTATTTTTAACGAGCTCGAAGGAGCTTGAAGGAGAGCAAAAAGAATGCTCTAAATGCGAGGAGACGAGTGTCATAGGTAGGCGAAACTAGTTCCAAGCGCGAGGAACAAACCTATGCATAATGCAAGGAACATGAGTAGGATAAAGACACTCGAGGAATGTCTCCTCAAGGTAAAGGGTGTCAATTTGCAAAGGCAAAATGATACAAGGCTTAGCGATAATGAGAACAAATATGAGGGCTTATACAACAAGCTAAAATTGTGGAATCCGGCATTAGGCTCAAAAGCGCAAGCAGGATACATGAAAATGTAGTTACAACTTGAACACCAAGGTGAGGCTAGTAAACAATTGTGAATCCCAATAAGAATCCTGTCTCCAAGACACAACAACATTAGGATCATATTCAGAAGAAAAGATTCGATGTGGGTCACTTTGGCAGAAACACATGCGACTTTGCTATCTTCTACAAAAGGTAAAGTCAAGGAAGAATCAACTGAAGAAGATTATATAGAACAAAGGCTTGAGGGTTTATAATCAGTAAGATCAAGCTCAGAATAAAAGAAAAAATCAACAAGGGAGATAGAGTCTGTAGGAACAAACTCAGTATCACAGCAGGTGAAAAATTCAAAAGAAAAAAAAACTCGTCAAGATCACTGACTTGCTGTTCGAAGGGAGAGTCCAAAAACTCAACAAGACCAACATAAGAAGACCAATCCATGGGGAAATTAGGCTTACTAAGCAAATTGGGGTTATACTTAGTCACCACTGAACCAACATCCAATAGAAGATCAGACTGTATCAAAGACTCTAGGAAGACTTCATCCGAAGGAAGGAGATCATCTGAGATAGGACACATGTCTAAACTTTCAAATGGATCAACAGAGTGGAGAGCAAGCTCCATGGTATGTATAGGATGACTCACCTGGTTAACTACTAGGACAAAGTCCCAAGAAGGTAAGCATGAAAATATAGGTTGCTTCTCAGTAGAAATTGAACGCAAAGGACATGAGGCTACATAGCTCACCTGTGGCAGGGTAGTGTCTATAGAAACACTGGGAACCAATAAAGGAAAGACCTGGTCTCTAATTAGGTCAGGAGATGGATCAAGAAAATCCAACTGATCAATAGTGACAATTTCTTCGCCATGATTAAAGTACATCACATGAAAGAATGTTGACACCATAGCTTTCATGGCATAGACATAATCACATCCGAGGAGCATATTAAAGTCCAAGGGATCTTCTATTACCATGATGTCAACTAAGATGGTATTCCCACCCAAAGTAACAGGTGTTTGAGCGAGAATTCCCAAGGCTATACAAGTTCTTCTATCAAATGCGAGTAAATGACTAGCAGTTGACACAAGGCTAGGAGACCCCATGCCTCGCCAAGCATGAGCAGACAAAATACTAACTGAGGCTCCTTCATCAATAATACAATGAGCAATTGTGTATGATTCAACTTTGACCTTTATCTGGAAAGGTGCATTAGAAGGAAGGCATGACTCAACTAGGCTATCCCAATCAAAGGAAGCAATTGGAGAGCTTGGTGGGGGTTGATCTGAAGCAATTTCAGTGCCCCCTTGTTCAGTAAGTTCTGAACTGGCAGTGAAGAAAATGTGACTAGCAGACACTTCACTCTCCAAAGGAAGAGTGGGATTGATCGATACTGAAATCGATTCAACTGCTTCATCAAAGTAACTCTCCGTAGGGAGAGTGGGATTTCCCAAAGATGACATTGGTTCAATCACATCAGGATCACTCTCTGGAAGAAGAGTGGAATCAACCAAATCTGAGATTGGCTTGATCGCTTGATCAACCAACGGTTGAGTATGGCATTGAGAAACTATAGGGTGTTAAAAAACGGGATGACCATGAAACCAAACTCTTCTTACCTCTTGAATAGAAGGGAATTTATAACTAAGGTGGTCTCCCTCACAAATCTTACAAGGAAACTTGGGCTTGTGTTTTGAACGGGTAGTATTTTCAACAGTGTCAACATGACTCGTAGTGGTTGATGAATTGTCTTCAGCATGAAGTACAGAGGCTAAGAGAATGCCCCCAGCATGAATTATAGAGGCTAAGAGACTGCCCCCAGCATGGCTTGCAGAGGCTGAGATACTGCCCCCAGCATGGCTTACAGAGGCTAAGAGATTGGGTTCAACATGGCTTGCAGAGGTTGAACAGGTGCCCCCTTTCTTATGTGCCTTCTTCCTATTCTTCCTTCTTTTACTCCTTTTAGACTGTCGGTTACTAGTATCAGTACTTTCACCGCATGAGGTAGAAGGAGGAGGAGAATCAACTACAGGTGAAGGGGAAGTAGTGTTTTGATGCCCTTGATATAAGGATCTTACTTGAGAAGCATCAGGAGAATTCAGGGTAGTTGGAATGGAAAACAACCACACCAGTAGCCCTAAGGTGAATCCAGGTAGATTCAAGGTGGCCATCAATGGAACACCAACATTCCTTGTGAGAGGAATAGTATAAGGAGTTCCCAGCATGGGGATCTCTTGGTTGGTGTTCAAAGGGGTGTTAGCCATAGTTTCAAACTAGGAGACAATATCTGAGGTCAACACAAAACCAAAAGTACCAAGCACACACCTAAAGGCACACTAAGTACAGACAAACCACACAACACTCACTAAAAACTCCTAAAGCCAAACAGACAAACATGTATAAGATACGCTTTCCAAAAGAAAGCTAAGATACATTTACTTGGCATCCATCTAGATGTTCTTAGGCACAAGTGGAGGAATCACCCACCACCCTCCCACACCTTCTACTGGGGTTACCTTCCAAGCCCATCCAAGGTCAACCAGAAATAGCCTTCCGGTGTACCTATGTATGAACCCTAGATGTCAAAGAGACTAAAGGATACCTTAACTATATTGACAGCCTGGGGGGACAGTTGAAAGCCTGGTTCATACGCATGGGCAGGGTAGCAAAGTCTGAAATCCTGTCTAAGATAGAATCCCCAGATGCGCAAAAACCTTGGTCTATGCTTTGACAAGGAATCAGAGGATTATCTCCTCAGTCCAAGCCTCCACGTGGCCTCGTGATTAACTCCTGTTTGAGAGGAGCTTCCCAGATACAATCAACATACAAAAGGGTTTACATAGTGATTGACCAACTATGTCTGAAATTAAACACTTGTGGGGAGTTTAAACTCCCTATACTACAAGTCTAGCTTGAGCTAGCTGGTGTATGACCCTATAAAATAAAACGTACTAATAATTTTTAAATTATATCGTTTATTTTAAGGGTTGTTTTTAGTCAGAGGGTAAATGGTGTGAAACTTAAGTGGTATTTTGACTCAAAGTTGAAACAAAATTACTAAGCAAAGAGAAATGAAATGCAAAAAGAAAAAAATATTCTCTTTCTTTTTCAAATAGAAAACTTGAAAGACACAAAAGAACAATTTTTTTTTCTTTCAAAAATAATGATATGCCATGCAATCTAGACTAAAAACCTAATCTATGTGCATATAAAGCAAACATGTGTTTTTCTTTTTCTATTATAAAATGCAAAAGAAAACTAAGACTATATTTTTTGTAATTTTTGAGATTATCTTTAAAAACTGAAAATGAAACTACTATATGCAAATCAAATGCAAAAGCTTCAAAATGTTTTCTTTTCACTTTTTAAAATGCTCAAAGACTACTATGCACCTAAATGCACAAAAACTTGAGCATGCTTGGATGAAATAACTGTATAAAGTAAGCAAAGTGAAGTAAAACAGATTAATAAGACCAAGGATCAACCAACTAAGGAAGACTTGGAACCCTATCTTGGGCGGGCACAATGACAAGAAATCACCGAGATCACAGAAAGGCAAGTGACAAACCAATCACTATCCGAAGATAGCATGGGAAATACAGTTTCCAAAACCTTGATCACTGATTCAGACAACCAACACTTGAACCTATAACCCAAACATGCAAATCCACTTCAAGTTGCTAACAGAAGACAATCCAAACAAAAAGAACTCAAGGGATTTACAAGAAAGCACAAGGTGTGGCCAACAAGGTAATCAAACCGACAATGTAATGCTCATAAGGAAGACCAACCAGTAAACAAATTTTATAAAGGGATAGGGACAAGCAAACCCAAATCCAAAAATTCAAATGCTAAGGCTTGTACGCGACTATGTATAAGGGCAACCCGCGTACTGTATGCGACTGTCCTAAAGAGCAATCCGCGTATGCATGCCTTTGTACGCAACTGCATGAAAGATCAACCTGCGTATAGGTACAAAATTTTCTATTAAAAGACAAATTTTCAAGGTCTTCAAACACTACCCTGAGCATGAACCAAGACAGAAATAGAACACACACAATGAAGGCAAAGATTGGGCAACAGTAAATAGAAATAACCCACAGCAGTCTGGGCTCCCCAGCAGAGTCGACAGTTCTGTTGCTCAGGAATAAACACCTTATAACTGAAGGTTTGGGGTTACCAACATACTCTTAAAACTTGTAGACAATCAGCTTTGAAGTACAGAAAGGAAATAGAAAGATAGAATGAACTCACCTGATTAACGACGGTTGATCCAAGCCTTGAATTTTTCCACTTTGCTTCTTCTTCAAAGCTTTCAAGGATGCATCTCCTTCACCTGTAAAGAGAAAATCCTCCAAGTACAAACTTATGCATGTATATATGATAAGTTAGATAAACAATATATAGAGTACTCAATCATAAATATTCATCAAACCATGACACATGAAAGTGACTCAACACAAAGTTGGAGGAAGGATTCTCTTTATTAACAATAGTGAATGAGATAAGTGTACAACCCAACACCTAAAACAAGGAATCCTCTGCAACCAAAGGATTCTGAGTTCTGCTGCTCCAAAGATTTCTGAATAGATACCACCAGTATAACTTTGCTCTCCAAGTATCATTGATTAATTCCCTCCCCAAGGCCTCTATTTATACTTAGGGAAATAAATCATTTTCGAAGGTTGAGGAGGTTGAGACAGTTAAGATAGTTATTGATTAGGGCTTAACACATCTCCATTAATCATGATTTATTATTTTTAATGTCAAAGGAAGGCGCACGCGAGTATTGATACTGGCAACCCGTGTATGACGTGATTTTCTATAAGGGAAACCTGCGTACAGATATGTACACGGGTTGCAATGACAATACTCGCGTACAGTACGTGATATGCTGTAGGAAAAGTCGCATATGTACACGGGTTACTTATAGGAAATGTCACGTACAAAAATTGACATATGAAAAGGTAAAAATGGCAAGCTGGATAGATAGTGAATGTATTTCATAACATGCCCATCTATATTGTTTTAGGAAACCTTCAATCCATAAATGTCCTTTTGTGTGCCAACAAGTGAAGTGTCGGCACTCAGAAAGAGAAGTGCGATTTGGGTTGATAACAGTAGGGAAGTTTGTGTCCCCTACTTGCTCAACATTCTCTATAGCCACTCCCTCTCTGGGTAACACTGTTAGACATGAGGTCTGGAAGAAGGGTCGTATTGCTTCTGGCCAAGGAAAGCCTTTGCAGTGGCTTGTCATTCTTGTACTCCTCTCCTTGTATGAGGTGGGATATCCCACAGGAAATATGGTGGAGTGTACCTCCACCAACCCCATCACCTTTGGCAATTGGAATTCACAAATAGGGTTGTGTAGGCATTGGACCCCTGATGCTCCCATTTGAACAACTGACCCCATAGAGCGTATCCTGGGACTGTCTTCTTGTGCAGAGGATTTGGAGGCAGCGATGGAATTAACGGATTCTAGAAAAACACCCATGAGACATGGGTGGCTAGGCAATGCACCACTTGAGGTGTGGGCATTTGAAGACGTTTATATCTCTCAAAATTCTTCACGTCTGCACCCCAATGGCTGGTGTCATCCTTGGTGTGGAAAACCAAGGCAATGGGTAAGTGTAGAAACTGATTCACCCACCATCAACAAACCCAGACAAACAATATTTTTGAACCAACTTGCCATTTCCAACTTCTCTAACTTCTATGGACTTGCAACAAAATGAAACCTTGGGCTCTAAAAGTATGCTAGCTTATTCCTAGTATTATAAAGGCTTTGGAAGATGGTGTTATATATACAGGGCTGAGAGACTAGACTCTACAATGACCGGTCAACATTCCTGCACATTTCGTCATCGAGTGTCTCGGTGCTGACATGTGTGAGGGCATGAGTTGAGTGTTCTTTACCTGCGGGAGATCTAGTCACATCGCTTCATCTGTTGCAGAACCTTACTATTTACTGCGGGAAATATTTTTGGGTGTCACCCTGTGTAGTTGAGCCCATGCTGCAAAGCACATGGAGTGGACATTCTCACTCTCCCTTGCTCTTATGACGTAGGAAACAGAATGGTCTTTCTCGTTGTACTTTCCTTGCCCCATGTGAAGAGCGGATTTGTCGGTTACTTCCTTACTTCTGCATGCCAAGCCACATGGAGGCTGCTTGTCTTTAGGTAATATGGCTCTACCACAGGGATGATTTATCCTATACGCATGCTACAAATGGCATCCTTGGAATCAATTAATCTACCAGGAGGAAAATCGTGTGTGCAAACGTCTCCTCTACTGTCATATCTTCCCTAGATGGGATACCTACAGCCTTGAGACCCTCTCAACCCTTCGATTTGGGTGTCCTTTGCATCAATTGTCCATTTTTCTTTAGACCCCAGTCGTTGATTCATGATCAGCCCTCATCAGGACTGTCCAATTGTGTGCACATTAACATTTGGCCAATATTCCCTTGTCTAATCGAGCGAGCACTTTCAAGTTACAGAATCCTTCACGTCCATTGATCAATCCTGACCCTTCATCATGATCGTTGATCTTTGCAGCCAGTACCACTTTTCATGATTTGGAATCATGACTTTATCCGTGCTAGTTCAGAACGCAAAATCATCTATGGCCGTAGATCTACTCATACTCTTATCTCCACCGCCAGATATCTCCGTCCTTTAATCCATTTCATGATTTGGAAAATATCTTTATTTAGCGCATGTTTTCCCAGTAGAATCGCCTCAGGCCGTCGATCGGGCTTCACCTTGATCTCGGCCTTTCATCGTTTATCCCCTTTAACATGCATTGTGAATACCAAACTTAAATATTTCCTCGCATCTTCGGCCTATGGAACCACACTCCATCGTTGATATTCTCCATTGTGAATTTGGATCGTTGATCTACGACATCCCTTTATCTCATTTTTGTTGCTACATGTCTTGACCTTTGGAAGGATCTACCTCCGTAGATCAAGATCTGTTCTCCATCTGACGGTCTTAGCCGACGGAAGCTGTCAATTGGATAACTTGAGGGGTGTTTGTATAATTATTCATTGAACATGACCCTTTTCGAATCCTTCAAAGTCCATAACTCGATAGTTTCAAACAAAGTGCTAAAATTATTATTATTGTTTTATGTGTTGATGAATTACTAATTACAGGTAGCACAGTTTCTTCTATTTCAGTCATCAAAACTGCTCTCCACAATGCATTTGAAATGAGCGATTTGGGCCTTGAAATTGAGCAAAATTTTGATGGGATAATGGTCATTCAGTCAAAATACATATCACACTTGTT
Source organism: Pseudotsuga menziesii (assembly GCA_001517045.1). Classification (NCBI taxonomy): domain Eukaryota; kingdom Viridiplantae; phylum Streptophyta; class Pinopsida; order Pinales; family Pinaceae; genus Pseudotsuga; species Pseudotsuga menziesii. Next base: position 1,094,055 of record LPNX011130493.1, read on the forward strand.
AGTCAAGTTTAACATGGCTAAATGTAAGGCTGTTCCATTCCCTTTCCTTTCAAGGATCAGCCTTGAAGAAGGAAAAAGCACACCTCCCATGGACTACACTATTTATCGACAGTTGATTGGTAGCTTGTTGTACTTGACTCATTCTTGACCTGATATATGTTATGCCATGAATTATATGTCAAGATACATGCGTTAGCCTCATGATATTCATTGGAAGGCAGCCAAGAGGATCCTCCAGTATATTCAGGGAACCAGGACCTACGACATTCACTATGCTGCAGACTCCGAGCTAGAGCTGGTTGGTTACACAGATTTCGATTGGGCAGGTGATTCTATTGATAGGAAGTCTACTTCCGGATATGTCTTCATGTTTGGTGGTGGCACCATTTGCTGGTCTAGAAAAAGCAGTTCGCCATAGCATTGTCTTCAGAAGAGGTCAAGTACTGATGAGCGGTGAATGCTTGCATCCAAGTTGTTTGGTTGCAAGGAATTCTTTCAGAGTTTGATCTTAGTAGTACTTTGTCTATTTTCCTGTTTTGTGACAATCAAAGTGCTATTAAGATATCCATAGATCCAGTTACCAGGCAGAGGACCAAGCATGTAGAGATACACATGCACTATATCATGGAATTGGTGCATGATAGGACCATCATTATGCAATACTGCCCTATTGATAAGGAGATTGCATACATCTTCTCCAAGAGATTTTTAGAAAAGAAGTTCACTTACCTCCATTCACTGTTGGGGGTGTGTTCATCAGGGTGATCAGACTACTTTCAGTGTTCAGCTTGAGGGGGGGTTTTCCCACTGGGTTTTCCCTCTTTTCCTCACTTAGATTTATTTTTGAGCATTGTTTGAGTTACATTATTGTACAGGGTGACCTATGGAATTTGTTTCTAGGGCCCTAGAATTTCATGCACTTTATGTTTTACTTCTCCTGAGTATAGCTTAAGGTGGGGTGCTGGAGACATTTACCCACATGCACACTTAATTTGGTCAATTTGTCCTTATTAAACCACTATCCTAAGTTTTATTGACTTAATCGGCATCAGATGAGCACACTATGACATTAGCATGCGCACACCCATGCCTACCTTCAGTCAAGGAGACTAACTGGGCCTTCTCCTTCATTTGGGGAGGCTAATTGAGATTCCTCCTTCAATTGAGGAGCCATCTGGGGGTGATATGAGTGGCATTAATGCACCTAATTCCTAATTGATTGTTACAATTAGTTAATCTAAGTGGTGTAGGTCCTCCATTCATTATATTGATTATTTTATTAATATTTATGAACTGGAGACAACTAGGGTGCCTCCAACCACTTTTGATGACCAGTTTGACTTCAGTTAACCTCATCGGGGTTCACTGGAGTTAATGATGCGCTACCACTTGTTGATTGGAATGCAGTGATATGTGTTTGAGCTACTTTTAGTTAGACTCAGTCATCTATTGCACTCTGATACAGTTAGGACTCAGGAGTCAATCAAGACTTGATCAATGGGTTAACTAGGTGTGTTGACTATGGCTTGACTATTTGAGTTAAGCTACACCCATTCATTCAATTCAAATGACCTCCTTGGGAATTCAAAATGTCTTGGCATTCATGCATATTGCATGATCATTGTATTGTGTTACTCATTCTTTATTGATTATACACAATTGCTACTCTAATTGCAACACCATTATGCCATTTTCATGATTAATTGTCTGAAATCTCTTATGAGATTGTGTTTTAGTCCCTAGATTACTGTGACAGATGAATAAACACATGGCATAGTGTCACATGCCCCAATTTTGCAAATTTTTTTTTATATTATTTAAGGAACAATATGTTAAATTTTATGCTAAGTTGTAATTGATGACCCAATGGGGTCAAGGATATTTAATGTAAATTCTGAATATTTTATTTATAAATAAATAAATGAGGAGACAATAGCTTAGGAGGTCTATTAAAAGAGTGTTTACTGGTAAAATTGGCGGAGGAGACTAGGTGGAGAGCAAACTAACATGTGGCAGCATCCTCAAACCACTTTCAACTGTTGCAGGTGGCAACCTCCCTACATTTGTGATCATGATTCCCCAAGAAAGTGGAATCAGAGTAGGTGGCTCAATTAATGAAAACTGGCCCAAAAGACCTAGGCAATCTTTATAAAAATTCCCATTGAAGAGAGATTAGGCTGCTCATTCTAGAGAAGTGATCATTCAGGGTGAATGAATGTACTTCAGAGAAATTCAATGGAAGGGAAATATGGAAAGTGTTTGAGGGGATAACTGTTGACTGATCTAGTTGCATCTTTTAAGCTGAAGATCATACTGCTGAGAGAAGAGTGTTTTACTGAGGTATTGAACTAGTCAATTGACAGAGGGTTCTACTGTTTGCATATCCACCAGTTCTCAGCAAAGAAGACCAAGAACAGGATCGGGGGTCTTGAGGAAGCATTGTTTGAGCACTCTCCAGGAGTTTGGTAGGGAGGAACTACCTCCTAAATTCGTTGTCGTCTTGTCCTCAATAGGTTCTATGTTATTGTTTTTTACTGTATTAGTTAAATAAATATTAGTTTAACTGCTATGTGAATGTTAAAAGTTTAGAGTTTGTGAAATGCTAGATTTAGTATTCTTATTAGATTGTTATAGAAATGAATTGGGTTTAGATAATAGTGAAATAGAATGAAAATATATTTCTACACTGTGTTTTTCCACACCTGGAAACCAGGTCATACTCTAGCACAGTTAGAATGTTTTAAGTAGATGAAAGAATTCTTGAGTGATTAAAAATAGTAGATAGGATTTTGTATCTGTAGATAGCAGAGTAAATTTATTTCAATGTTTAAAATATAATGAAAAACAACGTTATTGTTTATTTATGTTTACTATTTTGACTTAGTGTAACTAAATACAAATGTAGGAGATAGTAAACTACACTAGAGTTACAGTAATAGTATACTGATACAAATAAAAGTTTATAGGAAATAACAGCTAAGTATATAAACAAGTTATTAACCACACAATATATCTTTTAAACTATTTACTAAATCTGATAGACTGCATGATAATTCTTTCGATTCTTGAGATTCAGATGGCAGTCGACAGTGTTATGATTTTTAGTTTCACATATTGCACACCATGATGCTTTTCCATTCTTCATATTGCATGGCAATATTTTGTCGAGTGGTCTCCATGCTCTTGGCAAATGTCACAAAACATTTTGTCTGCACAAATCGGACGTCTTGTCGGCTGATGTCCTGTCGACGGTTGCATTTTGAATGTCCAGCTGTCAAGCACTTCGTGCACTAGATATCCTAACTTTTTAGGTTTAATTATTTTAATGACTTTTGCATGATCTCAAGTTGTTCTTCTAATCTGTGATCGGTGGAGTATGCTGGTATGTCCTCATCCTTTTTTACTTGGAGAGATTTTGCAAGTGCATATTCGTAACTCTTGAATGTCTCCAGACTTATGTGTCGAAAATTTTTATGTGATAAACCTGTAAGAAACCACTGGATTAATAATTATTCGTCAATAACATAGTCCAATTGGCTAAGAAGATCTTTCCATCATTTATCGTAATTGCGGACAGTTTCTCCTGGCTTCTGCGATGTTGTCTTTAGCTTCTTTGCTGCTAGATGTTTTGCATCTAGAGTTTTAAAAAATGATAGGAATTGCACTTTGACTTCAGCTTTGGTTGCTCAGGGGGTTCTTTCAGAAAAGGTCATATACCAAGTTAATGCCAATTTACTCAAGGCACTAGCGAACTGCGCCATCTGCTTGTCTTCATCCGTAACTTGGTTAGCCTCCCAAGTCGACTCACAGATGAACTAGTGTCGTCTGGGGTCCTCATCACACTCATATAGAGGGATGTGTGCTGACCCATAACCCATGTTGAAATCACTGTCACTGTCTTCTTCAGGAGGTGGCAGTGGTGTAGGTGGTGGTGGGGGAAGTGGGGTTATTTGCTTATTTCTCTCTACGGAACCATCATCAATGGAACTCTCATTCCCGTCGGTTGTTTTAGTTGTCGTTTCTTCTTTGAACAGTAGTCAGTTATTGTCAACTTCTTTTATCGATGTCCAACTGCAATTGTTCCTCCACAGTTCTGAATTTACTGTGTTCTCCAAAGCTATATTTGGCAGGGGGGTGCTCCTTCATGTGTCAATAAAAGTAAGTGGATAATTCGGTTGGAGGGTACCGCTTGAAGCGTAACCCAATTTCCTTCTTCTGGTTAATGGATGATTAGATGTCTACCAGTGTATGTCTCATCATCTAGTCGGCTCCATATACCAAAGTCACCAGCTCCTATTCTGAGGTCTTCTTCGACAATGGCTTGTATCCGGGTACGCGGATTCATCGAAGATAGAGGTTTTTCTTCCTGGGGAACCTCTAATTGGAGAGCTTCTTGCTGCTTTATCCACAATTATTTTTTCGTAGGGGATGCCTCTTCTTCCACACCTTCTTCTTGTCGGTCATGACCCAACTCTGACGGATCTTTTTCCTGGTCGGTCACCCTTATACTCATTCCTCTCTATAGTGCTAAGGATCCTTCTCTTGTTTCTTTCCTTCTTTGTAGCCTCTTCTCCCTCTCTATTTTCTAGAAGTCTGTCGTACCTTTGTGTGACACTGTCCTCTTGATTTCCTTTTTAGGCTCACTTCTCATTACTGGTGATTGGTATCTTCCTTAGTCAACTAGAATCCACTCCACTTTATCCCGACATATGACCAGCTACCCCCCCACAGCCTACCCAACGATTTAGAAAGCCTGGATAGTTCTATCTACTTGCTCAGGAAGTATTCCTAGACCCTTTTGGCAATGAATTTTTATGACCTCTTTTGTTTTTCCGCCCAATTAGGGTTTAACAGTGGTTCGCAAAGTGATGGACGAGGTTTGACAATGTGACCCACTCCTTTCTTGATCAGGAATTTAAACAACAGATCAGTAAAGAACACAAAAATTGCTCGTTGAGGTCTGTGTAGAATTTCTTTTTGATGGTTTCCACCGAAGTCCTTTCTTCTACTGCTTGCTCTTCATAGAATTCACCAACGATCTTTTCGAACCACTCCAATAAGTTTGTTCTTCATCCTCAAATCAGTTTTTCTAGTAACTATTGATCTTTAGTTCCGTCAGGATTTTTTATCCAGGAGTTTCTTCACCAGCTGGGGCACTGATTCTACAAACTTCTCATGTATCTCCGTAAAGAATATTTCCTTTGCTTGTGCGGTCGTCAATTTGTTTCTCCATGCATAATTCTGCAAATAATTTGCTACTTTACACTCCCACCAGTCCTTAATCTCCTATTCTGATATCATATGCTTGTATACATCTTAGACATGTACTAATGGCAATGAAACCAATGTTGTAATTATATCACAGATCACATAAGGTTACCAATAATACATACTAAAACATACATACATCACAAAGACAAGAGATAAGAACAAATAGATAGAATAACAAATTATATTAACATGAGAGGGTCCATATAATACAGAGAACTGAACCAAGTTCTTATCTGGCTCAATAGCCTAATATATATGAATTACAAACAGTTACAAATAACTACCCATCGGTTCACTCAACCAACACGACCTTAGGTGGTCGACCTAATCTCTAAATAGTCGGCTAACCGACTTGGTCAGCTGATTGACTAAGTCAGTTGTCATTCAAGTCGGCTTACTGACTTGCTCCTCCAACATCTCCCCCATGAACAAAACATTTCTTCATTTCGAAGAAACAGGGAGGTACCCAAAATTTCTTTGTCCATCTAAGTAGTCATTCTTTGTGCTTGGTCTTCATGGGCTGTGAAGTCTGATGGTTGGTATTTTCTGTATATAGACTTCAATAATTTCTTCAGCTGTCATTGCCAATTGATGTTGGAAATCCATCCAACTCTGCAAAATTTTCTGTATGTCGATGGTTAGTATAGTCAGACTGGATAAGATTGACATTTTCTCTGGTATGGAAACTTTCACTATTTTTTTCCATGTCAGGACCCATAAGTTGGTCCTTTTCCTCCGCTGTCTCCAGTAGTATTTTCATCTACGGGCATATGATGTCTACTTTTTCTAGGTTTGGAATGGCTTGTTGCACCCATTGATGTGCTTCTCGCTCGATCTTCTGTAGTTTATCTATTTTAAGCACCATTTGATCTTCAATTGTGCATCTGTGTGCTTCGTCAGTGTTTTTCCTCTTCTCTAGTGCTTGGATCTCTTGTCGAGTCTTCCTGGTTCACTGATAGACTTGCCCATAGTAAGCATTCCAGTCTCTCAGTACTTCTTCTGTAATGACAGACTCCTCCATGTGATCTTGCAACACTTTGTATGCTTCGACAAAGGCTGTGTGTTGCTTCATTAATAGTCGGACGGTTTCTTCTTTCTGTTCCTCTTTTGTGTCTTGAATTTGTGCCTGCAGCGTCGACACCACGCTCTCAAACAACTGATAACCATTTTCTAGTGGTTTTTCAGTGTCAACCTCTGCTGGTACTGGTATCACCGTTTGTAGAAGGCTTCTGCATTTATTGAGAAACTCAACTTATTATTTTTCATTATTGTCGAGTTACTTACGTCTCTGCTGGCTCCTTATCTTTGCTTCAATTGCCAGTGTTTCTAGGATTTGTCCTAGCTCTGCATCTTTCAACTTGGTTGCATCGACCGCAGTGGTCAATCCAAGTTGACTGATGTGGACCATTTTTTTTTGTTCATGATGGTCCTTCTTATTTTTCTCCTTCTTCTTCTTGTGCTTCTGTGTTTCTGCTTGTTTCAGCACCTATGTAACTGCAAGAGTCAGGTCTAGATTTTCTGTTTGTGGGGCAGCAGTGATGGATGGTATTTCTGGTTGGGGTGGTGGGATGACTGCTGCATCTGGTTGTGCCTTTGGTTGGTTGGATGCAGAGGGTGTAGAAGTGGATGCAATTGTCGGTAATGGTTGTGGTGGAGATGGTTCTGGTGTAGCTGGTTGAATTAAGGGTTCTGAGTTGGGATGTGGTGGTGATGGGGTTGGTGAATGGTCAAGTGTGATTGGGTTGGTGGAAGTGTGGTCGAGTGGTGGATTTTCAATCTGAGGGGGCGAATCCAGGTTGGAGAACATTTAGTCGATTTCTCAACTTATGTCCTCCATGTTTTCTCCTTCCTCATCTCTGGTCGGTTCAGGGTTGGTTGGAGTGATAGACGTGATCCGACGTGCGATAACTTTAGTTTATGTGTCGAGGTTTCTCTCAAAGGTCGAAGTCACAGTTGCAAAAGTCTTTAGCCTCTGGAGTACTTGGCTAGGTTGTCTGGGTCCACCAGCTTCAAACAAAGGGTCTTTGGGGGAGATTTTTTGTACCGTGGTGAATATTTCAGGCAATTTTTCAATGTATGCCTGGAGGTCTCTGTCATGGTCGTATTTTTCCTTCACAACCTCTGACATAGCATTCTCGTATAATTCCATGGGGCTTACTGAAAGTTGTTGAGGTATTAGCTCCTCTGTTATTTTTGTCGGAGACAGAGGTGGGGGTCTAGACACAAGATCCACAACATTTTAGGCCGTTGAAGTGTTTGTGCTCTTTGCCTTCTTTGGTCAACCTTGTTGTGCCCTTGCATCGACAAATTTTTGAAATTGGGTCTCCACCGAAACTTTGTTTGCTGCGACATCCTCTATTATGTCGAGGGCTGTAGCTGCTAATTGCTCCTCATCCTCTAAAGACTTTGCAAGGAGAAGCCTGCGCTTACCTTTCCCTTGCTCTTGTTTCTATGTTTTCTTTCTTTTTCTCGAGGCTGCTATCTCCTTCAACAATCTAGTTATATTGTCCTTGGTGAGAGCATACTCTAGATTTTTAGTTTCTATTTCTCCCCTTGGGTCTTGGGTTGGGATGAGACTTTCTTAAGCCGGATTGGTTACCTATTGTTCTACGTGTGTCTCTTCCCTTTGTGCTGTCAGAGGTTTGATTATGATTTTTAGTCGGCTAGTGCCTTCAATCGGTGTCTCTTTCGACACAAAGGTACTGATGTATAAGTTAAGCTCATAATCCTCCTCCTTCTCCTGGTCTGTCAACAGCTCCTCTATTGAGAAGTCTGTTTCCTTTGCTCTTGCTGGTATGGGCACTTTTGTTCTAGCCTGTCGAGATAACTCCTGAAAGATTTCTTCTACTATCAGATAGTAGTCGAGGCTCTTTGCATTTGGTTTGGTGCCCTGCATGTACCACACCGTGGTATGGTCAAGCTCTAGCTAGATGTGGGCCTTTTTGGGCAGATTTCATCGGATGTTCTGAGGCACCCTCCATCTAGTCGTGCGAACTTTGAGCTACTGGAGCCAGTTTTCCAACAACACCTTTCCCTTGGCAAGTTCCTTCATCATTCCATTCAGGGAGAACGGTTTGAATCTCCACATATGAAATCTTGTTTTTTCTTGAAATTTTTTGTCTCCTTCAGGGAAAATAGAGAACATTACTATCCATATGATAAGGGATGGGAACCTGATAATTGCTCCCATATCTTGGCATTTATCACAGATGTTTTTGATCATGTCAGCGACATACTCATCCCATCTATATATCTTTCCATTGGTTGCAATGGCATCTGTTAGTTCCAGAAATTGTTCTCAAACTACTAAAGAACAAGCCAACACAATCTCATAAAATAAAATTAAGTAAAACAGGTTTTTAGTGTTTTGGTTTATAGTTTTGGTTGAAAACTTCATCAATCAAGGAGGAAATAAACAAAAAAAAGCTAATACAGAACTGAACCATGCAAGTTGGATAAACTAGGGATCAAACACATCCCAATAAGCCATAAACGTTACACATGAAATACTAATTCCACCCACAGGCTACAAGCATTTACATGAATAAACCTTTAAACAGGAAATGAAAGTGTAGACTAAGCAATCAACCAGATCAGAAATGAAAAAGCATGATAGGTAAAAGGGCTTATCAGTTTATATATAATCAATAACAGTCATCCACTTACATAAGAGTTATAAGTGCTAGCTTGAGAAATCAAAGCTACAAAAGCCTCTCCTTGAGTGAAAAATCCCACCCTAAAACTGTATGTTTGTCTTCCTTTTATCATTACAAAAGTAAAGTAGTTCCATAACTACCTTCTAGGTCGAAATTTGAAACAGTTACATCAATTAGTTACATGATAACTCAAAATATTTAAAGATAATTAACCCAAAAATAGCAAATCAGATTTGGGGAAATTTGGCGAATTTCTGGAAATTTGGGTCTCAAAGACGCCTTCATATCTCTCGATCTGAGACACCTGTAAAAAAATGGAGAGAGTTTTTTTTAAATGAGTATGCTATGAACAAAAATTTCTCTTGTTTTTTCAAAATTCCTCTTCAATTGATCAGAATACGTGCTGCAAATTTGTGACTAAAACAGGAAATTATTAAATAATTCAAACCCTGAAAATAGGCCACAAAGATGAATTCAAATTTCTCAAATGATAATAGCTGTTGCAAAAATGAGAGAGGTTTTTGTGAATGAGTATGTTGTGGACAAAAAACCCTTTTGGTTTTCCTGAATTTGTTTCCATATCCTCATAGTTTGCTCCCAATGACAATGACAAAAACAGGAAAAACAGAGCTGCTACAGGAATCTCCTCATGAAAATATTTGACAATGGACTAAAAAATGAGAGTTAGATTTTAAATAAAAACTTGGAATAAAATTTTGTTATAAGTTTTTGAAAGATTAAAGATTTACATATTAACTAATAAGCCCAAAATACAAACCTTAAAACTAAAATAATGAAATAATTCAACCATTAAAAGCATTAAATCCAACCAAAATTATTGATTGTCCAAAATTCTTAAAATCAACATAAAATGTAAAATCATTTTAAACAAACGGTTGAAAATTAGGACAAAAAGAAAAGATAAAATAAGAACAAGATCTAGTTATAACAGTGTCAACCACTTATACTATGAAACGAGAACTCGACACAGTTCTCATTTTTCTCTCTCCTAATTTTAGTAGCTATTTTTACCCCCGTTTCAAAAATGGTTGATGCAAGTATCACACATTTTCATTTTCAGACTTTTTTTGGGGCCTTTGAATTATCTTTGTTGTAAAATATTTTTAATTTCTATTTTCAAGTGTGTTTTTTGAAATTTAACAAAATAACATACATTTTTAAGCAATTTATAATGAAAAACATATACATTTTACGATTTTTTCTATAAAATAAGACATTTTTATGTACAAAATAAGGAATTTTTATTGACAAAATTGTAAATAATTCCAGAAAATAAAGACATTTAAAACCATTTTCAATGAATTTTCAGAGAATTTTTCTCTAAAAATGATCATATTTCATATTAGTTATCGAAAAGTGACGACTCACATAAAGTCGAGAAAAAATATACAAATTATTTGTAAAAAACATATTAAAAACATTATATTTAGAAATTTTATTTCTAAAATAAAGTATGAAAGTAAAAACATTACTAATATATCTGATAAAAAAATTGTCTAAAATTGTCAAAATTAACATTTTCTTCAAAACATGAAACTATTCAACAATATCATGCATGCCAAATTCTTCATCGACATTGGAATTTTCTGGAGCTTGAATTTCCTCAGGGACATCAATGTCCTCTTCCATTGGGTCTTCTATGTCTGCAAGATCCCCAAAGTGCTCCTTTCCAAACACCCCTCCTAACGGGGGTTGGGGCTCTTTTGACATCTTTGCCACAACTGTTTCACTAAACTCTCCTTTATTCAAACCAACTTCTTGCAGTTCATCTGGAAGAACTTGAATAGCCTTAATTCTTTGTTTTATGTAATTGCATTGGAGTGGATCA
>LPNX011130493.1:1118969-1214847 GCA_001517045.1 Pseudotsuga menziesii
TGATAATTTCTTTGTTTCTATATGGTTATAATGGTGAAATTATTAGAGAAATTTGTTTTTTCTTTAATATGCAATTTTCCAGAAAGTTGTAATTTATCTCTTCAAGAATTTTTCTTTTTTTCCAATTTAAGGTTGATTTTAAAGTTTTGTTAAACAACAATATGGGATGTTTAGTCCATGGCTCTATTTTTTACCCTAAAAAAAAAACCGTGTATACTGGTATCAACACTTTTCTATTTGGGGGGTGTTTTTGGTGTTTTTTTTGCAAAAATCATCGTTTTTATGGGTAGAGTTCTAGTTTCATAGTATAAGTGGTTTGTCTACTACCTCTAACATATCCAGTTTGAGGTCACTTCCACGACCTGCCATTGTGAGTGTAATAGCTATGATTTTGGCCACAATTTGTGGCGTTCGATGTGTTATTTGACTAATCATTAACCCTTTCGAGTTTTTTCCCGATGCTGACCATGTTAGTTCTTTGACTAATCCTTCTTTGATACCGACAGGTACTGGGTCTCCTTTGTTTGATAGTCCTGCCAGTTTGTAAATGACTTCCCCAGATATGTCAACCGGTCGGTCGAAGTAAAATTAGCCGTTGTGGTACAGGCTTATGATAAATTTTACTGCAGTTTCTTTTTTGCCTGCAAAACTGGCCATGAGCGGAGCGTTGACATAATTTACAATGGTACTATGTTGTATCTTCTCTACAATGGGGGTAGGATTTTTGTTGATGTAATCCCACTCTTTTATCTTGGTCAATAGTTTTGTCCATGAGCCCTCTTGCATCTTAGTGTTCTTGATGTTCTTGAGTTTCCTCACTAATGGTGTCTCCGTGGATTGTAGTTCCTTGGTCTTTACTGAGGCTCTGGTCTGTTTTGGTGCCATCTTGTCAGTTTGTTAGTCAATTTTACTTTGATGTTCTTGGATTTTAGTCATCTGGTTGCTCTGTTGCTCTCTCTGTTTGAATTGCGGTGAATGATCCTTTGGTGGTTCAGTATTTATAGTTGAAGAGTTGGATGTTTTTGTCGAGGAGTGTATTAATGGTGGACGTGATGGTCCAGCAAGAACACTTGAGTGTGCTTTACTAGTAATTTGGTTTGGTGCTCGAAGTCATGAATGCGTGATGGGACTATTGAGGTCATTGGTCGATGTCGGTTATGAAAGTGGTCAATGGTATCGTGTCGATGGGCATGATGTCGATTGTGAAAATGGTTATTCCCTGTCATAGTTTTGTGCATGTATCAGTACTATTTTGCTTTTTGGATTTTTAGATTTTTATAGATTTTGTTTAACAGTTATGGTCATTTTTTTTTAGCATTTTAGTCGAGCCCCATTGACGAGTTTCTGAAATACTATCCCTTGTAATGTCCTTAATCGGACTGATCTGTTGGCATGTATTTCGTCGACAACATAAGGTCCCATCCATTCTATATGTATCTTTTTAGGTTTTCCTTTTACCCGACTATTGTATAGTAAAGCAAGATCTCCTACCGACAAGTTTTTGTTTTTGATGTTTCTGTCGTGCCATGCTTTTTGTCGCTGTTTCTAGATTTCTTGATGTTGTATTGCCATTAGTCGGTGTTCTTCGAGTTTACTTAGTTGCAATAGTCAGTCATTTCTTCCTTGTTCGACATCAACATGTAAAATCTCTGTGATAATAGGTGTCTGTTGTCGAAAATGTAATGATACTACTGCTTCTTGTCCATATACTAGTCGAAAGGGGGTTTGGTCGGTTGAACATTTGTATGCTGTTATGTATGCTCATAGTACTGTAGGTATATTTTCATCCCAGTCATCTTTGTCTGCATTACATATTTTTGTTAATCTGTTTGTTAGTGTTTTGTTAAATGCTTCAATTGCTCCATTCGACTGAGGATGGTATGATGTACTCCGACGATGGTCGATTTGGAACTGGTCTGTTAGGGTTTTGATAGTTCTATTGATAAAGTGTGTTCCCTGGTCACTGATTAGGGTTAGTGGACATCCAAATTCTGTGACAATATTTTCATAGATAAATTTTGCGGCTATTTCACTGGAACATGTGTTGACTGGTTCTACCTCTGCCCATTTGGTTACATACTCGACTGCACTTATTATGTACCTTGCACCTGTTCTTTTTGTTGGTATGGGAAATGGTCCTATGAAGTTGATAGCCCAAATTTCAAATGTCAAACTTGGGTTTACTAATATCAAAGGAATTTATGTGCTAGGCAGGGGTCAATCCAGTCATTGACATCGGTGACATTTCCTTACAAAATTTTTACAATCTTTGTGAAGTGTTGGCCACCACAACCTTCATTGTTGGATTTTCTTTGTAGTTTTGTCTACTTAGAAGTGTCCTCCAGTAGGTCTGTAATGTGCTTCATGCATGATATTATTTCTTTCGTGTTCCAGTACACACCTCCTAAGGATGTCGTCCAAGCCCATTTTGTACAAGAATCCATTTATGATGCTATATGGTGCATCTTTCATGGCTAAAACTTGTTTTTTCTTTGTATTCATACCTTCTAGTGCTTGTCCATCTTCTAAAAATTGAGCTGTTTCCTCTAAATCTACCAAGACTGCTTCTATTCAAAATATATGTGCATCCAGTATTTCATCTTCAACTCCTGTCGCTTCCTCCCCTGTGTCGATTCGGGATAAGTGGTCGGGACCGAAATTTAGCTTACCTGGTCTGACGACGACTTCGAATTCAAATTATTGGAATAGAAGTAGCCATCGACAGATTCTTCCATGGTGTAGTGGCTTATTGACAAGGTATTTTAGTGCTTGGTGGTTGGTATATAAGACAAATAGGTTAGCTAGTAGGTAGTGTCGATATTTTTTTAGTTCAAAGACCATTCCTAATGCTTATCTTTCTGTCGTCGAATAGTTTCATTTAGCTTTGTTTAGTTTTCTGCTACTGTAAACTATAGGATAATCCATTCCATCATATCCTGGCTGAGTTAGGATTGCTCCTATTGCTAGACCTGATGCGTCGATGTGGACATGGAATTTAGTCGACCAGTTTGGAAACCTTAGGATAGGTGCTTCGACTAGCTTTCTTTTTAATTTTTTGAATGATATGTCGCATTCCTCTGTCCAATTAAATTCCTAATCATCTCTTAGCAATTATTCCAATGGGTATGTCATGTTTGAATAATGTCTTATGAATTTTCTATAATATCATGTATGACCAAGTAGTACCTTTACTTGTTTCGGATTCATTGGGGGTTTTAAGTCGAGGATGATTTTTATTTTTCCGAAGTCGACTTTAATACCTTCTTTATAGACGATATGCCCTAATAGTATTCCTATAGGGGTTAAAAATATGCACTTCTTGATGTTTAGTGATAGTTGGATCTGTCGACATCGTTCCAACATAAGTCTTAGCCATTTACAATGGTCCTTTAGTGTAGAGTATATTGTCCAATCATCGAAATATACTGCCATTGTTTTGTAAATATATTCTTGGAATGTTTTGACTACAATCCTTGAAAAGACTGTAGGTGCATTTTTAAGTCCAAAAGGCATAACCCTGTAAGCAAATGAGCCAAGTTCACATACAAATGTTGTCTTTTTCTGATCTTCTTTGGCTATTGGTACTTGATTATAACCTGAGAATCCATCTATAAACAAATAGTATTCATGTCTTGCTACCTCATTTAATATTTCATTTGCATAAGGAGTTAGAAATGGGTATGTTAGTGTCACTTTATTTAGCTCCCTGAAGTCGACACAAATTCTTAGTTTGGTCGGATCATGTTTCTTCATTGAATAACCATTGGACTTTCCCATTATGATTGGTTAATAGGGTAGGTAATGCCTACTACAGGCATGTTATTAATCTCTTTCTTGACTATCTCTTTGTATTTGTGAGCTAGTTTATATGGTCGTTTCTTGATAGGTCGAACATTAGGTTTGATGTCGATCTTCATTTCGCCCATTTCATGTACTAGACTTTTAAGATACTTATAGTCTCTAGAAAATACATCTTGAAATTCTTTCAGTAGGTTTGTGATCTCTGCTATTTGTATTTCCAACCAGTAGTCTCCAATTTTTGCTATTTTTGGTCGATCATCATTTGATATGTCGAATTATCTAGTTTTAATTTTAGCATCTAGCCATTCCGGTGCTTTAGATTCATTGATTGGTCGAATTAATTCCTTAAACTGTGAGAGTGTGGCAGGGAAGTCTACTATAGTCATTCGGTCACTATCCTCCTTGTCGGTTGTTTCAACTTTGAGTATTGTGCGAATAGGTTTGGTCGTTTTGACATGATTTGATTTCCATCTAGATTTTTCCCTTTCGACTTTTCATTTTCCAACTGTAGTCTCGTCGATTGTGGTATTGTACTAGTTTGTATATTGTTATAGTCCATTGTCTGTCGGTTATCTTTTAGGGTTTTTTTTTTCTGTCGACTGTATAAATTCTTTAATCTGTTTTGCTGTTTCGACCAAATTCTCATCTTGTGGTATAAAGTTGAAGCATTTGATAAAAATTTCTCTGAGTTCATGCTAGAGGAATGTTTCACCTCGGGATTCTTCCATATTGTACCATTTTTTCGGTAAGTCGGGTCAGTGTTGATGGAAATAAGTGTGGCCATGTGCGTTCATCCTTATATCCCAGTCTTCTCCATTGTTTTTCACATATCTTTATATGGTTTTATGGATCATGTCCTTGGGTAAATATAGGTATCTGAGCCTGGTTGGTTAATTTCTTTCCTCCAAAAATTTCTACAAAATAAGTCGAAGTTGTTGTCCATGTATGCAGTCTTGACTGATGGGTATCCCACCATCTACTAGCTTGTCCTGTAAAAGTTTCTACTAAACTTTGTAGTCAGCCATTTTCATCGATGTTCCTAGATACTTGCTCTACATGCATAACTGGTGATTCTCTTTCTTTATACCTTGGGATTTTTGTGGTATTTATATTTGTTGGTTGTAATGTAGGATATTCCCTAATTTTCTTTTCAAATATTTTTGGGATGATGGACACCACAAAGCATTGTTTGACTGGTTTCTTCTGTACTTTTTGAATAGTCCAGCATCCTCTTGCTTTTGTTTCATAGTTTTCAACCTCCTAATCATATAATTCTGCATCTGAATTATATCCTACTGAGTCTTTATTTCCTAAATGAAGTTCTCCATAGATATTAGGTTCTGTATAATCTTCATTGCTCTGTATCTGATAGAGTTGTCGGATGTCGACTTCTTCATCGATAGGTTCAGTCCAAGGTTCTCCTTGGGATGGATGAATAGGTACTATGAATTTTTGTCCCTTCCCTTTTAATTTGATTCTTTCATTGTCGAGGGATATCGAGGATTTCATTTTTCTCCCCCAAGGTTGACCTACTAACACTGGGAAGGAACTGGATCCTTCCTTAGGGTTAATAATTTCAAAGTCGACTTTAGTACCTCTTATCGTTGTGTCGACATTTTTCCAGACTCCAATAGGTTCAATTAGGCCTTGGTCTTCCAGTTTCAGGTATATGCATAATTCATATAATTGAGGTCTGCCTAACTATTCCCATGTGTGTCGAGTCATAATATTTACCTATGATCCGAAATCAAGTACAACTTGTCGGACATGGTATCCTTCAATTTCCAAGTCGACAAGTGGGTCGGCATCACTTTTATCTTTTTGGTTTAAGCTGCAGATATTCTTTGTTTGTTTTTCGGTGTCTTTGTTGTGTTTTATTTTATACAGTAAGTCGATGAATTGTGATATTGTTTTATCTTTTTGTACCAATTGTATTAGCTCTTTTATTGTGTCCTGTTGATTATCATCTTCTTCTTCCTGTCGAGAAAATTCTCTAAATATATTTTTTGCATCTTTATATATTTGTTTCTCTTTAACTGGGTTAGGATAAATATTATTTTCTTTTATCTTGCTTATTTGGGGGTTATCACTCCCAGTTTTCGTCCCTTGTCGGGTTACAATATGTAAATTCTTTATATTGATAATATCATGTTTTTGCACACACGACAAGACATTAACACTCTTCTTTTTATTTATCTTTTCAAGCATAGTAGGGAAATCCTCTAATGAGTGATCCCCTACAGCACAATTAGTACAGAATTATAGGTTAGTACTGTTTCTGTATGGACAGTCCACATGTCGGTGTCCGTCCTTATAACATGTGAGACATTGGATGGGCCAACGTGGTCAGTTTTCTCGATTCCCAGAGAATCGACCTCGACCTCCATAGTCTCCATGTCGATTGTCATACCAGCGCTCGTATCTTCAACCTTTGTATCTTTGATTGTTTTGATCATTTGGCGTGTTGTTTTACTCATTATTCTGTTCAACTACATTGGTATGATAGACTGCATGATAATTCTGTCGATTCTTGAGATTCAGATGGCAGGCGGCAGTGTTATGATTTTTAGTTTCACAAATTGCACACCATGATGCTTTGCCATTCTTCATATTGAATGGGCAATATTTTGTTGAGTGGTCTCCATGCTCTTGGCAAATGTCACAAAAACATTTTGTCTGTACAAATTGGACGTCTTGTCAGCTGATGTCCTGTCGAAAGTTGTCTTTTGAATGTTCGGTCGTCGAGCACTTCGTGCACCATATATCCTGAATTTTGAGGTTTAATTCTTTTAATGAATTCTGCATGATCTCAAGTTGTTCTTCTAATCTGTGATCGGTGGAGTATGCTGGTATGTCCTCATCCATTTCTACTTGGAGAGATTTTGTAAGTGCCTCTTCGTAACTCTTGAATGTCTCTAGACTTATGTGTCAGCAAATTTTTTGTGATAAACCTTCAAGAAACCACTGGATTAATAATTGTTCGTTAATAACATAGTCCAATTGGCTAAGAAAGTCTTTCCATCATTTATCGTAATCACATATAGTTTCTACTGGCTTCTGTGATGTTGTCTTTAGCTTCTTTGCTTCCAGATGTTTTGTATCTGGAGTTTTAAAAAATGATAGGAATTGTGCTTTGACTTCAGCTTTGGTTTCTCAGGGGGTTCTTTCAGAAAATTTCATATACCAAGTTAATACCCTTTTGCTCAAGGCACCAATGAACTGCGCCATCTACCTGTCTTCATCCGTAACTTGGTTAGCCTCCCAAGTCAACTCACAGATGAACCAGTGTCGTCTGGGGTGCTCATCACCCTCATATAGAGGGATGTGTGCTGAATTGTGACCCATGTCAGAATCACTGTCACTGTCTTCTTCAGGAGGTGGTGGTGGTGGTGGGGGCAGTGGGTTTATTTGCTTATTGCTCTCTACAGAACTGTCATCGATGGAACTCTCATTCTCGTCGGTTGTTTTAGATTTCGTTTCTTCTTCAACCGGTAGTCGGTTATTTTTGACTTCTTCTGTCAATGTCCAACTGCAATTTTTCGTCTACAGTTCTGAATGTTCTATGTTCTCAAAATTTGTGTTTGGCAGGGGGGGTGCTCCTTCATGTGTTGGTAAAAGTAAGTGGATACTTCGGTTGGAGGGTACCTCTTGAAGCATAACCCAATTTCCTTCTTCTGGTCAACGGATGATTAGATGTCTACTAGTGTATGTCTCATCGTCTAGTCAGCTCCATATACCAAAGTCACCAGCTCCTAGTCTGAGGTCTTCTTTGACAATGGCTTGTATCTGGGTACGTAGATTCATTGAAGATAGAGGTTTTTCTTCTTGGGGAACTTCTAATTGGAGAGATTCTCGCTACTCTATCCACAATTATTCTTCCGTAGGGAACACCTCTTCTTCCACACCTTCTTCTTGTCGGTCATGACCCGACTTCGGTGTCTCTCTTTCCTGGTCGGTCACCCTAGTACTCATTCCTCTCTGCAGCGCTAAAGCTCTTTCTCTTCTTTCTTCCCTTCTTTGTAGCCTCTTCTCCCTCTCTATTTTCTGGAAGTCGTTGCTCGAGGAATCCCTCAAGCAACAAAGGAACGAGATGATGGATAGTTTTGACCAAATCCTTCTATGAATGTCGGTAGCGGCAAGTGCATCTTCAACAAGCAGCCGGTTCAGGGATGCAACTCCCTTCAAGGTACAAGTTAACTTTTATATTCCTTTATTTGAAGGAAAAATCAATGCATATGCCCTAGATAATTGGTTGAATGTTCTAGAAGGGTATTTCTCTGTCCACAATTTTTTCAACAGAGAAAAGATCACCTTTGTGCTCCTTAAGGCAGTCCCCCATGTCCAAAATCGGTGGGGTAATTATTGTGAGAAAAACTCATCAGACGAGTCGGAATGTTTGAAACAAATCCCACTTGGGCCTCTTTCATAAATGCTGTCAGGGAACAGTATTACCCTGTGGGAAACTATGATGACCAGTACACAAAATGGACCATTCTGCTTCAAGAAAGGGAACAGATGGTGTTGGAGTACACCAATAACTTTCATACCCTATAGACAAAGCTGAGTATCAAGGACTTCGAGCGGCACCTGATCCTAAAATATCATAGTGGTATACATCGGTACATTCAAACTGAGATGGAATTCCTCGACATCTCTTCACTTGGATCCACCTATCGGTATGCTGTCAAAATCGAGGAGAAATTTCAACAAAAGAACAAGAGAGACTCTAGACTTGAACACCCACCGTAGAAGCAAGGCAAGGGAAACCCTGGCCTACAAAACACAGGACAAGGAAAGGACAACCAGTCCCCACCATAAGCAAAGAAGGGAGATGGAAAGACAAAGAAGGACATTAGTAAGTGGTGCAAATTTCATAAAATCCCTTGGCACAACACTAATGAATGTCACTCAAAGCAGTCATTAGTGGCCGAGATCAAATCTTCACAATCAAATCCTGATTCTGATTCTGAACCCAATTCCATAGCCGCATACAATGGGAGTCAGATCATTGATGTAGACCCAACTGCCACTATTTCTACCACACAGATTCAACTAGAATATCGTGAAGAGTCAGAGGAAGAGGAGCGCCTATTCCAACCATAGATGTGGGTGAAGGGGATGCCTCTACATTTTGTTGTTGACAATGGCAGCCAAAAGAACCTAATCTCAGCAGAAGTCGTCAAGAGATTGGAGCTTTCAACAACACCACACCCGCAACCTTACAGCATCGGTTGGCTAAGCCAAGGATGAGGTATCTGCATTACTCAACAATACCTCCTACCATATGGAATCAAGCCTTTCAAAGATGAGGTACTGTGTGATGTGGCCCCACTTGAAGTCTGTGATGTTCTTTTAGGACAACCATATATGTGGAAGCGTCATGCTGTATATGAGTCACGGCCTCACAGTGTCATTGTTACTTTGGGAGTAAAACTCTATCGCATACCAGAGACCGTTGCACCTAACAAAGTCTCGCAAGGTAGGAAGATAAGCTCCCACATCAAAAAATTATTCATCTTCACAATTGTGTCTGAAGGAGAACATAAGATCACAGAGACCTCCACACCCTCTGCACAGGGTGTCTCTGCTCATCAGACACAAGAAGAAGACAGAGCCATTGTTTCATCATCTATCCAAGTACCTCTATGATGAAAGGCCATGCATTCAAGGTGTTCATTTAGAAACAAATCATCCGCACAACAATTACAACCCTCTCGGGATGCCAAATAAAAACATCCTCTTCACTTCAGCAAATGTTGCACCAGGAGATCAACTCAACACACAGTTCGAGATATGATACAAGATTCGACGTAATGGAGACCATTTCTTCCTAAGGAGGGAATATTGATCCATATGAATATCAGTGGCCACCCACCTATTCCACTGGCTCAAAACAATTGTCCATTATGGCAGTTTCCTAGTTATTTTTCTACAGTTTTTCGGGTCCCAAACTTTCGGGGCTGTTTTGAGGCCCTAAACGACATTTTTTGGTGATTTGGGACCAAATAATTTCCATTAGCATCCATTTGTCTAACCAAAAGTTGTAAATATTAGATAGACCTTTGCAATGAGCTATCGAAAGCCCAAATTGGAGATCTTATGCAAAATTTATGACCCCGGGAAGTTGACTGTTCAAATTACCACCGTGGGGCCGCAAACTTTATGACGGTTCATCTTCTAGGGTTATGTTTTGGAATTTTGGGGTTCTCACCTCATTCTTATTATAAATAGGCCCTTTGGCCTCATTTTGTATTTATCTTGGCACGGATGAGCGTAGTAGCCGCATCTCTTCTCAGAGATAGCTACCAGCATTCTAGTAATTGTATTACAGTCTATTCTATTTCCGCCATTTAATAGAATATGTGTTTACTGTATCTTTGTTATCTTTGCAAAATGTCTGTTATTATGATTCTGTATATGTTCTTTCTTTTTGTTCACACATAAATCTAGATCAGTGGTATCAAAGCAATCTGCTTGTTGATTGTTTCTCGACGCATGTCCCCGATGAGGTCCGAGTATAGAGAGTTTGGTCTCGACCTAGTTTCACTTGATCATTCTCACCGTCCCAAATGACCTACCATGGCGAAAGAAAAGAGAGACGATGGAGTAGGAGATCCTATCAAGTCATTGCTCGAGGAAGCCCTCAAGCAACAGAGGAACGACATGATGGATAGTTTCACTTAAATCCTTCTACGAATGTCGACAGAGGCAAGGGAATCTTCAACAAGCAGCCGATTCGGGGATGCAACTCCCTTCAAGGTACAAGTTAACTTTTATATTCTTTTATTTGAAGGAAAAATCGATGGAGATGCCTTGGATAATTGGTTGAATGTTCTAGAAGGGTATTTCTCTATCCACAATTTTTTCGATATAGAAAAGATCACATTTGCGCTCTTTAAGGCAGCCCCCCATGTCCAAAATTGGTGGGGTACTTATTGTGAGCAAAACTCATCAGATGAGTCTGGAATGTTTGAAAAAAATCCCACTTGGGCCTCTTTCATAGATCCCATTAGGGAACAGTATTACCCTGTGGGAAACTATGATGACTAGTACATAGAATAGACCATTCTACGTCAAGAAAGGGACCAGACGGTGTCGGAGTACACCAACAACTTTCATACCCTACGGACAAAGCTGAGTATCAAGGACTCCGAGTGGCACCTGATCCTGAAATATCGCAATGGTCTACATCGGTACATTCGAAATGAGATAGACTTCCTCGAAATCTCTTCACTTGGATCCGCTTATCTGTATGCTATCAAAATCAAGGAGAAATTTCGACAAAAGAACAAGCGAGAATCTAGACCTACACACCCACCACATAAGTAAGGCAAGGGAAACCCTGGCCTACAAAACACATGACAAGGAAAGGACAACCAGTCCCTACCACAAGCAAAGAATGGAGATGGAATGACAAAGAAGGACACCGGTATGTGGTGCGAATTTCATAAAATCCCTTGGCACAACGCTGATGAGTGTCACTCAAAGTAGTCATTGGTGGCCGAGATCAAATCTTCAGAATCAGATCCTGATTCTAATTCTGAACCGAATGCCACAGTCGCATACAATGGGAGTCAAATCATTGATGCAGATGCCACTGCTACTGTTGCTACCGCACAAATTCAACTAGAGGATCCTAAAGAGTCAGAGGAAGAGGAGCGCCTATTCCACTCGCAGATGTGGGAGAAGGGGATGCCTCTAGATTTTGTTGTTGACAATGGGAGCCAAAAGAACCTAATCTCAACAGAAGTCGTCAAGAGAATGGAGCTTCCGACAACACCACACCCGCAACCTTACAGCATCGGTTGGCTAAGCCAAGGACGAGGTATCCACATTAATCAACAATGCCTCCTACCATATGGCATCAATCCTTTAAAAGATGAGGTACTGTGTGATGCAGCCCCACTTGAAGTATGTGATGTTCTTTTAGGACAACCATATATGTGGAAGCGTCATGCTGTATATGAGTCAAGGCCTCACAACATCATTGTTACTTTGGGAGGAAAAATCTATTGAATACCAGAGACTGTTGCACCTAACAAAGTCTCGCAAGGTGGGAAGATAAGCTCCCACATCAAAAAATTATTCCTCTTCACAATTGTGTCTGAAGGAGAACATAAGATCATAGAGACCTCCACACCCTCTGCATAGGGTGTCTCTGCTCATCAGACACAAGAAGAAGACAGAGCCATTGTTTCCTCATCTATCCAAGTACCTCTATGATGCAAGGCCACGCATTCAAGGTTCTCATCTAGAAACAGATCATCCGCACAACAATTACAACCCTCTCGGGATGCCAAAGAAAAGCAGCTTCTTCACTTCAGCAAATGTCGCACCAGGAGATAAACTCAACACACATTTTGAGATATGATACGGGATTTGAAACAATGGATACCATTTATTCCTAAGGAGGGAGGATTGATCCAGATGGATATCGATGGCTACCCACCTATTCCACTGGCTCAAAACAATTGTCCATTGTGGCAGTTTCCTAGTTATTTTTCTACAGTTTTTTGGGTCCCAAACTTCCGGGGTTGTTTTGAGGCCCTAAACGAAATTTTTTGGTGATTTAGGGCCAAATGGATGCCATTGGCATCCATTTAGTAGACTAAAAGTTTTAAATCTTAGACAGACCTTTCCAACGAGTTATCGAATGCCCAAATCAGAGATCGTATGCAAAAGTTATGACCCCAGGAAGTTGACTGTTCAACTTACCACCGTTGGGTCGCAAACTTTATGATGGTTCATCTTCTAGGGTTACATTTTGGAATTTTGGGGTTCTCACCTCATTCTTATTATAAATAGGCCCTTTGGCCTCATTTTTTATTTAGCTTGGCACGAATGAGCGTAGCAGCTGCATCTCTTCTCAGAGATAGCTACCACCATTCTAGCAATTGTATTACAATTTGTTCTATTTTCGCCATTTAATAGAATATGTGTTTACTATATTTTTGTTATCTTTGCAAAATGTTTGTTATTATGATTCTGTATATGTTCTTTCATTTCGTTCATGCATAAATCCAGATCACTTTTTCATCTAGGAGTTTCTTCAGTAGCTGGGGCATTGATTCTACAAACTTCTCATGTGTCTTCGTAAACAATCTTTCCTTTGCTTGTGTGGTCGTCAATCAGTTTCTCCATACGTAATTCTGCAAATAATTTGCTACTTTATGCTCCCACCAGTCCTTAATATTTTGTTCTGATATCATCTGCTTGTATACATCTCAGACATGTACTACCGGCAATGGAACCAATGTTGTAATCTCACAGATCATATAAGGTTACCAATAATACATACGAAAACATGCATACATCATAGAGAAAAGAGATAAGAACAAGTAGATAGAATAACAGATTATATTAACATGAGAGGGTCCATATAATACAGAGAACTGAACTGAGTTCTCATCTGGCTCAACAGCCTAATATATATGAATTACAAACAATTACAAATAACTACCTGTCGGTTCACTCAACCAAGACGACCTTAGGTGGCTGACCTAATCTCTAACTAGTCGGCTGATCGACTAAGTCAGTTGTCGTTCAAGTCAGCTTACCAACTTGCTCCTCCAACAGAACTCATGCTGGTAAAAAGAACTAGTACATTAAGGATATTGGTCTTGATGACTAACTTAAAATACTGTCATAGATTCAAAAACATCAAAGGAAGTACTTTACCTCAGCGTAGCCTTGCTTTCTATTAGTCAAATTATGCTCTAGCATTTTTATTATGCTAAAGAAGTATTTCTTGTTTTAATGCAAAAACATACTCCTACTTGTTCAAAAATTTACCTGCTGAACCTGTAAGAACCAGAAATCCAGCTGAGTTAGCAATTGCTAAGTAAGCCCAAATTAGAACATAGCTTCTCACCTACTTGACAAAAGCAAATCATCAGTACAGCTAGAAGCAACTGAATGCAGGTCATATACATAACATATCAAAATTAAAATGGTATTAGTTTGTATGTGTTTGAAGTTAATCACTACATATTGTTAACTGTTTCATTTTTCCGCTAGCCACTAGTAGTTATTAAACTATGACTTTAGACATTTTATGTTACATTAAAAAATTTAAATTTTTGTGAAAATTCGGGGTTATGACATGTGGTATCAGAGCACAAGGTTCAAACACTAGGCCTTGATGAAGCTCAACTTGCTTATATGAAATAGTGTATTAAATCATTTTGTTGATGTTTTTTTATTTTAATGTTATTCAATAGAGAAATGTGTTTCTGATTTTAACAACAGGTATGGAAAGACTGGAGGAATATGTGGAAGAGGAATCTCCCATTACTGAACAAGAAAAATTACAAAGAGACCCTATACAAGAAGAAATAACCACTAATTCCTCAGAACTTTTACAAATAGTAAAAGAATTAAAATCTGAAATGGAATCCGTTAAAAAAGAAAATGAGAGGATTCTGAGAGCTAAGAAGGAGCTAAATCAGATCCTAACAGAAATATTTCAAATCGAGGGAAGGGGTAAAAGAGCTGTTTCAGAAGATTTAAGTTACCAACATAAGTATAAAAATATTAAACAGACTAAAAATGAAAGCAACTCATCTTCCGAAGTGTTTGGTGATCAACGTAATTTTCATTCTATTAGTGATAGTAGTGAGGATAACCACTATACCAGAAAGAGAAAATATAAACCATATGAAGAAATTTCTGGAGAGTTTAAAAATATCAAACTGCCAACCTTTAATGGGGAAATTGAGAAGGGGGAGGAAGCAGAATCTTGGTTATCTGGGATGAAGAAGTACTTTCAGATTTACAACTATTCTAACCAATTAAAAGCTAGAATGGCAATCTATAATCTTTCAGGGAAAGCTGATATATGGTGGCAAGATTTAAAGAGAGTGAAAGGAATAAAAGAGAAGAACATAAACTGGAGTACCTTCAAGAAGTACTTTAAAAAGAAATTTTTATCTGAGCAATACTATGAAGAAAGAGCTAAAGAATTCTATGAGCTTAAACTAGGTACAATGACTATGAAAGATTTGAACAGTAAGTTTTTAAGTTTGCTTAGGTATGTGCCATACCTTGTAGATGAGAAAACAAAGGTATAGTGGTTTCTCAGCTGTGTACCTTAGCACATAAATGATAGGATTGAGTATGAAAATCCAAAAACTCTGGAAGAAGCTATGAGGAAAGCCAATTTATGTTATGAACAGAATAGGAAAAAGGAGAGTGTGGCCAACTGAAAGGCAAAAAAGAATAATAATTATGATCAAAAGAAGAAAGAGTTTGTGCCCAATTGGAATTCTAAAAATAATAAGGATAGAAATTTTCCTAATAAGAATTTCCAAGGGAATAAGAATAATTCAACAAACAATCATAACAATCAAAAGAGTAAAGAGTCTGCTAATAATCATGGTAATTACATGAAAAAATTTGAACGAAAATAACCCATAAAGTGCTGGGAGTGTAATGGCCCACATTATGCCTCATTCTGTCCTAATCGAAAAAAGACTGTCAGTAATATCCATAGAATACAAGAAGAGATCACTGTGGGATATTTAGTGAGGACTCTACCCAATATCAATGCAGCCTTGGAGAATCGACAAGTAGACTATCAAACTTCCATGGTGGAAGTAGAAGGTAAGATAAACCAAACACCCATAGCTATTTTAATTGATCCATGAGCTAGTTTAAGTTATATTTCACCTAATTTGGTAGAAAAATGTAAGCTTCCTGTTGAAAAATTTGTAAGTTCTTGGTTGGTTTAGTTAGCTACTGGTGCAAAGAGGAAGGTAATTAGTTTTGTAAAGAATTGTGCAGTAGTTATGGATCAATTTGAAACTTTTGGAAAGCTTAATGTACTACCTCTGGGTTCTTATGACATACTAATTGATATGGATTGGTTAGAAAAACATAGGGTGATTTTAAATTGTTATGATAAAACCTTTACTAGTATAAATAAAGAAGGAAAACCAATAAGTGTAAATGGAATCCCTAGAAAAACGACTGTAAGGCAGATTTCTACTCTGCAGCTTAAGAGAGCTGTTAGGAAAGGTTGTAAGGCTTATGCAGTAACAGTAACTAATGAGGAAAATCTAAATAATACAGATAAATTAAAATTGGAGGATATACCAGTTTTAAAAGAGTATGCAGATGTATTTTCGGAAGAGATTCCGGGACTGCCTCCGAAAAGGGAACTAGATCTTACCATTGAGCTGGTACCTGGTGTAGTACTCAGCTCAAAGGCCCATTATCGAATGAACATACTTGAACTTAATGAACTTAAATCACAATGAAAAGAACTTATTGAAAAAAAGTATATTCGACCCAGTGTGTCTCCCTGGGGGGCACCTGTCATCTTCGTTAAGAAAAATGACAGAACTCTACGACTTTGCATAGATTACCGTCAGTTGAACAAGATGACTATTAAAAATAGATATATGTTGCCTCGCATAGATGATCTATTTGATCAACTACGTGGAGATACAGTGTTTTCAAAAATTGATTTGCGGTTTGGATATCACTAAGTTAGGATTAAAGATGAATATATTTTTAAGACAGCTTTTAGGACTCGATATGGCCATTATGATTTTGTCGTCATGCCATTCGGGATTACTAACGCCCCAGTTGTTTTTATGTGTTTAATGAATAATGTAATGCATAAATATTTGGATAATTTTGTGGTCGTGTTTATCGATGACATATTAATCTATTCGAAATCTGAAGAAGAGCATAAAGAACATTTAAAAATTGTTTTGCAAGAGCTACAAGATCATCAACTCTTTGCAAAGTTTAGTAAATGCAATTTCTTTAAGGATAAAATCTAGTACTTAGGTCATGTGGTGACTATAGAAGGAATTTCAGTGGATCCCAAAAAGATAAAGGCGATTGAAGATTGACCAGTTCCTAAAGACGTAATTGATGTTCGATCTTTCATGGGAATTACTAGTTATTACTGGAGGTTCATTGAAGGGTTTTCGAGAATCGCAAATCCGATAACCTCTTTGCAGAAGAAGGGAAAGAAATTTGATTGGAATCAGAAGTGCGATGAGAGTTTTAAAAAGTTAAAAACTTTATTAACCAGTGCACCTATTTTAAGAATAGCTGATCCAAATAAAGATTTTGTAGTGTGTACTGATGCCTGTAATGATTGTTTAGGTGGAGTATTGACTCAAGAAGGGCATGTTATCGCTTACAAATATAGGAAATTAAAAAATCATGAAAAGAATTATGCAACTTATAACCTGGAATTAGCTACTGTCATACATGCTCTAAAGATGTGACGTCATCATTTAATTGGAAGAAAATTTATTCTAATGACGGATAGTAAAGGACTAAAATATCTTTTAGATCAACTAACCTAAATGCTAGACAATCTAGGTGGCTAGCTTTTCTAAGTGTGTATGATTTCAAAATTCAACACATTAAAGGGAAAGAAAAAAAATTTGCTGATGCATTAAGTAGAAATGCAAGGCTGAAATTTGCAGTAGTTATCAACACTTATACAACAGATCTGGAAGAACAGCTTAAAGCAGGGTTAGAACAAGATGAAATTTACCAAAAATTACAGGCAAAAGCGAAAGAAAATCCAACAGAAATTTTAAGTAAATGGTACAGCTTGAATGAAAAAGAATTTTTACTGTATAAAGACAAAATGTATGTACCTAATATACCTGAAGTTAAGTTATTAATTTTAGGTGAAATCCATAAAACTCCATACTCAGGCCATCCAGGTTATCAGAAGACTATAACTATGTTAAGAAAATAAAATTTTTGGCCAAACATGAAGACTGAACTGGTAGAATATATTGCTAGGTGTTTTGAATGTCAGCAAGTAAAAACTGAACATCAACACCCAGCTAGATTACTTCAGCCATTGCCCATTCCTAGCTAGAAATGGGAGATAATTAGTCTTGATTTTGTTACTGGACTACCTAAAAATCAAAATTTAAATGATTCTATATTGGTACTAGTTGACAAATTAAGTAAAGTAACCCATTTTATACCTGTAAAAACTACGTATAAAGCTGCAAACATAGCTGATATTTTTTTTAAACAAATTTTCTAACTCCATGGAATACCAAAAGTTATAATCTCAGACCGAGACCCTAAATTTACAGGTAACTTTTGGAAATATCTGTTTAAAGGATTAAACACTACACTAAATTTTAGTACTTCGTTCCATCCTCAAACTGATGGACAAACTGAAAGAGTAAACCAAGTATTGGAATATTTACTAAGAATGTATGTAAAGGATCAGCTAGGTAAATGGGAGGATTATTTGCATCTGGTAGAATTTGCTTATAATAATAATTATCAAGTTTCAGCCAGATTTAGTCCTTTCGAAATATTGTATGGAAGGAAGTGTAACACTCCTATCTCTTGGAGTAATCCGGTGGACAGATTAGTATTAGGTCCTGAATTATTGAAAGAAATGGAATAAATTGTAAAGCAGGTACAAGGTAATTTGAAAATTCTGCAAGATCGACAGAAAAGTCAAGAATACCTTAAAAGAACTACAAAAGAGTTTCAGGTAGGTGAACATGTGTTCATCAAGGTGAGACCCAAAAAGAGCTCTCTGAGGTTGGGTAGTTGTGCAAAACTAGCACCTTGTTACTGTGGTCCTTTTGAGATACTGTCCAAGATTGGACAGGTAGCCTATTAGCTAGCATTACCACCGAATTTAAGAGTTCATAATGTTTTTCACATTTTGGTATTAAAGAAATATGTTCATGATGCTACTCATGTGGTTAACTGGAATGATGTACAGGTGGAACCAGAAGGAGATTTTCTGGTGGAACCGAATTGTATCCTCGGGCGGAGGGAGATCACACTTCAGAACCGCACCATTGGTCAAGTGAAGGTGCAATGGAAGCACCTTAGTCCAGAGGAAGCCACCTGAGAATTAGAAATTCATATGCGGGATGCATATCTGATTCTGTTCCAAGGGAATTTTGAGGACAAGGAATAAATAACATCAAGGACGATGTTATAATTTAAGGGGGTGTGTATGTCACATGCCCCAATTTTACAAAAACAATTTTATATTATTTGACGAACAATATTTTAAATTTTATGCTAAGTTGTAATTGATGACCCAGTGGGGTCAATGATATTCAATGTAAATTCTGAATATTTTATTTATAAATAAATAAATGAGACAACAACTTATGAGAGTTGTTAAAAGAATGTTTACTAGTCAAATTGGTGGAGGAGACTGGGTGGAGAGCAAACTGACATGTGGCAGCATCCTCAAACCACTTCCAACTGTTGCAGGTGGAAACCTCCCTACATTTGTGTTCATGATTCCCCAAGAAAGTGGAATTAGAGCAGGTGGCTCAATTAATGAAAATTGACACAAAAGACCTAGGCAATCTTTATAAAAATTTCCATTGAAGAGAGCTGAGGCTTCTCATTCTGGAGAAGTGATCATTCAGGGTGAATGAATGTACTTCAGAGAAATTCAATGGAAGAGAAATATGGAAAGTGTTTGAGGGTATAACTGTTGATTGATCTAGTTGCATCTTTTAAGTTGAAGATCATACTGCTGAGAGCATAGTGTTTTACTGAGGTATTGAACTAGTCAATTGACAGAGGGTTCTACTGTTTACATCTCCACCAGTTCTCAACCAAGAAGATCAGGAACAGTCTCGGGGGTCCTAAGGAAGCGTTGTTTGAGCGCTCTCTAGGAGTTTGGTAGGGAGGAACGACCTCCTAAAGCTGTTGTCGTCTTGTCCTCAATAGGTTCTATGTTATTTTATTTTACTGTATTAGTTAAATAATAATTAGTTTAACTTCTATGTGAATGTTAAAAGTTCATAGTTTGTGAAATGCTAGATTTAGTATTCTTATTAGATTGTTATAGAAATGAAATGGGTTTAGAGAATAGTGAAATAGAATGAAAATAAATTTCTACACTGTGTTTTTCCACACCTGGAAACCATGTCGTACTCTAGCACAGTTAGAATTTTTTAAGTAGATGAAATAATTCTTTGATTAAAAATAGTAGATAGGATTTTGTATCTGTAGATAGTAGAGTAAATTTATTTCAATGTTTAAAATATAATGAAAAACAACGTTATTATTTATTTATGTTTACTATTTTGACTTAGTGTAACTAAATAGAAATGTAGGAAATAGTAAACTACACTAGAGTTACAGTAATAATATACTGATACAAATTAAAGTTTATAGAAAATAACAGCTAAGTATATAAACAAGTTATTAACCACATAGTATATCTTTTAAACTATTTACTAAATCTTAAACTATTACTTAATAAAAACCAGATTAGGGTTATGATTATAAACCCTTTATTTTATGAAAAATAACTCTATTTTTTTTTAACAGAGCTCTGAATAAATTCTAGGTTACAGAATAGTAAATAAAAACAAATGTAAATATAAACATTAAATAATATAAAACTAAGAATTACATATTTAGAAACTATTTTATATTTAACAAACATGCTTATAACCTGTGCAAGAAAAACCTAAGGGTCGAAACCCTAACAATTCATTTATCCATTTATAAAATAATTTATATAAGTTTTTAACCATTTACATTGATAATTGTGTAAATAATTTAACAAGAAGACTATAAACTGTGCATTAGACTGATTACCATCTTATCTTTAAAACTTTAAGATATATTTATAAACCTTTTTAATTTAAATACTTTGTTAATAAGATAATGAACAACATTGTACCTATAATAGTGAAATAGAGGCAACAAGAAAACAGTGCCCAAATAATAAATTATTTAGGAATAAATTTTACACAAGGGTTTCATTTCCATTAAAACCTAACTATTAAATACTGGACTGATAATATAAATTTATAAATTCACATTATGACTGTTCACAGTCTTCATATTAACACTATTTACTTATAAAAGATATCCTTAATAGTAAATTACTTCATTAACAGTGGAAGAAGAAAAACCTATGTTACAGTTTTAACGTTTAAAAGATTGATTTGAACAAACTGAAAAATCGAAACAGGGGTCATTTTAAAACCTTAGGTACAGGAAATACCCTCATATATTAGAAATCAAAGTATGGTATTATCAAGCCGTAAGGCTGTAATCACTTTTACAAAACAACCAAACTACATACAACTCATGGCTTATAAGTTGGAGCTACCCAGCAACATGCAAGGGTTTTTAACAACAAAATTAAGTATTAACATAAACTAAGCATCTAAACATTGGAGGAACCGAAGCCATGCTTCCCTTCAAACTGTAACTTCTTTCCATTAACCTCTGCAAGCAGGGAGATGCCACGACAAATCGGGGCTTACCGGTTATGGCCACGAAGTTCACCAACTCGAGAGAAGTTTCCTTCATACTTGAAGCCACAGCTGTAACCTACAAAAACAAGACCAATGCGAAAATTAGAAGTTATATCCATGTTTTAAAAACTGAATAAGTACTTAGAGAAGAGATGAAAGCAGGGTAAGAATTTACCTATGAATAAGCAGTTTGGAGCCGAGCAGGAGACTTAGTCAGCACGAGGAACACCAACTTGATGAAAAAGAGACCCTCATGCTAACCTGTGACAGAGGCAACGAGTTTCACATTCCAGACTTTCACCAACGATGGAGCAAGTTACAAGAAAAGGAAAAGGAACACTATGGCTAGAACTCTAAACTATTAACAGAGTAAAAACCACTCTCACGGCGTCACAATACTTTCAGAAAGGAACCAAGATACAAATTGTGTATCCCTCAACTTTTGCACAAACGTTACAGCAATATACTACACTCCAAATGGAGCTATCAAATGTGAACCAACGAGCCTCTCATGGCCACGAAGAAACCCAAATAGTGCAGATCCAAACCCTTGAAGGAGAACAAAGAAGTTAAGGTTTATTGGTGAGCTTTTAAATCGACCAATGCATGGTGGAGACTCATCCACATGCCCATTAAAATTTTTAATCAGCAGTGGGTCGATCCATATAGTTCTCTTGCACTATCGGGTGAAACAATATTATTGTCAATGATTTGTATCATACCACAATGATAACATTTGTTATAAAGTCAATTCGTATCATTGCAATGATAAACAATAAAATCAAGCAATAGTAAAAACATTTGTTTGTATCATTAACTTTTGCATTTTGAAAACCTTGGAAGCAATCACTTGTAAAAACATTTATACGAAGACCAATAAGTGGAGTTTATGCCTTTGACCTTGAATCGATAGCATTACTAATGACTATTCATACAAACCTTATATTTAATGATTAATGCTATGTTTTAAGACTAGTGTTATGTATATACAAGTTGGTAAAGTAATTTGTTTATAAATCAACTGTATGTAAATAAATGTTAGGTAGTATTTCCACCCTAGAATAATTCTTACAATTTGCTTAAAGTCTATAGTAATTTAGTGAGAAGACTTCTTTGAAGTTAGTGTCCTTTTGGTTTCTATAAAGAACCAAACTCTTACTAAATCAAACCAATATTTAAATTACATCTTGGTAGTTGCAAAGTAGTAAGACTACCTAGGGTTAAAAGTAAAATCACTCAGTAATATTTTTCAGCGATATGATAATGTGTTATTACAATAATACATGTGACATGATGAAACTTATAAAATTGAAATTATAGCCTAATGGCTAGTAGTGCAAGTAGACTATTAGAACTGTATACAAATAAACAAGATGATACTCTTCACTACTAGAGCTGATTTAAAAGTAAACCTATGCAATTAATTGTAACTTTTAAATTGAAGGTCTTATAATTATACTCATGTTTATAAGCAGCACTTTGCACATTAGACATAGCATTAGTAGTAAATTCATGCTTCAGTAAAAGTGTTTCTATGTTAAATCATGAGCCCTATGCTCATCAGTAGAACTTGTGAGTAACTGGGCTTATAACATATGAAAGAAAACTTAAATAGAACTCATGCTGGTAAAAAGCACTAGTATATTAAGGATATTGGTCTTTATGACTAACTTAAAATACTGTCATAGATTCAAAAACAACAAAGGAAGTACTTTACCTCAACCTAGCTTTGATTTCTATTAATCAAATTATGCTCTAGCGTTTTTATTATGCTAAAGAAGTATTTCTTGTTTGAATGCAAAAACATACTCCTACTTGTTCAAAAATTTACTTGATGAACCTGTAAGAACCAGAAATCCAGCTAAGTTAGCAATTGCTAAGTAAGCCCAGTTAGAACATAGCGTCTCACCTACTTGACAAAAGCAAATCACCAGTACAGCTAGAAGCAACTGAATGCAGGTCATATACATAACATATCAAAATTAAAATGGTATTACTTTGTATGTGTTTGAAGTTAATCACTACATATTGTTAACTATTTCATTTTTTTCGCTAGCTGCTAGTAGTTATTAAACTACAACTTTAGACATTTTATGTTACATTAAAAATTTTAAATTTTTGTGAAAATTTGGGGTTATGACACATAGCAATGTGCTGCAGGAAAAATGCAATCAAAAACAAAGAAACACAGAATATATAATATGTAAATGATAAGTTTGGCATAAAACAAATCAACCAAGGAAATGAAAGACTGAGGTTTGAAATTATATGATCATAAAAAATCAAGCTTTCAGGAAATAACTAGTGGCTTGTATTTTCATGGTCAACACTTGCATAGTAGTAATATACCATCATAATATGGAACCAATCAAAGTTATAGAAAAGTACAAATTTTGAAAATTTCGAAGTACTTTCTGACTGTCAAGAGACAAGGTCACATATGTTTAATTGACATAGTTGTTCATGGATGATAGTATATTAGAAATATGATTTCATTTTCCATATCTTTCTTAATCATTAGTGCCATGATTTATGTCAATGCCTAGATGATACATGCTTACACTGTTAAAAATAAAACAATGTTATTGTATCATGCCTTTATTTTTCATGGTAACGTCTTCAATCCAAATCCTTAGATTTACCTTGGATCATTTCCTAGAGTGTGTCTTAATCCCATTTCTTACCTTAGTTAGGAACCTCTATCCAAAATTAGCTAGATTAGTACCTTCAATAAATCAAACCTTGTTAGGTGACCTTGGAGAAAGTTTGGTTAGGGTCTCTCCCTTGGTTAGTCTAGGTCTGCACATATGTAGGCCTACGAAACTTAAAAGAGGAGTTTCTTCCGGTAGTGACACGTTGGGGGGGGATTCTATAGTTGTGTTGGGTTAGTGGATAATTTCTTCTCGATACGTTGGCCAATAGGTTGTGCTTAAACAAGACCTATCCACAAATTCATCAACAATAGTTACACCATCTGGGACAACAACAGAGCACCTCATGTAGGAGCTACATTTTCTTATACTTGAAAGATAGAGGAGCACACACCAAGCTAAGAGTTACAAAATTTAGCTTTACCAAATATCAATGAGGATGCATTAGTGCATTAGAAATTTTCCCTAGGAGGTCAACATTCCCTAGTAGTTATATTGGTCATTAATAAAGGAGTTATTTTATGAGTAGATTCCCTAATTGGAGTTACATTTCCCTTTACATGGATCCACTGACTTGGAACTTACACTACCTATTCATGGGGATTCCTTTTACTATTCTTGGCATATTTATATGGAAGGTGCATTAGTGGATAAAGAGGCTCTTAAATTGTGCTATTCTTAGCCTAGAGGAATGATCCCTAGTGAGAGAAGATAATATTAGTTATTGCTCTCTTCTATTTTTAGAGGAATTAAACCTAACCTCTCATGCTCAGTAAATTAGAGCTAGAGAAGAATGAGAATAAAGGGATGAGTTGGTTTTATCAATATTTCATAAGTCGTATCAACCCTATTCTCTTTTCTATCTTGTCACTATGGACACATTGCATGCAAAATAGGAGGTTGATCTTGATGAACTTGAAAAGTTGATCTGAGGACTTATCAGCTTGTGAATTGTACTTCCAAGCTTGGTAATGCAAGGACCTCTTTTGACTATTAGAATTACTCTTCTATATATATATTTTTTATTAATTAAATAGATTTCTCATTTGTTAATGTTTCATTGTGGAATTTCCCTTAGTCAGTAAGATATTGGTTTAACTAATCTATCTTTCATATCTTGTTCTTCCTCCTCTTCCATTCACCCAATTGACTAAGGCACTGATCACGTTTTACCAAAGTCAAATTCTAAGTGTTTTTAGGGATACCCCCCATAGACTAGCATTCTATAGATTGAAGTGAGGGAAAGTGAGATAATGTAACATTGGGATAGTTTTATGTTGTTACACCCAACATTTCCTTGATGGTTTTGTGGAAGATCACTGCAGACAATTTCAAATGCTAACAACTCCATAAAAAATCTTATTGATTCAAATTGGATTAAATTAAAATATGAAGGGGTGTTGAACATTTTGTTTCCAGATGAATATAGTTGTTGCATGCATCCTTAATATATTAAGAAGAACCACCTCTAATGATTTTTAAGGCATTGATCTAAGTATACACTTTGTTGAGTGAATGTAAATAGTCTACCAAATTTCATCAAATACATGCCCAAGTTGCTGCATTTTCTTTTGTTTTTTTTCATTTTGGAGTAGGTTATGGCAACACGGATGGTATCTAAGATGAGGGTGGGTGTAGAAGATAATCATTGATGATGAAGAGGATCTAGATTTATAGGGGGCCTAGCATGAGAAGAAAGTTACAGGGAAGCATTCAGCTTCAGGTTCTCCTATCTAGAGGGATGGTCAGCAAGTCCCAGGCATATAAATATCTAGAAGGATGTATTCATGGTTACAAGCGAGCTCTATTATGAGGTGAGAACCAGGATGACTAGCATAAAAAAGGACCTTCAGGATATTTACATTTTTATGCTTGATATTCTTAGATATACTGTTAAGCTGAGGGGATGATATTTTGAATTTTGGGAAGAACAACATGCCTACTCTGCCAAAATGGTAAAATTAAAAAATGATCATATGTGTCGATATACATTTGTAATGTTAGTGGTTAAGGGAAATGGAATAGAGAAAAGGGCTACAAGGTAGAAGTTATAACTTCATGATACTGGTAGAATGGATTAACCATCCGGGGGATGGGCCCATTACTTTTAGCCTGTGAACAAGAAGAAAAGGCAGGTGTGGAGAAAAGTTGACAGAGTAGCACTTGCACTTTTTGTCTAATTGGCAGCAGTGTTTGGATTATCATAAGCACAGTAGGGTCAAGTAATGGCATGAAAAAAAGGGTAATGATAATAGTCAACCAAGTCTATCTGGTTTTGTAGTGAATATTAGTCATTAGTGGATTAAAGTTGTAGGATCACACACTGTGTAATATCAATTTATATCTAGTAAATATATCATTATACTATTATAAAAAAAGATATGGCATTTTCATGGAGTTATTTTGCAAATTAGAAATATGGTGTAATAAAATTTCCTAGTTTAATAACTATACTAATTTTTTTTGGGGGGTTTAGATTGGAAATAGTAGGCCATGCAGGTAAGTGAACTTCACAAAACTAACTTTCAAGAACTATGAAGTATGAATATAGTCAACCTCATGTTGCAACTATTTCATCGGCTCTCAAGATTAACTTGAGCAATAAGATTGCTATAAATGAGAAATCTTATGTTACACTAATAACCAGACCTATACAGGATGGAACTTACAACAAAGCACAATAGTTGGAAATATTAATATAATGCAATTGATTTCTCTGCCTTCTCAACACAAAATAGATAAACAACACATTATCTCATTACATGTTATAGTAACCAATATGGAAGAAGAGAAGTACAATTCCAGAAGAAAGAAATGGCAAGAATGCTTACCACTAGCTTCTTTCCTATCCTAAGTTGCTCATATATACAAAACTGGATTGCATCAAAAGGAAAATCACGTAGTCAAAATGACCCATATGTTGGAATAATGGTCAATACTAAGAGGGGTGGGGGGGGGGTGAATCAGTATATCTAATCGTGGAACCCTAATTGGGTAAACCACCAATACTTCCTATTACTGCAAAATTATTATTTACAAATAGTTTTCTCCTGCTACTATGGACAAGGATGGAATTACATTGTATTTACCAGCAACTACTGGAAGGAGGCTACAAACCCCTGTTTTGTCAGCTACAGCTGACAGGATGCTACTACACCCTAGTTACCAGATTCTTGCTGGAAGGAGGCTACAACCCCCTATTTTTTCATCTACAATTGACATGATTCTACTACACCCTATTTACCAGCTTCTACGAGAAGGAAGCTACAACCCCCTATAGGCCTGTTGCCTGCCCCAACGCCACCCTTCCAGCCTGATATGTTTTTAGTAATATTTCAAATTTCTTTTACCCTTCAATCTCTATCATTACTCACTAGTCTTTGCTTCTTCTATGATCTGGACCACATAGACTATTTCTCTCACTCATCCCTCTATGTATAAATACCTTCACGTTTCCTGTAGAAGCATCTCTTCACCATTGCTCCATTTCATTATTCAGTCATGCCTCTTTGGAAGAAGTGAATTCCTCATTGTAACACTAAGTCGTCGAGTCATCCACCTCCATCGTGATTCTTCAATAGAATTAAAAAAATTCCATGTTAATTGATTTACTGTTTAATCTTCCAGTTGTGACCTTCCGCAATCTTCATTTCTACAACCATTCTAAGTCGTTGATTTTATATCAGTATTTTTCCTGACCATAGATCTAATGTTAGAATGCGGTATGTGGATTGACAAACTGTTGCATTTCTTAAAGTTTCTTTCCACACTTATCTGTGTGCATCAACCCTTCTGCACCGTTGGTATCCTTCAATATCTCCGTGACCGTCGATCTCTCAGACTGCAGGTTGGGAAACTGTGACATTTCCCAAGGCATTTTCATGATTCTACTCCTTCCACTTTCCTCCTTCCGCATTTCGCCAGAAAACTTTGGGTTGTGGAATTGTGACATTTCCCAAAGTCTTTTCGTGATTCTCTTCCTTCCTTTTTCTCTTTCCTCCTTCTGCATTCCGCTGGCAGACTTTGAGTTGCGAAAACCCATTTTATTCTAGACCTTTATTTCTTATCTTCTGCATTCCGCCTTTCGCCTTCTGCTTTCCACCTTCCACCTTCCATTGGAGGACACCGGGTCGCAAAAACTCATATTATACTAGACCTTGATTTCTCATTTTCCGCATTCCGCTTTCCACCTTCCTTCTGAACTGTTGAATTCTTTGTAGATTCACTTTTGACATTGATTTATGATCTAATTTGGATTACGGACCTTCCCTTTACTTTGTTTTAACACTTAGCCATTTTTTAATCTCAACATTCAAACTAAAAATTTTCTTGGTTTTGGCAGGTTGATAATTTGCACGTGTGAGAGCCAAGTGAGAATATGACTTCATGGTTGGGTAGCCAGTTCACTAGGAAACATGCCTACCTCTTCTGATGAAATTATCATCACACAGATAAACCTTGGTGGACATTTCCAAATGACTCTTTCAACCCTGTGAATTTGACACTTAGTCAAATTTCTATCTTTAGTACCTAAAGTACATTTTCTTCATTTTGACAGACTGATATTTTCCTTATCTGGTCACCATAAGGAAAACCAAGAAAAAGTATAGAAATCCATTTCAATAGTGAACAAGAACATATCGCCTTTAGATATTACTAAAAAACACACAACCTCTGGAAGCAATTTCAAAATGGATTCTCAATCTCCTTTTCTATGACAACCAATTTTCTTAGTTTGATCCAATCTGCCCAAGACAATGTTTTGGCAGGTCCATAAATTTTCCTTCAGATTATTCCAAGACAATATGGAAACATGGCTATGTAGACAAAACACAGGTATACAATGCCCTTATGTGCTGCAGGAATTTACTCTAACCCATGATTTTGGGCAGGCATCTTTCTGAGGCTACTTAGCCATTTTTGCTTGCTCTGGCACAAACCCCTATTTTGGCAGACCTAGAACTTTATCTTTAGAAGTGATGAGGGAAAAATGAGACCATGAATAGATATCAACTATAAAAATCTATATCATGGTACCATTGTGCAGGAATTTTAGTCAAACCATGAATTATGGCGGGAATTCTCTTAGACCCTCTTAGACCAGTTTTGACTATTTATTCCATACTTAGTCAATTTCCTGATTTTCACCAATTTGCCATATTTCTCCACAATGATGTCATAATGTAATAATGATTTCAAATTCATGCCACATACTCAACTATGTCATTCCATGTCATCATATCTGCCATATCA
The DNA here is from genome assembly GCA_001517045.1 of Pseudotsuga menziesii. Classification (NCBI taxonomy): domain Eukaryota; kingdom Viridiplantae; phylum Streptophyta; class Pinopsida; order Pinales; family Pinaceae; genus Pseudotsuga; species Pseudotsuga menziesii. The sequence goes on from LPNX011130493.1 coordinate 1,147,927, forward strand.
TCATCCATGCCATGCCATGCCATCATATCTCATATCATCATCCATGCCATGTCATCACTACCTTTGTATTTCGGTGAGTTTGTCCTGCCATCGTATCCTTGGTTATTCCTTTGTCATTACCAAATTCCTTTGACATCAATGATTATCCATGTAATGGATCCTTTGTATTTAACTTATTTCATCCTGCTACCATGTCCATTGGTTATTCCTTTGTCATTCGTGAACTCCTTTGACATCAATGATGATCCATGTAATGGATCCTTTGTCTTTAACTGATTTCATCCTGCTACCATGTCTATTGGTTATTAATTTGTCATTCGTGAACTCCTTTGACATCAATGACGACTATATTCTCAACAATATCCCCCTTTGGCATTGATGACAACATCTAAACATTCTCCCCCTTTGACAACAATGACAAAGGATAACCTGTTATACCATTGTTGTACCTATTTAGATATAAGATTTCCTGCCTTTCTTCTTTCTGAAAACTCCCCTATCATCATATCTCCCCTTTGTTAACTAGACTTGGTACTAACCAATGTATTATCATTTATCTTAACATTTCCTTTCTTGCACCAGGTTCTTGAATGAAATGCTAGGTAGGAGTCACAGTTCCAATACCCAATCTAGCTAGCAAGAAACTAGTCGTTGAGCTGTCGGCCAACTTGTTCACGGATTTAGAATATGTAGCAAACCCTTTTTCATAATTGAAATTTTGTAGTTCTCCAAAATTTTAATAAGCTTGCTTGTTAGATCTGTAGAATCCACTTTAGCCGTCGGATCGGTGTCCCAACCAAATCTTCAGTGAACTTCAAATACTATAAAGTGAATTCTATAAAGATTCTACGCACATCAAAATTTATTAACCTATTTTCACTTTACCCAGCGAAATGTCTTCACCGCCGTTGGATCAAGATCCCCAACAATCAATGGTGGACTTCAAATAAGATGAAGTGAATTTCATAAAAAATTATGCACATATTAAAAGTTTTCCAAACCGCGCAACTCCACCCAGCTGAATCGCTATGCGTCATAGATTTAATTTGATGAACGATCTATACTGTTGATCTTGATCTCATATCCCAGTGATCATCTCCAATTTTTCAAGCTCGACCCTTCTTTATCTTCAGTACTCTTTCTCCAGCGGAATCCACCTTAGCTTTTGATCTTTGACCACCTCTAATATCCACCCTACGATATTTAGTCGTATGGACGATTAGTTTATGTTTATCTCGGGCATAAATTTTATTTATGGAATTGGATTACAGACATGGATCTATCCAAGATATAGATCTTTAACTCTGATACTTCACAAATAAGTTGATCACTGGAACAGTCAATTCCTTCCTGCAATGCTCCACATAGAGATCTAAGATCCATAAACTTGCAACAAGGTTATTCTAAACAATTCCATTCAAGAAATCTTAATAATTGTAAACCTAATTCCTCCTTCGATTGTTCATAGAATCGATCAGTATATTCATTATTCTTTCACTCTCAGAATCCATGAATTCACACAAAGGCTTATCAACTATTAACAGAGATTTAATCAATCATTCATTCATATGCTTATCAAATCACACATTCAGACAGAGATTATGCCAAAATAGGCTTTGACATTCACCCAATGAAATTGTACATATAATATTTTCTCAGAACCAGTGTTTTGATCTCCTTAGGCCTGATACATATTTGATTGGCCTTTCTTGAGTTTTCTTCCACCGTCAACAATTTTTATGTGTCATGACTTCAAGTTCCAAGTGAACATAAAATCTTTATCTTCTATTGTATTGCAGACTTCATGGTCTTCATGAATCATACATTTTGTTGTTCTCATGTTACTTCATAGATCTTACACTTTATCTAAGTCAAACATACACCAATCTTATCATTTAACCTTAATCATCTATTGTCTTTGAGGAATATAGCTTTCAACATACTTCAACATCAGGCACCAATTGAATTTTTTGATACCAATTGGAATTTTTTGACTTTAACTCCCCCTGAGTATATGATCCCTCCTAATTTTATTTTCAGGGTTCTCTTTAAATAATGAGGTATATTTATAAAAGAATCCCACAATCATCACTATATCCTTCTTCATCACCTGCATCTTCATCTTCATCAGTGTATTCTTTTACATCTCCATCTTTCTTTTCCTCATAATAGATGTCATTTTTTATGTATGGAAATATTATGCTCATCATCATATTTGGAGACCTCACCGATGTTTGAAATATTTAATTCTTCTATATATATGGAGTTTTCCTTTCTTCTCCACATATTTCCATGAGGCACCCTGCTTACTGACCTTGTTTGTTTCTTGGATTTTCTACTTAAATCTTTTCTCTTGGTTATGTAATTATTAGCTTTGTGACCAAACTTCTAACAATAGTGACAATATCCATAAAATATTACTTATGTTTGAGGAATATTTGGTCTTCCATCTTCTTCAATTCCTTCTTTTGTTCTTGACCTTCTATTGAAGCATTCTTCCTTAGCTTACATTCTTTGGCCATATGTCCCAAATTATGACATGTGTAGCACTGACCATGAAATATCTGTTGGGCTCTACTTTTCATTGGTCCTTTAGGTATCATGATAGTTTTGTCTTATTATGAGAGGAGGGAGTAGAATTCTGACTTTCCTTCTTCATAAATGGAATCTTTAGTACAACAACACAACCTCTTCTATTTCTTCCTTGTTTTGTGAAGGAGGAACATTCTAACTTCCTTTCATTGTCATATCCTAGACCAGTTTTATCATTTGATGATATTTTTCTACTTAAGATATCATCTAAGATCCTTGAGTTGTTCTCAAACTTTGACTTGATATATTTTTCATCAATCCCTTTTCTAAGTTGAATAATCTATTTTTCAAGTTTTTCAGAATCTTGGATTCTCTCCTTGAGTAGAACTACTAGATCCTCTTTAGTCTTCTTGGCCTCTTGAAGTTGGTTCTTAAAGTTCATAATAATTTGATTTGTTTCTTTTTGGTACTTTGACAGTTTCTCTTTCAAAACTTTGTTCTTTTCCTAATTTTTTCAATTTCATCAACAACATCCATGTATTGAGCTTCTATGTCCACTTTTGATTCCTTATCTATTTTTTTGTCCATATAAATAGGGTTTCTACATTTTCACTTTCATTGTCACTATCTTCTTTGGAATAGAAATCCTTCTTCTTTTCCTTAAACTTCTGCTCTTCTTGATACTTTGATAATTTTTCTTTCAAATAATTTTTCTTCATCTTGCTCTTTCTCAATTCTTCAAGAGCGCTTATGAGTTCTACCTTTAGGCCCACCTCTTCTTCCATATCTGAATCATCTTCCAAATCTACTATCCCCATGCATGTATTTTCTTCATTTTCACTTATTTCTTCATCTTTACTATCATTCTCGAGAATAGCAAGTCTTGCTTCTGCTCTTTGTTCAACTAAGTAAAGTTTTTCTAATTTGACCTAAAGTTCCTTAACTGAGATACATTGTCCTATCCTCTCTTTGATGGGTTGAGGTAATCCATCAAGTATATTGGCCTCCATTGCCCTTGAGTTATTTTTCTTGGACTCTTTCCGAGATGTAGTCCTTTTTTTGGTAGGATGTAATCAGAGATAATTACATTCCATACACCACATCCTAATGATTGTAAGTATACACTCATTATTTTTCTCCATACTGCATATTCTCCTTTATTATGTGTTGGAGCTTTGTTGAAATCCATCCCTTCTTGTTGATCCATAGTGGTTTTTATTAGGATATTCCTTCCAGTGGTTAAACTATGGTGAAGGAACTTGCTCTGATACCAATTGTTGGAATAATGGTCAATACTGATGGGGGGGATCAGTATTGTTAAATTTTTACCATTTTAACCACTTATTAAACTTTAATCAAAACATATAATCAACAAGATACACAAAACACATATTTTTATCATGGAACCCCAATTGGGTAAACCACCACTACTTCCTATTACTGCAAAATTGTTATTTACAAATATTTTTTTCCTACTTCTACAGACAAGGATGGAATTACACCCTATTTACCAGCTTCTGCTGGAAGGATACTACAACCCCTTGCAGGCCTGTTTCCTTCCCTAGCGCCACCGTACAACCATGATATGTTTTTAGTAATATTTCATATTTATTTTACCCTTCAATATTTGTCATTACTTACTGGTCTCTGATTCTTTTATGATTTGGACCACAAAGACAATTTTTCTCACTCATCCCTCTGTGTATAAATACCTTCACATTTCCAGCGGATGCAACTCTTCACCATTGCTCCATTTCATTCTTTGATCATGCCTCTTTAGGAGAACTCAATTCCTCATTCTAACATAAGCCATCAAGTCATCCACCTCTAGCGTGATTCTTCAAAACAATTAAAAAAATTCCCCGTTAATCGATACTGTTTAATATTCTAGTCGTGACCTTCCATAATCTTCATTTCCACAACCATTTTGAGACGTTTATTTTATATCGGTATTTTTCATGACCATAGATCTAATGTTAGGATGCGGTATGCGGATTTCCGAACTATGACACTTCTCAAAATGTCTTTCCGCACTTAGCTTTCCACATCAACCATTATGCACTGTTGATCTCCTTCAGTATCTCTGTGATCGTCGATCTCCCAGACTATAGGTTGCAAAACTGTGACATTTCCCAAGTTCTTTTCACGATTCTTCGCCTTTTGCTTTTTGCCTTCCACTTTCCATATTCCACATTCCACTGGTGGAATTCGAGATGTGGAACTGTGACATTTCCCAAAGTATTTTTGTGATTCTCTGCCTTCCTCTTTCTTCCTTCCACCTTCCAATGGTGAACTTCGGGTTGCGGAAACCCATGTTATTTTAGACCTTGATTTCTTATCTTCCACATTCTTCCTTTCAACTTCTGCTTTTCTCCTTCCGCATTTCGTTGGCAAAATCCGGGTTGCGGAAACTCATATTATACTAGACCTTGATTTCTCATCTTCTGCATTCCTCTTTCTGCCTTCCTTCTGAACCATTGATTTCTTTGCAGATTCACTTCTGACATCAATTTACGATCTAATGTTAATTACAGACCTTCAATTTACTTTGTTTTAACACTTAGCATTTTTTAATCTCAACATGTAAAATAACATTTTTCTTGGTTTTGGTATATTGTGTTGTTCAGGAATAAACACCCTTATAACCTAGGGTCTGGGGTTACCAACGTACATATAAAACTTGCAGACAATCAGATTTAAAGTATAGAAAGGAAATAGGAAGATATGTTGGACTCACCCAATTATCGATGATTGATCCGAGCTTTGTCTTCTCCCGCTCTGCTTCTCTCCAAAGCTTTCAGGGATGCATCTCCTTCACCTGCAAAGAGAAAATTCTCCAAGTACAAACTTATACATGTATATATGACAGGTTAGATAAACAATAGATAAAGTGCTTAATCAAATATATTCATAAACCATGATACATGAAAGAGACTCAACACAAAATTGGAAGAAGGATTCTCTTGATTAACAATTAGTGAATGAGATAAGTGTACAACCCAACGCCTGAAACAAGGACTCCTCTGAAACCAATGGACTCTGAGTTCTACTGCTCCAAAGAATTATGAAGATATACCACCAGCATAACTTTGCTCTCCGAGATTCATTCTATTAATGCCCTCCCCAAGGACTTTATTTATACTTTGGGAAATAGAGCAGTTTCGAAGGTTGAGACAGTTGAGATAGTTAATGATTAGGGATCAACTAATCTGCATTAATCATGTTTTATATTTTTTAATGTTGAATGGATGTGTATGTGACTACTGATATAGGCAACCCGTGTATGACACGCGAGTTTCTTTAAGGGAAACCCACGTGCATATCTATACGCAGGTTGCGATGAGAATATTCACGTACAGTACGTGGGTTGTCAACATACATAGTCACGTATGTACATGAGTTTCACTGGAGATATTCACGTATGACAATCGACACATAGAAAATTAAAATGGCATGCTGGTCAAAAGGTAAATGCATCTCATGTCATGCCCATCTATAGTGTTTAGGCAAACTTCAATCCTATAGTGTCCTTTTTTGTACCAACATATGGAAAGTCGGCACTCAGACAGAGAAGTGCCATTTGGGTTGATAACAGATGCCCCTTAATGTGTGATATCAGAGGGAAGTGATGGCCGAAATACATTATAATCATTAACTTTGGAGAACTCAGAAGTCCAATGGAGTAGAAGTAGTACCTAAAACAAATACATAATAATGTCATATACAAATTCATATCTAAGGATGCTATGTTCAATATACTAGAACACTAGCTCCTTTACAATATTTGAGTACATCATATAATACGGGTACAAGACCACATATATTACAAAGGTGGATCGAAGTCACAATATACAATAATGATGAGTCTTCAAAGATCTGGAAGCTGTGTAAATAGGTACAACATAGTCTTGTGCAACTTAGTCCATAGACAGGAAACTAAGGTCTTCATAAAAAATCCCAAAGAATCAGTACAATCCAAGCCATGTGAATAAATGTTATTGAAGTCGAACATGGAGTGGATTCAATAGATTGTCAATCAATAGGTGATAATAAACAACTAAAGCAAAGGAATTCACCAATAATGAGAGTGAATCGTGAGGTACAATCATCAAAACTATAGGTCTTCATTGTCAGGAAGTGCTGGTGCGGAACCATACTGTGATAAGGAAGGAAATAGATCCTTCAATGGATCACAAGAGTGACTAGGAACTGGGTAAAGGAAGGTAGACACAAATAATAACAGATACGACAATGATGGAATTAGGATATAGATCAGATAATGGGTTAAGTCCTTGAATAGTGAGCACGGCACAGAGATGACCCAAGGAAGCTTTTTAAGTTTACAAATAGAACAACTAAACTTATCTGTCATGTAGGAAACATGATTAAATTCCCCAGGTAGAATTGATAAGAGGAGGAGTAAGAAACTCAAAGTAATAGTTGAACTGAAAGTGAAAACTGAGGCATGAGTATCAGAAAAAATAGAGAGTGCTTTGTTCAAGGATGACATGCTACCACTAACTGAAAACAAAAAGAAAACTTCTTCCTTACCTTCCTTGTTAAATTTTAACGAGTCCAGGAAAGTCAACTTGGATCTCTCTTCATTTTCTGACAAGCTTGAAGAGAAGAGGGTTTTATAGCTGATTTTACCACACATGGTGAATCGCATTTTTATGGCCTTCCCTGTCCCTCTGTAGACTCCTTAGACCCCATGGACCATTTTTGTACCTTTGATGTTTCTGAGATCATCCCTAAAAACATGCAAAAATTGTCATACATGACTTTTAAACCCTTTCTCGCGTATATACGCGGGTTTGACCCCTAAAACTGTGTACATCGGGATGTGTGCAAAAGGCCAAATTATTTTGGAGTTTTCCTTGATGTGGATGTGACTCACTTGTCTCCTAGGCTTCCATATGCCTTGAGATCGCTTGGATTCGACCTTTCATTACCCCATTGAAGAGCTATATAAGGAGCCCTTTGGATACATTGAAGGCATGAGGAATTGAGAGCAAGAGAACAATAGTCCATTGTTTCTGGAGCTTATTCTTGAGTCTGCATCCCTTTTTCCCTTGGAGCACTTTTGTGTTCTTCCCAAGCTTGCATTTTTCTTGTGAGATTGCTATCGAGAGATGGAGGATTGAAGTCGTGGAGGCCCAAGTGGGGGACTCAATTTCTCCGATTCGCAGACGTGCTGACAGAGGTTGTCTCTATTGTAATATCTATTTTGTATTAATATAAATCAATCCTTTCCTATATGCAAGAGAAACCAAATATCTAACACTAAAGGATTTCAATTCGTACCTTATTCCTGAGAGAAATTCCTATGGCTTGGGGTACCACAACAGACAGCTTGACTCCAGAAATCAACCCTTTCCTATATGCAAGAGAAACCAAATATCTAACACTAAAGGATCTCAATTCGTACCTTATTCCGAAAAGTTGATGTAGATCCCCATTCTCGCGGGCCCGGAGGTGGCCTCACCATAGATGAGTACATAGCTGTATACTGTTATCCGGACACAGAGAAGGTCGGGAGTGAGATCCCAACTAACTCCATACAAGTTCTAGGCCTAAAGGCCATACTACTGACACTCGGCAGGATAGTAGGGCTAGACTCACTCCACCAGGCCTCGCGGCCCCTGATGTTCTATGCATTGGAGTGCATGAGACCCATGGTTTACAATTGGAGCACTGCGCTATTGAGCAACATGAAGCACCAGCTCAGTGAGTGCAAGATGGGCAAGTTATGAAACTTCAGTTTTAGTAGTATACTGAGCATGTTTTTCTTTGAGCATGTTCCAGGATTGAGCCCTAGAGTTGATGTTCCTCTTCATGGGGTTCGAGATCTGACCCAACGATGTTGGGTAGATGCGATGTGCAGACTGGGTGGAGGCAGGGTGTCCAACCCCTATCCAGCTGATTTCTTTACATGGTGGTGGTGGTAGATAGTTTCCATCGATGATTACCCCTATGCGGGGATATATTTTCAGGGAGATCCCGACATGCCTCTACCACCAGGATCAGCATACGGTGACATTGGTAACGAATCCCAACCCTCTTTTTAAGTTTTGTGAATTATTTACTTTTTTTTTTATGTTTTTGGATATATATATATATATATATATATATATATATAGACTCAAAAGACATGTTTTTGCGTGACAACACATAGTGACATATTGTCATATGTATGCATATGTAGGACCACGGCAGCTTGAAGGCTTCCCTCGTCATAGACAGAGGGGAAGAGGAGATGACATTATGGGTGTGGATGCGGAGTGGACGCTCCAAAGCATTCATACCAACTTTGTGCGGCTGACACATAGGGTACCCATGGAGAAAGTCGAGGACCTGCCTGAGGCCATGCAGCATCAGGTGGTGGGTGTGCCACGAGCATGGGTGTGGTTGTTTCGATGGCTAGCTAGAGTCGTGGTGACATTCGACGATCAGAACCCTCTTCCTCCTCCCTAGGCTTAGATACCCGGGAGTGATACATTTTGTACTACCATGTATTTATATTTTGGTGGCTCGGAAGCCCCATTTTTGTATTATGACACTTATGTATTATCGCATTTTGGATGTTTAAAAAACTTTTATGATAATCGGTTTATTTATTTACATGTGTAAAAATGTATGTTTGTGATGAGCTTATTGTCTATGAAACAAATGCCAATCTAACACATAGTTAGCATATGAGTTAGCAACTTGATTATAAATTCTTGGAACATGTATGTATGTTATGTTGTCAAATTCACATTCTAACAATATCACACGTAAGAATCTTCGTAATAATGTTGGATCCCTAACATGATACAAGCCATTAAGCTGTGACACTACTAAATCTGAATCAAGATGTACCTCAAGAGATAGAACACCATGTAAAATGAAATCCCGTAGAAGCTCAATAACAACACTATATTCAACAACATTGTTTGAAGAGGGCCATAAACATACGTCTCCTGAAGACAATACTTGATCCATAGGATTATAAATTACCCAAGCAGCAAAGGGTGAGTGTTGAGTGTGGTGTCTAGCACCATCCACGAATCCTATATGGATGGAAGACTCCATTGACATCTACCATAAGAAATTAAAGCTAATCAACAAGCTCGATCACCATAAGAAAAACCTAACTATGCAAAATACTGTACAATAATATACAATAGTTAGCCCTGGATGAGAATCATGCATACTACTTATTAATATAGAGCCCATTTCTAGGCTCCGCCAAGGCTATCCCTTCGTAATCTACTAACTCATATGCACCCTTCTCTAACACACATTTAACCACGTAAGGACCATGCCACATGTGGTTAAATTTTCTTGCCCCCAAGGGTTCTTTAGCTTGATCCCACAAAAGGACCAAATCTCCTTCACTAAAATTCCTTGGATGGACAAATTTATCATATTGGACCTTAACGTGACACTTATTCACTTCTAGAGCCACCAAGGAATCTCAGCGCTGCTCATCAAGCTGCTCTAAGTGGACCAAACGTTCTTCCAATGGGGAAGTGTCTGGTAAGAGCTCTATGGCTAGCTTCAAAGAAGGTATTTCGCACTCAACTGACAATATAGATTCCACTCCATGTACAAGCTGATATGGAGAAAAACTGGTGGCAGTCTTAACCACGGTCCTATAAACCAACAAAGCAGGATATAACATGATATGCCAATTGGTCTTGCTTTGTGCGATGGTTCGTTGGAGAATGGACTTGAGTGATTTGTTCACTGCTTCAACCTGTCCATTCACTTGAGGGTAATAAGAAGAAGAATGCTCCTGCTTATACCCTAACTTTGAGGCTAACTCTTCCATCATCTGATTCTGAAAGTGCCTACCATGGTCAGTGGCAAGATCTTTCGAAATATCGAATTGAGTAATGATCTGGTTGAATACAAAATGTGCGTATGTCTCACCATCGAATTTAACCATGGGCATAGCCTCAGCCCATTTCATGAAATAGTCAACAACCACGATAATATGATGATGCCCCCCAGCTGAAGCTGGGTTGCAATCCATGAAATCAAGCCCCCACTTAGTGAAGGGACCAGCAATGATAATTGGATGTAACGAGGCAGGATGTGAGTGCATATTGTGTGAAAACACCTGGAAAGGGTGGCACTTCTTGACTGCATTAACACAATCCTTAAAGATCGACGACCAGAAATAACCCGCTCTCAAGATTTTTTGGGCTATAGAAAGCCCAGATAAATGACCACCACATGCCCCTCCATGGCAATAGTTTAGCACAGGCTTAGCCTCCTCATGATTTAAACAACGACATAAAATGGAATCTACCCCACGGTGGTATACTGTTTTAACCACTATGAGGTAATTCTTGGATACGTGATGTAACTGTCGTCGTTCATCTCATGAAAGGTGAGTAGGGACCTTCAATGTTTGTAAATATATGATTATATCCCCATACCATGGATCCAAATTTGAGATCAGGAAAATGAGCTCATCGACAAACGCATCTTCACAAACTTCCTCCTCCTCGCTTGGGAAATCAGATATAAGCTCCACAAAAATCAACGATTTCTTCGATTTTGTCGAAACAAACTCAAGATCGAATTCTTACAAGATGACAATCCACTTATTATACTTTCCCCCTATCATCCTTCTAGTGAGGATGAACTGAAATGGATTGACATGGGCTAACACCAAGGTCTGGCAAAGGAGAATATAGTGTCTCAATCTTTGAACCGCATAAACAGTAGCTAAGGCAAGTTTCTCCACATGGGAATAATGGATCTCTGCATCTACAAGGTTTCAGCTCAAATAATATATGACATGATCCTGGAGCTCCTCATCCTCCTGAACCAAAACCATACCAATCCTCTCCATGGATGCGACCGCATAAAGTAGAAAGTCACGGCTATAGTCGGGTGGACTAATCATCGGCGTCGATTCTAAGGCTCGCTTAAGCGCATCAAAGGACTCCTAGGCTTGCTCATCTTAGGAAAAGGTAGTCCTTCTTCAAAAGATGCATAAAGCCTCTAGTCAAATTGGAAAAGTTAACTATGAATCTCTGCAAGAAATTTTTGATGCCTTGCAAACATTGAATATGTCTAATGTTTCTCAGGGGAGACAATTGAAGTATTGCCTCAACCTTCAAAGGGTTGACTCTTATACCCTCCTTGGAGACAATGAACCCTAATAAGTGACCATATTTCACACAAAAGATGCATTTATGAGGATTTAAGCTGACCAAGTAATGGCAGTACCTTTCGAACACTACTCTCAAATGGTAGGAATGACGCATCCTCTGACGAGAATGAGCACCAAGGTCATCCAAAAAGACTTCAATAATTGATTTGAGATCATGGAAGATCAAGGTCATAACCCGCTGAAAAGTGGCTCCGGAATTTTTAAGGCCGAAAGGCATTTTTCGATATGCAAAGGTACCCCAAGGACAAATAAAGTCAGTCTTATGTTGGTCCTCAGGTTTGGTCTGTATCTGATTGTACCTGGAAAAGTCGTCCATAAAGGAAAATACCTTGCTTCCTGCACACTCATCCAAAATTTGATGAATAAATGGTGTGGGAAAATTATCCTTAGGACAGGCACGATTCAAGTCATGGAAATCAGTGCATATACGGATCGTTCCCTACTTCTTATCAACCGAAACGGGGTTTGAAACCCACTCCATTAAGGGAACAGGATAGATAAAAATGGCATTCAACAGCTTTTCTATCTCAGCCTTAATCATGGGTGCCTTCCTAGGATTCACCACATGCAAGCGTTGTCGAACAGGCTTAGCATTGTGATAAGTCTTAACTTCATGCTCAACAATGCAAGGATCGATACCTGGCATTTCCTCATATGACCAAGCAAATACATCACGAAATTCTTTGAACAGCTCGGTATACTCTTGGATCTTAGCATGGGAACATTCTGCCCCAATATAGACATTATCAATCTTTCCAGGATCGCGATAGATATTTATAGGAATGGTAGGATATATATTCACCATGTTTCCATCATCCATCGGACCAGGAAAGCTTAGTGGAACCACGAGACTACCAATTCTCCCACTAAGAATCTCCCTAAAGTCTTCACACTCCAAATGGTCAAGCTCAGGAAGAAAGTAAGATCTATGATGCAACTCTTCCTAAGGTGGCTCAACCCCAGACATAGCCTCAATAATAGCTTCATCTAATGGAAAAACACTATCAAGGCAGTCATGGGTGTGAGAATACTCAACTGCCCATGCATGCAGCACATATGGGTCCTCCTCCTCCATCCGCGAAGAGGAAGGACTAGGCTTTGCAACACATTCAAGATTAGCATGATATGCTATCATAACTATAGGCAACAATAGATCCATTCTGATAGGCTCACTCAAAGGAATCGGTGTAGGAAGAATCCAAGGATCTTCCATATGAGTGGTGCGAAAAGACACCGAACGCAATGACGATGAAGCCTCCCCGAAAGCAGACCCGATCATAAGAACAAGTGTAGGACAACTAAATGAGCCCATAAGGGATGGGTACATGCCAACACGTACATTCCCAGTTGCCGGCTGAGAGTGCACGACAATCGAGATAGAATCTCCCAAAGATGCGGTCACACACGGATTCTTGAATGACATTTGATCAATCATAACTATCTTCCCATTAAATGGAAAGCATACAACTCGAAATAGAGAAGAAGCTATGGCTTGCATACTGTACATCCAATTCCTACCCAGTAACAGATTGTAGTCAAGGGGCACATCAACCACCTCGACCTCGATCGCAACGGTCCTCCCTCCCAAATGGACCTTAAGAGAAGGAAGAATGTTGTGCAGCCAAAATGATCTACCATCAAACATAGTCAACATGGTAGTGGATTTAGACAACTCAAGGGAACCCAAACCCTTCCAACACACTAAATAAATCACGAAAGTAGCAGCGCCTTCGTCAATCACAGTGCGTTTGACGGTCTTGTTAAGACATTCTACATGAATCAAGAGAAACACATAGTAAGGCAAGTGAGGTTGTAGTCCTGCAGTTTCAAATTTGATGAGAGAGGAAGAATTATCATCGTTAAAACCAAGAGCAGAAAGAAAAGCCTTCCTTTACAAAGGACAACTCTGAAGTACTTCGAGTGTAGACATCGCACAAGGAGTGTGGCCCAAATCCTCCACAACAAAATAGTTCAGGGCGGCTCAGGCATTGGAATTGTGCCCTAAATGCTTAAGGACTCCCTTAGGAATGCAAGGTGAAACTTTAGGTTTATCCATAGGGTTTTCAATATGTAAAGGACTCCTGGGTGGAGTAGGTTCCTTTCCAAGGTCTGGTTGTGATGAACCATAGTCCTTCGCATGAGTCACAACATTAGTAGCATGCACCATATTGATGCAACCATGACCATTACTAGCTTTCGGTGGATCTTGACCTCCATCGGACTGATCATGGATCCTCGAGTTCATATTTTGATTATGAGGTGAAGGGTTAGTCAACACAGCTAGGCCCTGTGCTATGAACCTCGAGGCTTCTTCTATCCGAGGGCACAAGTGAGTGAGGTGGTCATCCTTACACAACTTGCAAGGAAACTTAACCTTACGTTTAGGCTGCTTGTCCCCCCCAGCATTTCAGGCATTCTTGTCATTAGAATTGGCATTTTCATTCCTATTCCCACCCTTACGATTTTTTTTACCCTTCTTCTTATTCCTTTCGGGTTGCTGGTTACCCTTCTGGTCTGACGATTGCACCAAAAGCACACTCGCCGTTTTGGGTGGGTTGAGACGAAGCCGTGGCTTGTCCCGAGACAGATTGGTTGATAGACAATTGACTCACCTGTTTCACAACTGAATCCCTAGGTTTGGTACTCATACAACTTACAATTCCATCGGCAGGTGGTCCAGGTTTGATCTTAGGGTCGAAACTAGAATGTGGAGTGTTAGGAATGGTCTCATATAACAAACTAGATTGAGCATAAATCAAATCCAATTCCTGCACCCTAAAAATGGCTTGTTCCTTGTTCTGAACTCTGTATGTAGAAACATCCTTCGCTATATAAGTTAGTAATGATTTAAGGAACCATTCGAGGAGAAACTCTAGCGATATGAAGGCTTTAATCAATCTCTTCCGTCTAAGCCACTCTTGGATATGGTCCAAGATATGCGTGGCTTTGTCTTGCCAAAATGTCGACAAGAATTCCATACCAACGTTGTAACACACTGGTAGCTGGAAGTGGTTGATAAAATTCATAGCTAGGTCATCGAACAAAGTGAATTCCCCCCTAGGTAACTCTATGTACCATTTTGCTGCAGGACCTATAAGGGTGCGTTGAAATAGCCTTAAACGGATCGAATATTTGTGTAAGGAATTAGAAGAGCACCAAAGGTGAAATGTAGTAACATGTTCACTAGGATCTTCTCCTAGTTTTCCTTTGAATTTGGGAATGTCTGAGGGAAGCTTATTAGGGACAGTCGGCCAAGCCAAGTCATGAGAGACTGGATCGTTTGTTAGTCTCGACAAGTCAGGAAAATTTAACGTTGCGAGGAAAGGGATCCTAGGTTGAACATGTCTATGAGATGCTTCCTGATAATTTTGGTTCACATAGGACTGATTACCATAACCACCATGGCCATGGCCATAGTATCCTCCTCCTGTTTGACCCATGTAGGGTGGCATGGAAGCACCATAATGTGGTGTACCTTGAATATTTGGGGCCACAAAGCCATAATTTAGGGAGTAAGTGGGTTTTTGATACCCGTACCCATAAGGTGAATAAATCTATGCATACTGCGGTCCATAAGAAGTCCCATGAGAAACTCCATAGGTAGGAATAGACATTCTGGAAGTAGGAATATGACCTCCAGAAGTAGGAATATGACCTCCAGAGACAACAAGAGGTACTTGACTCTGAGACACAACTACGCGAGTAGCAGTAGTATGCACATGACTCGTAGAAACATTCCAGCCCGAAGGATCACATGAATGATGGGGAGGAATAACATTCGAAGAACTAGGAATAGAGGACGAAGGGACATGTGAAACTATGTAAGTGGTATTCCCTACCATCACTCATCTTGGTTCTGGTATCTGAATAGGACTACTAATAGCATGTCTAGGATGAAGGTGAGATGTAGCCTCCACCACCAAGATGGAGGGTGCAATGTGACTCGTGCTCCCAAATCTCTCCACATGGAAAGGAATGGGAATGCCCCCAATCATAGTGCTACGATCAAATATTGACTCGGCATGATGTGCCAGATCGTGTGCAGGGATACTAGACATGCCATAACTAACATAACTAGTGCTCACAAGTTCATGATGAGTCTCATCACCCGACATCCAATATCGACGACCTGTGAATGAGGGATCATACCTCGAGTGTGTAGGTATATCATGTGAAGGATTGAACCTAGAGTGTGTAGGTATATCAGGTGAAGGATCATACACAGGAGTAGGATCTTCTTTCCAAATCTCCGGAGGTGAAGAAGACAACTCAGGAATTTCATCTTCATGATCTCCCATCATGTGTGAATCAATGTGAGAAGTAGTTTGCCTGGATTGTCTATTTCTCTCTCCTAAAGGAGGACGAGATGTAGAAGGAAAAAGTCTTGCTAAATGATAAGAATGGCAAGGTGCGACACCCGAATCCACAATGACTCAAAAAATGAAAAAGAATCTCTAATTACGCAAACCCTAAGCAAGATAACATGCACAGAGCATACACCAATATAATCTAAAGCCAATCACAAGCAAACAAGGGTAGGATATGTGAGCTCCCGAATGAAGTAGGTATGTCTCACCTAGGAGAGGCTTGAGACTCCCATACACAACAAGCAAAGGTTTGTAACCAATTATTGTGGCCCTCAGCTTCAATGCATATAGCGACTGTGCTGTCCGACCCCAACCTGGCTTGGACACTTGCAGAATAACCCCTGCAAAGTACCCCCTCGATAACCTAGGTAAGGCAACTAAGGTCACCTCAATATAATCAATGCTCAGGTGGACAGTCGCAGGAAGGATTGACCGTATGGGTAGGGTAGCAAAGCCCAAAAGTTTCAAAAGAGCCCCCAGATACGAATACAATCCTGGAAATATCTCCAGTGCTACTCAATTATGACTAGGGGTCATCCCAATCAATAACCGCTCACACTGCCTCGTGCTTAAATCCCTTGTAAGGGGAGGAGCCTGAGAAACACTAATTATACCAAGGAATTTCACACTCTCACCTGGACAGACACATACATGTTGTTATTTAGTGGTCTTGGATAATTTATTCACAATGAACTATTCCAAGACCCTAAAACCTAATCTTGGTGGTGTACCCTATCAAAGAAAATAGTGTAATCCATTTTAATTAAGCGTTGATTTTATTTGGCTTTATTACTCAAAAACAGTAGATGACTGTGCAACCAATGGTGTTATGATGCAACATGAAGTAAAATGCGCACCTAACCATCAATGCAAATGTATTGTGTCGAATGAAAAATAGGGCATGCTACTACATGAAGTGAAAAAATTTCTTCAAATGACAAATGCAATCATTCCTATATGAAAGCTTGACTAATACTTCTCTAAGCAAACCTAGTGCAAGTACCATGCAAAGTGAAAAGTGCAATGCATAATGATGCAAAGAAGCAAATATTTTTGGATTTTTTGAATAAAAATGAGATAGCAAAGCAAAAGAATAATTCTACCACCCCCAGACTCTGTAAGCACAATCAAATATCACTCACGCAAAGTACTAAGGTAAAAGAACTCTAATGCACTAATCCCAAAACAAAAAATAAAAAATGCAATGAAAAGAACATTCTTAAAAAACAATTTACCCTAAAAAAGGTGTCTCTGGTTAGAAACAGAGGTGTATACAGACTCTAGCAGTATCAAAGGAGACTCATCAATCATCAAAATTCACCTAGCAATAATCAATCTTCCTCTAAAAGGCAAAACTCAGGGCATACGCAACTATATGCAGAAAACCCGCGTATGTACACGGAGATAGCAGTCAAAACCGTGTGTATACGCGACTGTGAGTTAAAAACTTGTGTATAAAAATGAAGGAAAGCAGATAAGCTGAGACAAAATTCACACCAATCATACACTACCAGGTAAACATTCCCCCAGGATTGACTTAGAAACAGATAAATCAGAGCAATTCAAGAACATTGAATGACGATAAAAACCCCCAAAGGATAATTACTAGGAACTCCCTAGCGGAGTCTCCAATTCTATTACGGAGAGAAATTCCTATGGCTTGGGGTACCACAATAGACAGCTTGACTCCAGAAATCAATCCTTTCCTATATGCAAGAGAAACCAAATATCTAACACTAAAGGATCTTGGTTCGTACCTTATTCTAGACGGTTGATGTAGATCCCTGTTGAGCTTTCCAACTCCAGCTTGACTTGATAAATTGCTTCCTCAACATTCAATAAACAAGACAAGCATGCTATATATAATCGTGTTAGACCTACTCTAGCATATATAATCAATAACATATAAGCATTTGAAATCATCCATGGATCAAATATTCATTCAAATACACATTATTGGACAGGAAAATATATTTCTACTAATATAAAATAGAGATTACAATAGAGACAACCTCTGTCGGCACATCTGCGAATTGGAGAAACTGAGTCCTCCACTTGGGCCTCCACCACTTCAATCCTCCATTTCTTGATAGAAATCTCACAAACAAAAGGAAAGCTTGGGAAGAACACAAAAGCGCTCCAAGGGAAAAAGGGATGTAGACTCAAGTATAAGCTCTGACAACAATGGACTATAGTTCTCTTGCTCTCAATTCCTCATGCCTTCAATGTATCCAAAGGGTTCCTTATATAGCTCTTCAATGGGGTAATGAAAGGTCGAATCCGAGCGATCTCAAGGCATATGGAAGGCCAGGAGACAAGTGAGTCGGATCCACATTAAGGAAAACTCCAAAATAATTTGGCCTTTTGCACACATCCGGATGTACACAATTTTAGGGGTCAAACCCGCGTATATATGCGAGAAAGGGTTTAAAAGTTGCGTATGGCAATTTTTGCATGTTTTTAGGGATAATCTTGGAAACATCAAAGGTACAAAAATGTTCCACGGGTTCTAAGGAGTCTGCAGAGGGACAGGGAAGGCCATAAAAATGTGATTCACCATGTGTGGTAAAATCAGCTATAACAGAGGGAATAATGCTTGATAGTGTCACTGATTCGTGGATTTTATGAGCCCAAACTAGTACATGCTCAATTGGTGTTTTCATGTTTAGAGAATCTAAAAACTCTAAAGAAGACTCCAGGGGGGTCCTTTTTCATCTAATTTAGACTCCTGAGGCCGGAAAAGTATAAAACATACCACAGAAGAACTCTCTTAACTTCCGTATAAGAAAAGGTGAACCTTTTTCGTACTTAGTCAGGGAGGTCCGAAAAAGGTTAAGTTACCACCTACCCAAAGCTCCTTCAAGAGAAACATATAGCTTGAGTTTTACGAGTGTGAAGGAAAGAAAGATCACTCAGAAAGATCCATTTGAGTGCGAGAAATGGGGCTTACAACAAAAAACTCAATGCTTTGTTCTTAGTGTTTAATGAGCATGACAAAGACATAAAGTACACTCAGAATCTTTTTCATGTTTAGGTCCGGAGCACAAAAAATAGAAAACTGAGCTCAAACTGGGTGTTTCTTTTCCATAAATTTAGTCCCTCAGGTCCGAAAAAGTGATAAACCTGTACCTAAGAATACTCTTTTCAATTTCGAAGAAAAGAGAGTGATCCTTTCTCGTATTAGTCCACATGGTCTGAGAAAGTGATAACCTACCACCAACGTGGATGCACATTCATGTATTCTTAACGAGATTGAACGGACAATTTAACTCGGTAGTCAAGTCTATTTTTAAGGAGTCAGACCTGGGCCTAAAGAAAATCCATAAGGGAGGGGAGTCCTATAAAGGGATAGCTTGTAAAAAGAGACCAAAATGAGGCTCAATTTGATGTGAAAAATAGCTACAAAGACTCCCCTGTACCTAAGATAGTTGCAGCATGAGTATCGAAAGACAAAATAGGTTCTAAATGGGGGTACTCATGAGAGGTAGGCCCTATCCACGGAATAACAATGGTAAAGACAAGGAGCTAATGGTTAAAAATACCATAGTCTGTGGTCAAAATGTTAGTTGCTATGTTTAAGATGGAATAGGTATAAATGCAGAATGCATGTGAAACAACAAAAAACCATCCTATATGAGCAAAAAACATCTTAAAACGATGATAAACCTGTTACAAGGCAAAAAGATATGGTATTAGTTTTATAAATTATGAACTATAGGGAAAAAACCCACTTGAAAAGTAAATTTTCTATAAGTAGTTCTAAACTCAAATAAAAACTCACCATTTGGATATTTAGCCATAAAAGACAAGTTTTCACCTCTACCTTCAATTGCTCGGTGTGGACAATCCGATGGACCATTTCCAAATCCGTAAGTGTCAGGTAAGAAATTATCAAAATTAGGCCCTAATTTTATGTTCTTAAGCGTCCTAAGCAAAGCAACACTGTATATGTGGGTTTTCTATATTGAAAGTCGTGTACATGCTTTCTGTACGGGGGTTTCCTGAAGGACAGTCATGTATAGTATGCGACATGCCTAAATAGACAGTTGCATATGCTGCGTGAGGTAGAAGAAAAGCATATAGAGTCAAAATTTTGAAATTTTATATGAAACTAAAGCTTTGCAATTGCTTGTGTACTAGGTTGAAAGATGGTGCTGGAGTGAAGGGAGCATGAACATGAAGATATGGACCAAGAAGCACTCCAAAATTCCCCACTATGAATGTTTTACGTTCAAGTGGGTTGTTAATTTTTTTTTGTACCTCACCTATGCGGGCCAATGTCCGCCTCTTAGAGTTCCTGATAAATTACTGGGATCATGACTTGGGCATGTTTGACCTTCAAGGTGAGTCCTTGGATGTTACTTCAGAGGATATCTATTTCATTATCAATCTATCACAACGGGGAGCTTTGGTAAACTTGGAAGGCACCGACCGAGGTGGTGACCCTCTAAGTGTCCAAAACTACATTGATATATATTGCGCACCAGGCACACAAAAGAGGGGTATTTGCATCCCTATTGTGCACATACGTGATCTTCCTCTATAGGTATTGAAAAGTAAAATAGTGAGGGTTTCAAGGTCATCTTTGCTTCACCTTGCAACATAGCAGTGCATTGCATGTAGGGGGGCCTATATTATTGGTGCTCAGGAGTGATCCCAATTATGAGAAAACAGCTCTCTGACTGCAAGAGAGGTAGGAGGAAGAATTTTGGATATTCTAGCATACTAGTAGCCTTCTTCTTTGATAAAGTGCCGGGATTGAGCCCTGCAGTACCCTTGCCAGTTTGTTCTCCTCATTATCCTAGGCTGAGTAGATGGGGAGATATCTTCCTCCACCAGGGAGGTGGTGGCTCAGTGCAGAGTGTCTATGATGACGACTTCTACTTTTGGTGGGAGCAACAATTGCCGGCACTGGAGTAGTTTCCATATGCTAGAATGGATTTTCGGGGTGATGTAGACCTCGTCCTCCCTCCAGGAGGAGCACGGGGAGAGTTTGTTATTTTTTATTTTCAAATTTTAAGATTTTTATGATTTTTAAAATATAGAGATATATACATATGTATAAGAGTTCTAATCCTATTAAAATGTCAAATGCATATATTGGACCAGTCCACCCTGAAGGGCATCCATGCATGTATGTGCGTCCTGTCTTGGGAGAAGACCAGGGGCTGATTTGGGTTCTGGAGGGGAAGCTGGCTAGGCTTACCCAGAGAGTACCCACCTTACGGATTGAGCACATCCCAGCCATCATGCAGGAGTTCGTGGTTGGTGTATCACCTATCTGGATATGCCTTTTGAGGTGGGTATCCAGAGTAGTATTAGTATACATAGATGCTATTGAGGCTGCTGAAGCCGAATAGGATGAAGAAGCTAGAGTACAGGGTGACCGGGGTGGTCCAAGTGACCAGGGTGATCTAGCTTAGATCTGGGGCATTTGATGGACTTTGATCCATATTTTGTATATTTTTTTTATATTATACAGTTATGACTGGATCTGAGGACCAGAGACTCGACCTATCTATATGAATAGATATTCACACACATATATATTTTTTGCCGGTTTATTTACAATTTTTTTTTATGTGTTTGCTGTATACTTTTATGGAAAATGTGTTAAATGTCAATCCAAGATGTAATTAGCATATGCATCAGTTAATGAATTTTGATTCCTTGGAATATGATTGAATGTAATGAACTCAAAATGTCTTTCCAATAACCTAACTTGCATGAACTAACGCAATAGAATAGGGTTCCGCACTTGATAATCCCAATTGAGCTGGGAAACAACCAGTTGAGAGTCCAGTCAGACTTCCAACTGAGTGATACCACATGACAAAGCATCCCATAGAAGCTCAATGACGACCCTATATTCAGCCACATTATTGGAAGCAAGACCTAAACAAGCGCCTCCTGAGGAAACTAGCTATCCTGAGGGCAAATAAATGACCCATGCAGCCGAAGCTAAATTACAAGTGTGGCGACTGGCGCCATCAGGGAAACCTACAAACCTCTTGGAAGACATATAAAACAACCAGCAGATGGTATAAAAAACACAAACTAACAAACTAATGTACATAAAAACACATACAATAAAATACAAGAAAATGTGCTAAGCCTAAGCATAGTAATTTTTCAGGTAGAGCCCATTTCTAGGCTCAGCCAGCTTATTCCCATAGAAATCTATCTATTCATATGAACATTTCTTTAATACTTTTGACACGATATAAGGTCCTAACCACATAGACCTGAAATTTCTTGCCCCCAAGGGTTTTTTGTCTTGGTCCCAGAGAAAAACAAGTTCTCCCCCAGAGAAAATTCAAGGCTTGATCGATTTATCATATTGGCTTTTGACCCTATTTTTATGAGCTTGGTTTGTTGTCAGCACATCTCTACGCTGTTCATCAAAGTGTTCTAAATGTAATAGATGTTCTTCAAGATCAGTTGTATCTGGTAACACATGAATAGTAATTTTTAAAGACGGGATTTCACATTCAATCGAGGTAACAACTTCCACTCCATGGACGAGTTGGAAGGGGGAGAAACCCATAGAAGTTTTTACATTGGTTCGATATGTCCAAACAGCAAGGTATAGCATGATATGCCAGCTTGAATGGGATACATTAATAGTACGTTTGAGGATAGTTTTCAAAGTTTTATTAACAGCCTCGACCTGACCATTGGCTTGAGGATAGAACAAGGATGAATGTTCCTGTCTAAATCCTAGCATAGTGGTCAGTTCCATCATCATGCTATTTTGAAAATGACTACCATGGTCAGTGACAATCACTTTGGGTATACCAAATCGTGCTATAATTTGATTGAACACGAAAAAAGCTGTAGTTTCCTCGTCAGCTCTAAAGGTGGGCATTGCCTCTTCCCATTTCGTAAAATAGTCCACAGTGACAATGATATATTTATGCCCCCCAGTCGAGGCTGGGTTACACATCATGTAATCAATCCCCCAGTTCATGAAGGGGCCCACCAAGATAACGGAAAATAATGGAGTGGGATGTGACTGCATTTTCCTGGTATAAAGCTAACAAGGATGACAATGCTTCACTGCTTTTACACAATCTTTAAAGATTGTGGGCTAGAAATAACCGGCACGTAATATTTTTTGGGCCGTTGCTAACCCAGATAAATGACCCCCACACGCTCCACTATGGGCATCATTTAGGACAATCTCTGCTTCCTTATGGGTCAGACATCGACGCAAAATGGAATCTACCCCTCTACGATATAAAGTATCTCCTATGATGAGGTATTTATTGGCATGTAGGCATAGTTTACGTCGTTCTTCCTGCAAGAAAGCTGCAGGATACTTCAAATTCTAGAGATAGATAAGTATATCTCTAGACCAGGGATCAAAGGTGGAAATCAAAATGATGTGCTCATCTGGGAATGAGTCTTCTTTAATAGATACATCTTCATCTACTGAAAATTCTGCAATAAGCTCACCAAAAACTAAGGATTTTTTGGATTTGGCAGACTGAAAATCCAAGTCAAACTCTTGGAGAATGACTATCCATTTGTTGAATTTGCCTCCATCTATCCATCGGGACAAAACATACTGAAAAGGATTAACATCTGCCACTACTATTGTAGTCCTTAGTAAGATGTAGTGACGTAACCTCTAAACAGCATAAACAGCTGCTAAGGCCAACTTGTCGACGAGGGAGTACATCAGTTCAGGTCCGGCTAAAGCACAACTAAGATAGTAAATTACATGCTCTCGAAGCCTATCATCCTCCTGGATTAGGACCACCCCTATGGTCGACTCATATGCGACCAGATACAATATAAAATCCCTAGAGTAATCTAGTGGACGCAATAATGGTGCTGACAACAAAGCTTTTTTCATTGCCTCGAATGCGCGTTGTGCAATTTCATCCCATACAAATGGGGTGTCATGTTTTACCAGGCGCATGAAACCCTTAGTAATATTATCATAGTTTACAATGAAACGTCGAAGAAAATTGGACTTTCCCTGTAGGCTCTGAAGTTGCTTGATAGAACGAGGAGGAGGCAGATTTACAATGGCCTCAACTTTTAACGGATCCACCTGAATACCTCTATTAGAAACAATGAATCTGAGCAATCTCCCTGACTCGACACAGAACACACACTTGTGGGGATTCAAGTGAATTTTATAGTATCTGCATCGTTCAAATATCAAATACAGGTGATCTGGATGGTCAATCCTCTTATGAGAATTTGCAAGTAGATCATCAAGGTAAGGTTTGACAATGGCATTGATATAATGGAAGGAAAAATTCATTACCTGCTGAAAGGTTTCCCCAGTATTTTTCAATCCAAAGGGCATTTTTTTGTACGCGAAGGTACCCCAAGGACAAATGAAAGCAGTTTTATGTTGGTCTTTCGGTTTTATTTGAATTTGATTATATCCGGAGAAACCATCCATAAACTAAAAAACTTCACTTCTCACGCAAGCATCAATAATTTAGTCTATAAATGGTGTGGGATAGTTGTCCTTAGGATAGGATTTGTTTAAATCTCTAAATTGAGTACATACGTGTATGGTCCCTTACTTCTTATCAACAGGAACAGGGTTAGATACCCATTCTGTCAAAGCTATGGGATAAATAAAACCGACTTTTAGCAGTTTTTCCACTTCAACCTTCACTGCCGCCGCTTTATGCAGGTTAACATGTCTCAAATTTTTTCGAAAAAGTTTAGCATCAGGGTGTGTTCGGATCTTGTGCTCGACTATAGATGGATCAATGCCTGGCATCTCCTCATATGACCAAGCAAAAACGTCATGAAACTCCTTAAACAAGGCGGTATAAATGGAAATCTCCTCAGGAGAGCAGTTTGTGCCAATATGTATATTTTCCACAATGTCGGGTTTTATAGAGATGTTGATAGGGATGGTAGTAGAAATATTTTCCATATTCCCCTCAACAAACATTCCTTCCTTGGGTAAGTGATTAACGGGCGTATCAACATCATCTGTCAGTCTCACATGAAACTCTTGATGCTCTATCCTGCTTAGCTATGGGAGAAAATAGGATCGATGGTGAATATGTTCACAGATCTTCATCAGAAGGTCCGCACATGTCTTCTAGAATGGATTCATCAGAAGGTAAAACCATATCTAAACAATCCATCGAATGCAAAGAGTTTTCTGCCCAAGCAGGAAAATAGACTTCTTCCAATTCCTCTGAGATTGAGGGTGGACCCAGAATGGGATCAATAGTGGTCTGTGTGATAGCTTGATAAGCTACTTCCACTCCTGATAGGGGCACTTAAGGTTCATTGTGGGTAGGGAGAACCCAAGGATCAGTCCTATCAACAACCATAGTAATGGACTTTATCACACTAGAAGAACCTATATAATTAGGAGGAGCTAGAAGATCGAATGTGCCCATCAGTGATGTGTGTGGGGGTCATTTATCTGGGTTAGCAATGGCCCAAAAAATATTACGTGCCGATTATTTCTGTCCCACAATATTTAAAGATTATGTCGAAGCAGTGGAGCGCTGTCATCCTTGTCATCTTTATACCAGGAAAATGCGGTCACATCCCGCTCTATTATTTCCCATTATCTCGATGGGTCCCTTCATGTGAGAACCAAGTGAGAATCTGACTTCATGGCTAGGTAGCTAGTTCATTAGGAAACATTCCTATTTCCTACCCCAGTGCAACCCTTACACCTTGATATGCTTTTAGTAATATTTCAAATTTCTTTTACCCTTCAATCTCTGTCATTACTCACTGGTCTCTGCTTCTTCTATGATCTAGACCACATAGAATATTTCTCTCACTCATCCCTCTATGTATAAATACATTCACTTTTCCTGTGGACGCATCTCTTCACCATTGCACCATTTCATTCTTTGATCACGCCTCTCCGGGAGAAGTAAATTCCTCATTGTAACACTAAGTCGTCGAGTCATCCACCTCCGTCATGATTCTTTAAAAGAATTAAAACAATTCCATGTTAATCAATTTACTGTTTAATCTTCCAGTCGTGACCTTCCATAATCTTCATTTCTGCAACCATTCTGAGCCGTTGATTTTATATCGGTATTTTTCCTGATCGTAGATCTAATGTTAGGATGCAGTATGCAGATTGAAAAACTGTGACATTTCTTAAAGTTTATTTCCACACTCATATTTGCACATCAATCATTCCACATCATCGATCTCCTTCAAGATATCCCTGATCGTCGATCTCCCAGACTACAGGCTGCAGAACTGTGACATTTCCTAAGGTATTTTCGTGATTCTCCTCTTTCTACTTTCCACCTTCCACTTTCTGCCTTCTGCATTTCACTGGCAAACTTCGGGTTGCGGAACTGTGACATTTCCCAAAGTATTTTCATGATTCTCTGCCTTCCTCTTTCCGCCTTTTTCTTTCCTCCTTCCACATTCCACTGGAAGACTTTGGGTTGCGAAAACCCATGTTATTCTAGAAGTTTATTTTTTATCTTCCACATTCCTCCTTCCTCTTTCTGCTAGAGGACATAGGGTCATGAAAACTCATATTATACTAGACCTTGATTCACATCTTCCGCATTCCACTTTCCACCTTCCTTCTGAACCATTGATTTCTTTGTGGATTCACTTTTGACGTTTATTTATGATCTAATGTGGATTGCGGACCTTCCTTTTACTTTGTTTTAACACTTAGCCATTTTTTAATCTCAACATGCAAACTAACATTTTTCTTTGTTTTGGCAGGTTGATAATTCACACGTGTGAGAGCCAAGTGAGAATATGACTTCATGGCTAGGTAGCCAGTTCACTAGGAAACATGCCTAGTTCTTCTGGTGATATTATCATCACACAGATAAAACTTGGTGGACATTTCCAAATGCCTCTTTCAAACCTGTGAATTTGACACTAAGTCAAATTTCTATCTTTAGTACCTAAAGTACATTTTATTCATTTTGGCAGACTGGTATTTTCCTTATCTAATCACCATAAGGGAAACCAAGAGAAAGGTTAGAAATCCATTTCAATAGTGAAAAATACCATATCACCTTTAAATCTTACTAACAAACACACAACCTCTGGCAGGCATTTGGTCCAATCTGCCTATGACATTGTTTTGGCAGGTCCATAACTTTTCCTTCAAATTCTTCCAAGATAATATGAAAACATGGTCAGGTAGAAAAAACATCATTCTACAAGACCCCTATGTGCTTCAGGAATTTAATCTAACCCATGATTTAGGACGGGCATCCTTCTAAGGCTACTTAGCCATGTTTTGGAAGACCTAGAAATTTCTCCTCAAAAGTGATGAGGCAAAACTGATACCATGAATAGATATCCACTATAACAAGCCATATCCTAGTACCATGGTGCAATAATTTTAGTCAAACCATGGATTATGTCCGACATTCTCTTAAACCCTCTTAGACCAATTTTGACTATTTATTCCATACTTAGTCAATTTCCTGATTTTCAGTGTCACCAATTTGCCATATTTCTCCAGAATGATGTCATAATGCAATAATGATTTCAAATTAATGCCACATCCTCAACTATTCCATGCCATACCATAATATCTTCCATATCATCATCCATGCCATGCCATGTCATCATATCTCATATCATCATCCATGCCATGTCATCACTACCTTTGTCTTTCACTGAGTTTGTCCTGCGATTGTATCCTTGGTTATTCCTTTGTAATTACTGAATTCCTTTGACATCAATGATGATCCAAGCAATGGATCCTTTTTCTTTAACTAATTTCATATATCTACCATGTCTATTGGTTATTTCTTTGTCATTCATGAACTCCTTTGACATCAATGATGATCCATGTAATGGATCCTTTGTATTTAACTGATTTCATCCTTCTACCATGTCTATTGGTTATTCCTTTGTCATTCTTGAACTCCTTTGACATCATTGACAACTATATTCTCAACAGCATACCCTGCAATAGTAGAAGAGGTTAAGTCAAAATTTTAAAATATTTACTAAACCCTTCTTTTTCAATCTTATTTGAAGTAGGAAATATACATTAAACTGGAGATACAACCTAATTTATGTTTCTCATTATCACTTTCAAATTATTAACAGTGGAACAAATTCTACAAGCTAGTCTTCTACGACAATATATATGCCAACATGTGAAAGTGGGAAACTAAAATCTAAAGTTCAGACTAAATGAAATCCAAATGAAACCTTTAAAGTAAGAGCAGCAACATATACCAAATATAAATAGATAAAATGTGAAATAAATATGTAATACCGCATATAGACCTCTAACACCTTCCTTTGCAAGAATACAACGCACAACATCAGGAGCATTGGAAAACTTCCCTGTTTGCATCCTTTTCTTGACAACCTGAATTATGTAGTCAATTTTAATTGAAAGGACAACGCCAAATAAACCGCCTTAAATGTTGATAATGAATGCTTAACATGATCAAAATTATGTAATAATCATTTTTCTATACCTCTGTTGGCACTCGATCAAGAGAAGTCGTTGCACCTCCAACAACACCTTCTAACTATATAAAGGATTAAGAATAAATAAGCAACATTTACTACTATCAGACGTAGGGACAAATTGTCAAATTTTCTCATGACACCAAGTTTATCAAATAAAAGAGTAAAGATATAAAATTAAAAAAAGAAGCCAGTTTTCTTATTTCAAGTAGTACGTGTTTAAGCAAATAACATGATTCTTATTCCAGTTCTCATTAATGAAATTACGACCATAGATTATTCTGTTATTAATTTTACTTATAAATGTTCACTACCCTGTTAGTTTTTCAACATTCAAGCTAGCATTATGTTAGGATCTTTAACTGAGAGAATAACAAGTACATCAATCAAACACAAGAGATAATGAACACAGTGTTTTTCATCGGGGAAACCATAAATGGAGAAAACCCCGCAACTTCCTCAGAGATAGAAACAACACAAAAGGTAAAACCCCAAAATAGTAAGATGCACTCCTGACAGCAGTAACCTTCTTCTCTTGTAGCCCCAATGTCTTCTCCTTCCTCAACTATGCGCTACACTTGAGTGTGTGTGTGATGTGTGCTAAATAGAGAGTCCAACTCTCTATTTATACTAATCCCGACATGAATAAAACCCTACTAGGGCCGA
The DNA here is from genome assembly GCA_001517045.1 of Pseudotsuga menziesii. Classification (NCBI taxonomy): domain Eukaryota; kingdom Viridiplantae; phylum Streptophyta; class Pinopsida; order Pinales; family Pinaceae; genus Pseudotsuga; species Pseudotsuga menziesii. The sequence goes on from LPNX011130493.1 coordinate 1,177,093, forward strand.
CCTCTACTTGGAGAGTCTAATAACCCTAGTGCCCTGGAACTGTGGGGACTTTAACCCTTAGACAATCGGAGGGTTACCCACAATGACTTAACATGACTTGTTTACATTATTTATTCTCCCGATCGAAACATCGGGGTATGACATAACATGATAACATCCTGGAATAAACATCGAGTAACAATAGATAAGAAATACAAGTGAATACATTATGAAGTTAAAATTACATCAACACTCCCTCTTAACTAGGAAGGTATTCTCTCGACACAATTTTCATCACTAGTCTTCATCTCTAGATCTTCTCCTCATCTACATCTTCAAGTCATCTTCATCTTCAAGTCATCTTCATCTTCAAATCATCTTCATCTGGATTTGGATCATCTCTCGATCTGGATCATACTGGGTCTGGATCATCACTAGACATCATCACTGGATCTGGATCATCACTCCATCTAGATCATCACTAGACATCATCACTGGATCTGGATCATCATCACTGGATCATACTCGATCTGGGTCATCACTGGACATCATTACTGGATCTAGATCATCACTCGATCTGGATCATCGTCATGTGTGCTATATCATGATTCTTCTCATCATAGGAAGTTCTATAGAGCCAGCCTTCTATCATGCTGGTTGTAGGCCTAGCCATCATGTAGGTCTTCTTCAGCGCTTATATCTGACCTACTCTTCAAAATGGCCCACCCTGCACTTACATCTAACCTACTCGTCAGAAAGGCATCCCCAACACTCACATCTGATCATGTAGAAGCCTACAATCACATCAGAAAGGCCTAGCACTCACATTCACCAGCATGATAGGACATTACTATCATCTGTGAAAAAGATTCAACACTTATATCTGACCTGGTAGGAACCAAATCCTACACCCTCATTAGAAAGGCTTGCACTCACATCTGACCTAGTAGGAACTAAATCCTACACCCTCACCAAAATGGCCCCCAGTCCCAGACTGACCTACTTGGTAATGGACCAGGTGCCTCCATTCTACCAGAGAATGGTAGTTTCCCTTATATCTGACCTGGTAGGAACCAAATCCTACACCCTCACTAGAATGGCATGCACTCACATCTAACCTGGTAGGAACCAAATCCTACACCCTCGCCAGGATGGCCCCTAGTCCCAGACTGAGCTACTTGGTAATGGACCAGGTGCCTCCACTCTCCCGAAGAGTGGAAGTTTCCCTTACATATGACCTACTCGTTAGAATGGCCAGCACTCATATCTGACATGGAAGGAACTTAATCCTTTAGCCATAACAAAATGGCTCAACCCTTATATCTGACCTACTCATAAGAATGGCTATGGATCTCAGCACTCATATCTGACATGGAAGGAACCAAATCCTCTCACCATGACAGAATGGCTTAGCCCTTACATCTGACCTTCTCGTCAGAATGGCTTCCAGACTCGTCACTTCCCTTTGGAAGGGACCTCGATCTGGAGAACACCAAGATTCTCCCTAAAGTACTCAAACTTCACTTTGGCCAATGGCTTCATCAACACATCAGCTATCTGATTGTCTGTCACAACATACTGGAGCTTCACTGCTCCCCTCTGCACCATATCCCTGATATAGTGATACTTGATCTCGATATGCCTTGACTTGTCATGGAACACTGGATTCTCTGACAACTTCACACAACTCTGGTTGTCACAATGTATAGAAGTAGCATCCAACTGGAGATCAAATAAATTAGATAGTAGCTTCCTCAACCATACTACCTCACAACTAGCTGGACAAGCTGCGACATACTCTGCTTCAGCTGTACTCAGTGCCACACAGGATTTCTTCTTGCTAAACCAAGAGATCACACCTGATCCCATACTGAAGCAACACCCTAAAGTGCTCTTCCTATCGATGGCACTGCCTACCCAATCTGAATCAACATAACCCTCCAGGTTAATATTCTAATTTGCATCGTATTTGAGCCCATAATCAACTGTACCCCTCAGGTACCTTAGAATATGCTTTGTAGCAATCAAGTGAACATTTCTCGGATCTCTCAAGAACTAGCTCAAGGTATTCACAACAAAGCAAATGTTTAGTCTCGTGTTCGTCAAGTACATCGATGACCCAATCATCTGATGATACATCGTAGCATCAATCAACTTTGATGAATCATCACTTAATAGCTTTAGGTTCGATGCCATATGTGTGGCCATAGCCTTACAGTCCATCATCCCAAACCTCTTCAGGATCTCTACCGCATACTTCCCTTGTCCAAGGAAGATTCCATCTACACTCTGCCACACCTGCATACCTAGAAGATAATGCATCATACCCAAGTCCTTCATTTCGAACTCGGTAGCAAGATTTCTCTTTGTATCAGCAATCAACCCATCCATACCTATCACAAACAGATCATCTACATATAGTAGAAGCATCATTGGGTTGCCATATTCAACCTTGTAGTAAAGGTTGGAATCTGTGTTACTCTTAGTAAATCCCAAATTGGATAGAAAGCTGTCAATTCTTCTGTACCATGTCCTGGGTACCTATTTCAAACCATAAAGGGATTTCTTCAATCTGCACACATGAGAATCCCTGTCATGTGTCTCAAAACCGAGTGGTTGTTCTACATACACTTCCTCTTCCACTACACCATTCAAGAAGGCAGTCTTGACATCCATCTGGTGTATCTTCCATTTCATTACTACAGCCAGAGCAAGTACTGATTTGATGGAAGTGTATCTAGCTACAGGTGCAAAGGATTCTTCATAATCTATTCCTTCTTTCTGAGAGAAACCCCAAGCTACAAATCTTGCCTTATATTTTTCAATGCTACCGTCTGCAGCATGTTTGATCTTGTAGATCCATTTGGAAGTTACAATTGACTTCCCATCCGGTCTTGGGACAACAAACCAAACATCATTCTTCATGATCGTTTGGTATTCTTCGATCATATCATCCTTCCATTCTTTCTTTTCTACTGCTTCTTCATAACTGGAAGGTTCTTTATCAATGAAATCACATAGTAAAGCTACATACCCGGAGCAGGATCTAGTCCTCTTTCTTTCTCTGTGATTCTCTTTTGGAGCCCCATATCTTTCCTCACCTTGGATAAGTTCTTGTACCCAAGCAGGTTTCCTCTTATGATAATTCTTCTCCAGAGGTGGATCTATAGGTCTTTGTGGTTCTTCAAATTATTTTGCTTCTTCGTTCATGGTAGTATCATGAACTCTGGGTGCTTCTGCTTCTTCAGGTTTTTCAGGAGGTCTCTTTCTGGATTTGTTGTAAGCTGTGTCTTCATCAAATGTCACATCCCTACTGATGTCAATATTCTTATTTCCTGGGAAACATATTCTATAAGCCTTCGAGCTTTCAGAGTATCCCACAAATATACCCTTCTTTCCTAAAGGATTTAATTTAGTCCTTTTCTCTTTTGGAATGTGTATGTATACTGGACAACCGGATATTTTGAGATGGCTGAATTTTGGTTTCTTTCCAGAGAAGACTTCTTCAAGAGGCTTGTTCTTGAGTACTCTATGTGGAGTACGGTTCTGTACATCCACCGCTGTTCTGGTAGCTTCTGCCCAAAGATGCATAGGAAGGTCTTGATCATGAAACATTGCTCTTGCAACTTCCATGATAGTTCTATTCTTCCTCTATGCAATCCCATTCTGTTGTGGATTGTAAGGAGTGGACAACTCCCTCTTAATCCCTGATTCTTTGCATAGCTATTTGAATTCATTTGAAGTGAATTCTCCGCCATTATCTGATTGAGCAGTCTTGATCTTCTCTTTAGTGTGGTTCTCGATCAAGGCTTTGATTTCCTTGAACTTGTTGAATACTTCATCTTTTTTCTTTATGAAGTAAACCCATGTCTTCCTAGAGAAATTATCAATGAAAGAAACATAATATGCATAGCCTCTTAGTGAATTTGATGACATAGGACCACATACATCAGAGTGGATGATTTCCATGATTCCTTTAGCTTTGATTTTGCTGCTTGGAAATGTCTTCTTTGTATTCTTTCCTTTCACACATCCTTTGTAGACCCCATCATGTTTTGCTTGGATTTCTGGAAGACCTTCAACAACTTTGTTTGCAATAGGTAGTGCTCTGTAATGCACACGTGCAAGTCTTCCATGCCAAAGTTCACTTGGCTCTACTATGTCATGGACCAAGGCTTGTTCTGGATGGCCCTTTAATTTTTACAATCCTCCTTCTTGTTCTCCAATCACTACCGCATCATCGATATTCTTTCCTTTTGGCCACATGATGACTTGACCATCTATGAATGCAACTTGCATTCCTTTTGCATCTAATGCCGATATGGAAAGGAGGTTCTTCTTAAGTCCTGGCACAAACAATACTTCTTTCATTGTTAGATACTTTCCAGAGTCTAGCTTATAGGAAGATTCCCCACTACCTTTTATTGGATATTAGTAGTCATGTCCTAGCTTCACCTTTTGAGGTGATTCATGTTCTGACAGTCTCACAAAGGATTTCTTGAATCCTATCATATGTTTGGAAGCCCCACTGTCTATAAGCCAATAATCACTTCCATGAGTAATGTTACCTATGAGAGGGGAGATCAAAACATATTCATCCTCGCTTGAAGAATATTCATTTTCATATCTGGTTCTTTTCTTGGATGGTTCATCATCCTCTGCAGCATGAGCATGATGTCTTCTTTTGTTGCTCCTCTTTATTAGTTTTTGTTTCTTAGGACAATTTCTTGCATAATGTCTTGCTTCATCACATGTATAACATATGATCCTAGATAAATATTTTCTAGTGTTATCTTTGTGAGAGTGCTTACCTCTGGAGTTATGAGATCTTCTTTTGGTTGACTTGGAATGTGATTTGGAGTGTACCGTGAGAGTTTGATCTTCACTTCCCATCTTTTCTTCTCGAGCTGCTATCCGAGCTTCTTCTTGAGAGCACTCTTCCCATATTCTACTGAACTTGACTAACTTCTTTCTAGCACAAATTCCTTAGATGAAAGAATCCCATGACCTAGGAAGGCCATTCAAGGTAGTCATCACAATCTTTGCATTTTCCACTTCTTCATCTACAACTTCTAGTTGTTCCTTGATCTGAGAAACTCTTGTGAAGTAAGAATAGATTGTTTTTGCATTCTGAATCTTCACATTCTTTAGTTGATTTCTCAGAGTCATCTTCCATTTTATGTTCTTCCCTTCAAACAATTTGGTTAGGGCATGAAACATAGCTTTAGGTGTCTTTAGAGAGGACACCTGTGGTATGAGATGGTCCTTGATAGAATCAGCAATGATTCTCTTTTCCATACCCAATTTCTTCTTATGCAAGGCCTTAGCCTCATCTCCCTCTAGAACTGGAACCTCCTCATGGATGAAGGAGTCCAACTCATTCTCTTCCAGGACCAGGGAGATCCTATACTTCCAAGCTTGGAATTTATCAGCTCCCTCAAGATTTTCATCAAGCTTGGTATGGTGAGACATCTTAACTGAGAACCTCAAATGGAAATACAAAATATTTTAGATCTTACCAGGTCAAGATGTCGGATCTGAAACTTGAGCTGAAATCCTGCAAAGTTGGTTCAAGAGAAAATTAGGGTTTTTCTTTTATGGAGTTCTATCCACCCAAATGCATTGAAATTTATCCCTAACTTTGATTTTGGGGAGGAGATCAATCTAGGACTGGGATCACTGAAAAATTCCTCTTGTGTAAAAAGCCCTAATTTTCAGCAGTAGTGACAGGTCCAAAACTGAAAAACCTCAGAAATGGATTCTGCTTCGACAGAAAGATGCGGGCTAAGGAGGAGAGTTATTCCACCTTAATTTTGCTGAAAATATATGGAGAGAGATCCACAAAGTAGGAATCCCTAGTTCCCACAGCTGCACAGTGTCTTCTTCTCAGGTTAGCTCTGATACCATGTTAGTTTTTCAACATTCAAGCTAGCATTATGTTAGGATCTTTAACTGAGAGAATAACAAGTACAGCAATCAAACACAAGAGACAATGATCACAGTGTTTTTCATTGGGGAAACCATAAATGGAGAAAACCTTGCAACTTCCTCAGAGATAGAATCAGCACAAAAGGTAAAAACCCCAAAACAGTAAGATGCACTCCCGACAGCAGTAATCTTCTTCTTGTCTATCCCCAGTGTCTTCTCCTTCCTCAACTATGCGCTACACTTGAGTGTGTGTGTGATGTGTGCTAAATAGAGAGTCCATCTCTCTATTTATACTAATCCTGACATGACTAAAACCCTACTAGGGCTGACCTCTACTTGGAGAGTCTAATAACCCTAATGCCCCAAAACTATGGGGACTTTAACCCTTAGACAATCGAAGGGTTACCCACAATGACTTGACATGACTTGTTTACATTATTGATTCTCCCAATCGGAACATCGGGGTATGACATAACATGATAAAATCCCAAAATAAACATTGGGTTACAATAGATAAGAAATACAAGTGAACACATTTCGAAGTTACAATTACATCAACATACCCATCTTAATAAAATTTAAATACATTTTAATGAATTTTATGTTTGAATATTATGTGATAAATCTAGTAGATGTAGATGCATTGCTTCATGTGAATGCAAATGCTGCTAAGGTGATTTCAGATGTTATCATAACTCGTCTCATTTATTTAATATGTTTCCAAAATTCTCACCCCACCTCAATTTCAACTAGTACGGTATGTATAATACGCACTAGGTTTCTCCACTTGTATATAGAAGACAAGAGGACTTATGTGATACTCCAAATTTTATGGGAAGTCACCTCAAAGATGAGATTTATATGAATGGTAACAACTTGATAATATAACCTCTTTTGAAAAAGAGTAGCCAATTTGTTGGAGCACAGCCCCACAAATACAGGAAAAGCTGCTATATCGGAAGAAGAATTCAAAGGAAACAGTACTCGAGCGGCCGAGAAGAGAGAGCTCAACTACTGCACTTAAGGAAGCGACGAAGACAGGAGGGCTCAACTACCCTCATAAAGTAAAAGGAGCAATGGGTCGAGGTATTGAAGACAAAGGATAGAAGAGGACTGTAGAGGAAGCGACGCCCATACCCATGATCAGCGCCGAGAAGCATGGAAGACTGTAGGAAGCTATGGTGTGATGGTAAGCGGCAGCCCACGGTACAGATGCATCGACTATCACATTTAGGGTTTTTGGGTTATTGTTGGGATAGGCTCACAGTGTTTTAACAGGGAAAGACCTTTGGGCCGCCTATATAAGCATGTGTTTTATATTGTAAACGGTTAGACAGTTGGGTAGCTATTCAGACAATTAGCTAGCTAGTCAGAGAGTCAGTTAGTTTGTTAGCTCATAGTCAGTTGTATTGTAAGACATTGAGAGTGAGTCGAGATATAGTTTTGTTATTCGGTCTGTAGTTATCTTACTATAACCAGTAGCTGGCTCCTTAAGCATGAATGTAACAATTCGTAGGGATTGAGAGAGAGAGGAAGAGTATATTGTAAGAAGGAAATATAAGAAGAAGAAGAGATCGAAGAGAGAAGGGCTCCCAGTTGTGTGTGTGGAGTTTCCCAGAAGATCTCAGGCTACATAATAGGTTGCAGCAGAACTGTGTTTACTCTCTCAAGATATAATATAAAAACCAGTTCCTGTGGACATAGCTTCCCCCCTGGAAGTGAACCACGTAAAACCCATGTGTTGTGCGACTGTTCATGTGATTGTGTTTTACCTGTTTGCTATCTGTTATCTGTTACATGAATGTTTCTTATCAGTTGATGAATGTATGTATGTTATGATTCAGTTTATAGCACATAGAAGGTTAACCGCAAGTTGAATGTATCAAGTATCCTGTATATGAGTTTATCAGTGCTTGATTCATGATAGTTGGCAGTTACAACGCTAAGTGACTCCAGTATATGAGTTCCGCGAGTTCAGTGTAGTTGATGTTAGCGTGTTAAACTGTATAGGTCTGAGTGAAGTGGTTTAACACCCTAGTGAAGGTTAACAGAGTTATTAGACCTAGGAGGGAGGTCACAGGACCTTGAGAGTTGATACGCATATTGAGCCTTATTATAGGACATATTACAGAGTAGAAAGGCGATATCGCATCATCTGGGGAGCTGCAGTGTGAGATATCACAGGGAAGGAGCTCAGTAGAAGAGTAAGTTTGTGCATTGTCATAGAAGTTGCGATGTGATAAGAGTCTGCTCCCTATCAACACTATCTAGAAGGAGGGATCGTCCTCGCAGAGAGATCCCACTGGATAAGAAGAGTCGCGAGACCCTAGGATGCTACAGAACCCGGTTGAAGACACCTGAGTCTTCAGCCACCCCATCTAAGATCACTTCGGGTGAGACTTCAGGCTGCTCTACGGTCTATCGCCAAAAGGGCCAGTGAGCTAGGGGTTTTGTTGGTACAGTAAAGTAAACCCCTCTGCCCAGTCAGAACCAACAAATGGTTACGTTGCCGGTTTTGAAAAAATTGAAGAGCTAATGTTATGTTGGAATCCTACTAAAGAAGAACTCAACCAGTGGGTTGGGTCAAAGGAAAGAGAATTTTCTGCGACAGAAAACAAGAGTCCTAGGCTCAGTACAGAGGACTGGTTACAAAAACATATCTTCACAGATCTGCATGAGATATTTTTTGCGACCTATGCAAACGAGATGTATGACTGGTTATCAAAGTTGATTAATAAGAATATATTCAAGAAGAAAAGAAACTTTTTTTGGACACCAGAGCTGATTCAGACCATGAGGAGCATAGACAATCCCATTTCACGAGTAGTAGACTTCTGGCTTGCAAGTTTGCTGGAAGGCTTCATTACCGAGTTTGCAGTTGATCAAAGAAAAAGTTTTAGTGAAGCCGAGAGTTACTTCTTCAAAGGATATCATGGTAAGTACTTGAACTCTTTAAATTCATCTATTAAGATGTTATTACATGAAAACGGAGTAATGGATATATTCTCAGATGAATAAGTTCAGTAAGTATAATGTCACAAGAGTTTGAGAGTGATTTTGATGAAATTGGATGTACACGTAGTGGTAAGAAATATAAAGTAGATTTCAGATCTTCCTTTGTAGAAGACAGTTCAGACCATACTAGAGAACAGAGCCAAAGTGATACAGAAAGACCAGTAGGGGGTATCCCTTACCACCCTTATACCCCACAGAAAATGACTGGGACTCAGAACAATCCCGCAGGAACTACATCTAGTAGTTCACACATAGTACACACTACAGTTACACTGCCAAGTGGTAGTAACACAGCAAATCAGAACCCACCACGTAGAAACAGAATGGGGGATGACATGAAGTTACCTACCTTTAAGGGTACAGGGGCAGAAGACCTAGAACAACATTGGTTCCTATGTGAAGCCATATGGACCATTAAACAGATCCAGGATGATAATACTAAACTTGTCCAGTTGGCCACTACACTTAGAGACAGAGCCTTAACATGGTATATGAAGTATACAATCGCACAGCCCAGAACACTCATACAAATCAGGACCGCCATGATCAAATAATTTAAGAAACCTAAGTCTGAGTCACAGTGTATCACAGAGCTTAAAGACATTAAACAGTTACCTACAGAGTCCGTATGAGACTTTGATCAGAAATTCAAAGCTCTTATAGACCAGGTTAGCTTTGAGTTTGCGCCAGAGAAGCATAAGGAATGGTTCATCGCAGCACTGCTCCCACATATCATACTTCCCCTCATGCAACAGAGAATCCGTACACAGGATGAAGCATTGGAGATGGCAATGAAACTAGAGGCTTCACCTCTAGCTGAGACTAGTACAGGTATGACAAACCTACAGAACCAGTTAGCCAATCTCACGTTACAGCTACATGAGATTAAGAAAGGGAAAGAAGTTGCACAAGAACTATGGTGTATAAAGTGTAAAGGATAGGGCCATACTAAAGATAAATATCCAGTATTTGTTGAATATTTAGCAAGTGGGGCTCCGAACCCCTTAATACAGACCCAAGGACCATGGTGTGAACTCTGCAAAACAAGAGGGCATAGACCACAGGAATGCCCTTTACTTTAGAAGTATGTACAAACCCCTAAGAACTTATATTGTAACTTCTGCAAGTCAGTAGGTCATGATGAACATAATTGCCAAGCTTATGATCTCATGATAGAGAGAAAGCATGACGTGTACAGAGTCCAGTCAGAGACACCAGGTCCAGCAGTAGGACTACATCATGAACCGGCTCATTATGGCCATGGTGGAGGATCCAGAGGACGAGGCCATGGAGGATTCTTTGGCCGTGATGGAGTCTTTGGCCGTGGCCGTGGACCAATCACTTGTTACAATTGTGGAATTGTTGGACATTATGCTAGGGACTGTCAGAACCCTAGTACGACATGTAAGTATTGCAAGTCCTATGATCACCCTATAGAAGAGTGTCTGATCTTGATAGCCAAGATTAGGGATCCTAAGCTAGCAGTAAACCAGAACATTCAGCTTATTGTTGCTGAGAAGAAAGAACCAGAACCTAGAGTCAATATAGTGACTCATAGCGGTGCTTCTACTAGTAGGACATCGCACGATGCAGAAAAGAATACAGGTACGGAGTGGGTGCGCAAAGCAACTAATAAATCAACACCACTTAACCTGCAGAAGAACAAAGAAACCTTTCAACAAGCAAAAACATTCTTTACTGAACCTACAGCATCAGGATCGCAGGTATTGCCTTGTAGGGGTGTACTGCAGCAAACACCTTGTGGCGTTAGTCCTGTGCAGATATCACAGGATACCACATCTGGAAGGTGCGAAGAGGATGAGTCGATAGGAAGTGTACAATCCTTCCTATGGAGCTGCTTGGAACTTGTACGAAATGAGAAAGCCATCGGAGAGCTTTAGCGCATCATAGATCAGTCTCATTTGTATTCTTCCGTGAACAGTGCGTAATGGGTTGTTCATAATATTATGGGCCATACAAGAATAGGAAGAGAGATGAGACTCACAGCGCAAATTGGAGAATTTGAAATGGATGAGGTAATCCTAGATTTAGGATCAGAGGTAAATGTTCTGACTAAGCAGACATGGGAACAGATGGGTAACCCTAAGTTAGCAAGATCACCTATCCATATGCAACTAGCCAATCAATAGAGGGTATCACCACTGGGTCTATTACCACAAGTACTAGTTGATATTGATGGAGTTCGCAGCTTTGCAGACTTTGAAGTCATAGAAATCATTGGCGATAGCAGACCGTACCCAGCTTTACTAGGTATTGATTGGGAAATTGATAACATGGCTGTTATCGACTTAAAGAAAAGACAAATGACCTTTGAGGATAATCATATCCGGGTCATCGCACCGTTGGATCCTTTCCAGGGTCCTCGCTACATTGAACCTATCAGAGCAGAGGAGGAGGTGCACAACATGGAAAGACTTTATCAGATGACTGCTAATCAGAGTGATTACATCAACCCTACCATAGAAGGAAATATCAGTTTGTGATGTGACAAATCATGCGCATCAGATCCGGAGGTTGGTTTAGAAAATTGGCAGAATAGACTTTACGAAGTCTCAGCTCGTAGATGTGCGTTTATGACTAAGTCACTGCGATGGATCGGTACAGATATTATTGACATTCCATCGTTTCATGGCTTAGCAGATGTCAATGAATTTTTACAGCAGTTTGAGAAAGAAATTCCTCAGGAGCAGAGGATGACAACTATGGACCTTGCAGTAAAACCCACACCTGCAAGATGGTGGCATGCACATAAAGAACATATCGCATCATGGGATGATCTTAAGAGACTGATGGCGATCATATTTTCTAATGATAAGGATCCTTTACAGTAGAAATACATAGGAGAGAGTGACCCCAGGTCACATATTCAGATTTGCAAACAGAGTTGGCCGGATATTCCAATGGATGAATGGGTTCACCTATTCATTCACACTTTAGACACAATTCCAAGGAATTGGTACACTGAGACAGAGTTGCGTAGAGGAACCATCACATGGCCACTTATGATAGACAAATTCCTACTCACTTTCACTTTTGAATCTGAGTATCCAAGCATTGATAAGGCTCTAGATGTAATAAAGACTAAGATATTTGACGATTGTACCCTATCAGTGCCTGCTCAACCTGATTGGGCCAGACAGTTGGAACATGCGCTATAATGTTACAACTTCACAGCAGAGCCAGATGATGAGGATGAGAATACTTGCAGTGTCAACATTCCCGAGTCAGAAGGGACTCGCAACGTTGATGGACTGAGACTAGAAATTCCCGCTATCACAGAACCTATCAAGATTAAAAAGATCAATATTGGCATAGAAACAGAACCAAAGTTTGCCTCTATTGGAGACTATTGGGATGATGAAACAGTAGGACACATCACATATATCTTACATGACTATCAGGACCTATTTCCCACTAAGTTCACAGAGATGAAGGGAATAGTAGGATATTTGGGAGTCATGCACATACCATTGAAAGAGGATGCTAGGCCAGTTAAGCAGCATCCATACAGATTGAATCATCGCTATAAAGAAAAATTTAAGGATGAAATTGATAAGATGCTAGCAGCAGGAATCATTGAACCTGTAGAAGAGAGCGAATGGGTTAGTCCCATGGTCGTGCAGGAAAAGAAAACCAAAGGAGAAATCAGGATTTGTGTCGATTTGCACAAACTCAACGACGCATCACTTCATGACCCATTTCTGACACCTTTTACTGATGAAGTTTTAGACAATGTGGGACGACAGGAGGTCTATTCCTTCACTAACGACTTTTCAGGCTATCACCAGATCGGAATCCATTCAGAGGATCGACATAAGACCACTTTTACGACAGAATGGGGCTCATTCCAGTACATGGTAATTCCCTTTGGTCATAAAAATGCACCAGCTATCTTTTCTAGTGTAGTAGTTGCTGTATTTAAGGAATACATCCATAAATTCTTAGAAATCTATTTTGATGATTGCACTATATTCGGATTAATCGACAAGCATATAGGAGATTTAAGGCTCATGTTAGAGAAATGTAGGCAATATTAGATTTCTCTTAACTTGAATAAATGTATATTCTATGCGCCATTTGGTATTTTGTTGGGTCATTTTGTTTGTAGAAAAGGCTTGATGGTAGATCTTGCAAAGATTGCCGTCATTGTTAATCTTCCAGCACCCAACTCAGTCAAGCAATTGAGGACAGTGCTCGGTCATATCGAGTACTATAGAAAATTCATTAAAGGTTATGCAAAGATCACATCACCTATGGAAAAGCTGTTAAAGAAAGAAGTGAAATTCCTATGGAATGAGGAATGCCAACAAAGTTTAGACACACTTAAAGAGAATATGGTTATAGCACCCATATTAGTATTCCCAGATTGGAACAAGCCATTTTCATGTACATGTGGATGCATATGGCATCGCACTGGGGATCGTCTTAACCCAGGTCGGAGAAGGGGGTATCGATCACCCTATCGTGTACTCAAGCAGAAAGTTATCTACCATGGAAAATAACTACACCACTATAGAAAGAGAAGGATTAGCTATGGTGTATGCTCTATAGAAGTTTAGGCACTACCTATTGGGTGCCCCATTCAAGATGTTCACTGACCATTCTGCTTTAAAGTACTTGGTCAATAAACCAGTATTAGGAGGAAGGATCTGTAGATGGTTACTCTTATTTCAGGAGTATGATTTTGAAATTATTGTAAAACCAGGAAAATTAAATGTCGGACCTGATCATCTGTCGCGGATAGATTCAGGTGAAGAACTAAGTAATTTAGAGGACAATTTGCCATATGCGCAATTGTTTTCTATCCAGATTGCAGATGAGTATTACGCTGATATTATTCACTTTCTCACTATAGGGTGGGAACCTATTGAGTATACTGAATAGTAGAAGAAACAGTTAGTTGTTAAAGCAGTAGACTTCACTTTAATCGCAGGACATTTATATAAGTTAGGTCCAGATGAATTCTTGCGCAGATGTGTTATGCCGCACAAGAAAGAGGCCTTTATCAGAGAAGCACATTCAGGTGCCGTAGGAGGTCATTTCGCAGGAAAGCCGACTGCTCAGAAAATCCTAGCTGTAGGATTATGGTGGCCTACTTTGTATAAAGACACTAAGGAGTTTTGCAGATGCTATGATATCTGCCAGAGGATAGGAAAACCTTCGTGGAGAAATGAAATGCCGCTACGACCACAGATTACATTGCGGGCATTTGGCAAGTGGGCTATAGATTTTGTGGGTCCTATCAACCCACCCGAGTAATGAACTAGTGTGAGATACATCATCACAGGAACAAAATACCTCACCAGGTGGACAGAGGAAAAAGGAGTAAGGAATTGTGATGCTGCTACAGCTGCACAATTCATTTTTGAAAACAACATATGTAGATTTGGATGTCTAGTAATGTTGATGAGTGATCAAGGCACACATTTTTTGAACCGCACTATTGAGGCCTTGACGGAGGAATTTCAGATCCAGCACCATAAGAGCACTCCCTACCATCCTCAAGCTAATGGTACGGTGGAGGCCTTTAACAAGATTCTAGAAAATGCTCTTACTAAGATCTGTAACAGCCAAAGAAATGATTGGGACCTCAGGGTTAATGCTGTATTATGGGATTATAGGACTACATGCAAGAAACTTACAGGACACACACCTTTTAGCTTGGTTTATGGACAAGAGTTTGTTATGCCTATCGAATATATTATTCCCATTTTAAGAGTTGCTCAAATTACCAGGATGGCTGATACAGATACAATGAATGAAAGACTAGCGCAGCTGCTTGCCTTAGAAGAAGACAGATTCATCACAGGATTTCATCAGAAAGTGCAAAAGGTATGAGAGAAAGCTTGGCATGACAGGCACATCAAGAGCAATATTTTTCAGACAGGAGACTTCGTGCTCCTCTATGACAGTAAGTTTGTTAAGTTTCCAGGGAAGTTCAAGATGCATTGGTTAGGGCCATATCAGGTTCAGCAAGTTACAAATGGAGGTGCAGTTCAGCTTAGCAAACTAAACAGGGAGCTTCTTACCACTTTGATTAATGGTAGTAGACTTAAGATTTATAGTGATAGCCACTCCACCTCACAGCCCTAACTCAGATAGTTTATCGAGTGCAGATGTCCAGTGTAGTTGAAAGGAGGCATCACACCGGTAATTAGTCTACACGAAAAAAAAAAAGTACTAGGTATGAGGAATCGCATCAGAAAAGTGTGTGTTGCACAAGTCATAGGATGCTTATGGAGTTTTTGAATGTTGCGGCGTTCATGCTGACACTTTGGTTTGAGACAATGCGGTGTGGAATCGCAGCGATATGATGTTCCCCGTGCCACGTAGATGATTTTGAAAAGAGGAAGAGGGATAGTAACTTCGCCTTCTGACAAGCAGTTAATCCAAATACGACAACTATACATTGCCCTAGATTTGGAAAAAGTATAATGATTTGCCTAGATTTGATAAATCTTCGACGAGACCGGCGCCTGCATGCAAGTTTCGAGGGAAATTTGATCGGATTTTCAGCAATTAATGAGGATCAAAACGACGGGTGTTGTCGTGTCCATGCAATTAATACCACCGGCGGGTCTAGCTAAATGACCATTGCTTCAAATATTATCACCTTCATTATAAATTCAGAGATCATTCATCCAGAAGGGTTACTTTTGCTATTTCTGAGAGTATAGACCAATTTGTAAGAGTTTTCCCTGTGAAGAGATACTGCAGTTACAGAGTGATAGTTTTCCCCAATTTCATAGCCATTTCCAGTTCAGAGCATTGCACCAAGTGGTTTATGTCTGAGACAAAACCTTTAGAAGACATTGTGCAAAGATTCCAGCGTGGTGGCCTTGTGTCCTCTATGACGATGCCGCCCAAGGTTGTGAAATTAGGTACATCACAGGTCAGACAGCCGCCAAGGATGAGGAGTCAAGCTCAGATAGTAGAAGAGTCCAGCCCAGAGAAAAAAAGAAGAAAGATGAGAACATCACTGAATAGAAGAAAATGGAGACGAAAAAAAGTGAGAAAGAAGAGATCTAAGAGAGAAGGGCTCCTGGCTGTGTGCGTGGAGTTTCCCAGAAGATCTCACGAAAATAAAAAAGGACCAAGAAACAGGCATCCGAGACTTAGAAAAACAAAAGGAAATGGGAAAGGAATGAAGCAGAGATGTTGAAAATGAGAGAGACACAGAAAATGTCCAAGAAGGTAGTTACATTAAAGCTGTAAAAGGACATGTCTCCTCGTGGAAGTTTTACCACTTTCCCTATATTCAGAATGATGATGGCTTGGATGAGCCTATTCGAACAAGCGCTCCAGTAGAAAGTGAGGTGAATGGTTCGAAACTGACCAAGGCATTAGGAGATGAGGTAGTTGAAACAAATTTAGCAGCTTATAAAGGATCCACAATTCATTTCTAGAGCTTCACTTAAGGAAAGTGTTGACACTATTTTAGAAAAACCGGCACAAGAGTGTGTCGAGGTTATGAATAAAGAAGTCGCAGGACTTCGCGAGAGACTTACAAAGACTTTGTAGGAAGCCAAGGAGAAGCTACAGCAAGAGAAACCAGCTATTAGTGGCTCAGGGACGAGCCACAAGTAAGTGTTAGGGGACTATTGGAGCAGGGCCCCGCAGCTACAGGAAAAGCTGCTATATCTTATGATATTTCAAGATATGTATATGAAAACTCTTCAAGTAGCACACAAGATCAAAATTACTTATGAAGGAAATAAGAAGCCACTAAAGACAAAAAAACCAAAGATTATACAAATTCTAAAAATAGACAAAGAGAAGCCCTAATTATTTTTTAATGGGGCATGTTGGGGGTAGCAAGGTTTTGTGGGGTTGGAGTGATAATTTTTATTGATACCTCACATTATTTTTGTCTATGACATGTTGTTGGTAATGGGACTGAAAACAAGGTATATAAATCTACACTCTATGGATACTTCTGAAGACAACACATGACAAAGGATTAACCATTTACAAGTTTTAGGTGAATCAAATCTTGTGATAGAGTGGGTCAACCATAATCATCATATTAGAAATTCTGACCTAAAACCTATTATGAATAAGATTGTAGAAGTAAAATGACATTTTCATGATATTTCCTTTTCATGTGTGTATAGAGAATTCAACACCAAAGTTGACAACTTATCCAAGGATTTTCTTATTAATTTGTCACAGTGGTCTAGGAACTGAAAACACAGGCTCAGAAAGAATACAGACAAATATGCATAAAATTGGCAAAATGGTGCTGCAATGGAAGTAGCAGCTCTATATAATCAAATGAAAGAATGATGATACAACACAATGATCATGCAATATGCATGAATTCCAAGACAATTCGAATTCCCAAGGAGGTCATTCGAATTGAATGAGTGAGTCTAGCTTAATTGAATGTAAGCCACAGTGAATGCACCAGTTAACCACTGATCAAAACCCTAATTGACTCAACTGAGTCCTAACTCAATTCAGAGTGCAATAAATTATTGATTCTAACTGAAATTAGCTCAGACACATGTCACTGTAAGCCAACCAACAAGTGGTAGCACATCAATCACCCCAATGAACCCCGATGAGGTTAACTAAAGTCTAACTGGCCATCAGAGGTGGTTGGAGGTGCCCCTGTTGACTCCAGTTCATTAAATATTAATTAAATAATCAATTTAATGAATGGAGGTTCCTTCATTGCTCTGTTTAACTGAATGGAATCATCAATTAGAAATTAAGTGCATTTATGACACTTAGATCACCCCTGGAGTGCTCCAGTTAGCCTCCCCGAATGAAGGAGAAGGCTTAGTTGGCCTCCTTGATTGAAGGTAGGCATGGGTGTCCTCATGCTGATGTCATACAATGCTCCTTTGATGTCAATTAAGTCAATAAAACTTAGGATAGTGGTTTAACTACGCCAAATTGACCAAAATAAGTGTGTATGGTGGTAAATGTCTCCAACACCCCCCCTTAAGCTATACCGAGGAGAAGTAGAAAACATAAAGTGCATAAGAATGCTAGGGCCCCAGTGACAAAGGCCATAGGTCATGATGTACAATACTAAAACTCAAACAATGCTCAAAACAAACTAAGTGAGGAAAAGAGGGAAAACCTAGTGGGAAAACCCTCCCCCTCAAGCTGAACACTGAAAGTAGTTGGATCACCCTGATGAGCTCACGCCCAATAGTGAACGGAGGTAAGTGATATTATTTTCTAAAAATATCTTGGTGAAGATGTCTGCAATCTGCTCATCAATAGGGCAGTATTATAGAATGATGGTCCTGTCATGCAGTAACTCTTTGATGTAGTGCATGTGTATCTCTACATGCTCGGTCCTCTTCTTGGTAATTGGATATGTGGATATATTAATAGAACTTTGAGTGTCACAAAAGAGGACAGTGTAAAAAGTACTACCAAGATCAAACTCTGAAATAATGCCTTGTAACCAAACAGCTTGGATGCAAGCATTCACCGCTCCTCGATACTCGGCCTCTACTGAAGACAATGCTATGGCGGCCTGCTTTTTTCTAGACTAGAAAATGGGGCCACCACCAAGCATGAAGGAAAATCTAGAAGTATATTTTTGATTAATACAATCACCCACCCAATCGGAATCTGTGTACCCAACCAACTCTAGCTCGGAGTCTGCAGCACAGTGAATGCCGTAGGTCCTGGTTCCCTGAATATACTGGAGGATCCTCTTGGCTGCCTTCCAACTAAGATCATGGGGATGCTTCATGTATCTTGATACAGCATTCATGGAATAACATATATCAGGCCGAGAATGAGTCAATTACAACAAGCTACCAATCAGTTGTCGATAAATAGTGCAGTCCATGGGAGGTGTGATTTTTCCTTCTTCAAGGATGATCCCTGAAAGGAAAGGGAATGGAGTAGCTCTACATTCAGCCATGTTAAAATTGACTAACAGGTATTATGTGTATTTGGATTGAGTGACCATTATCCCATCATAATTTTGCTCAATTTCGAGCCCCAAAAATTGTTTAAGTGCCCCAAATCGCTCATTTCAAATGCATTGTGGAGAGCAGTTTTGATGACTGAAATAGAAGCAGCTGTGCTACCTGTGATCAGTAATTCATCAACATATAAAACAATAATAATCAAATTACCATAAAACTGTTGTATATATACATTTGTATCTGATTTACACCTTTGGAAGTTTTGCGAGAGAAGGAAGGCATCCATCTTGGAATACCACTCTCTTGGGGCCTAATTTAACCCGTATAGTGACTTCTTTAGCTTGCAAAGAAAATATGAATCAGAAATGTAGCCCTCAGTATGCTTTATGTATCTCTCTTCATGAATATCTCCATATGAAAAAGGATGACTTAACATCCATATGATGCACTTCCCAGTGCTTAGATGCTGAAATTGCCAAAACTAGGCGGATGGAGTCCATTTTTGCAACCGGTGCAAAAGTCTCATGGTAGTCCACACCTTGTACCTGGGAGAAACCTTTTGCTACCATCCTTGCCTTATATTTTTAGGTTCTTCCATCAGCAGCAACCTTAGTCTGAGAAACCCACTTTCATTGAACCAATTTCCTTCCCGGAGGAAGAGAAACTAGCTCCCAAGTGGTGTTTTTCTGAAGAGAATTCATCTCTTCATCCATGGAAACTTGCCATCTCGGATCCTTCCCAGCATGGTAGTAGGAATTTGGGTCTCAAATTATCATTAAATAAAAATATTCATACAGCAAATAATCAGGATAAGAGAGTGCGATACCTGCTCTTTGGAAATCTGATCGGGTTCTCCTTGGATCATCTGGATTTCCAATGTTATCTCCTATGGAGGAGAGTGTCTGTTGGGCCTGTTTGTGCCAGAAATTGTTTCTAAGGCCAGAGAAACAAGCCAACACACACTCAAGATAAAATTCAATAAAACAGATTAGGTTTAGGTTTTCTGCAATGTTTTAATGGTTGTAAACTTTTGGAGGAAGACAGGGAATGCATTCATGAGTAAAGTAGTAACTAAATCATAAACAGAAGATGATAAAGATGCATAATATATCACACAAGATCCAACAGAAACACTATGCTGAGGTTCATTCAATAAGAAAAAGCATCCCCGGTAAATATACATTAACCAGTAATGAATATATCAATAAAGAAACTAAACAAGTTCAATAATGAAGCCAACACAGAAAACTGAAAGGGAAAAAGATCATATATTTCATAATTTCATCACCAAATGCATATGAGAGTCTTGGTACTTAAATCCTGAACAAGTCTGAAGACAAAAGCAGTCTGAAGACCTCCTGTAGCTCCCAAAAATAAGAACCCTTCTAATGACTCTCTAACCTCTCTAAATAGTGTTTTTTACAACAATTAGTTAGGTATCAAAAACCCTAACTACCTCCATCAACTCGCTGAGGTAAAGCAAAATGTACAAAGTTACAAAATGTGTTTATCAACTAGTGAAAACAAATAAATAAATGGACAACTGACTCATAGCTTTTTCGCTGCCTCAGCTAGCAGGGAAATACCGTCTAGTGCTTGATCTTTCCTCTTAGCTTTCTTCTTCTCTTGCTCCAGGTTAGTTATCCTTTTAGTGAGCTTCTTGTTTTCCTGCTGCAAGTTCTTTAATGTGTTTTCCAACTCTGTACAGTGTATGTCAGTAGTTCTTTTCCTCTTGAGAACCTCTTTGGATACTTCTGACAGCTCCTGGAAATGATTATGGACATCATGCAGTTCTTCTATAAGCCCTCTGTTAACCTTCATCAACCCATCATTAACATCTTGCAAGTATTTCATCTGTTGCTTATACTGCTGAATACTTTCCTGCAAGTTTTCTTTATCAAAACTAGGTATATCAAGTATTTTTGCATCCTTTATTAACAAGTTTGAGAAATCAGTAGGAATACCAGGCTCTTTTAGAATTCCTGCTTCTCTAAGTATAAGCTCATCTTCTTCTTCCCACTCTTGATTTTCAACAGGACATATTTTAGCTTTCTCTTCTTGCTGCTGTTTTGAAAGTTTATTTTTTATATCAAGAATTATTGCAGACAATTCAGACTTGGGCTTCCCAAACTCTTTTACAGACTGTGATCCTTTCAACTTTGCAGGATGAGAAGAACAAGGTTTAGCAACTGATTTCCCTTTGCTTTTACTATCCATTTTACCAATTTCTGTCTCTTCATTTGAGAAAGTATCAATCAAGACAGTCTCTTGTTTGGAATTCAATTTTGGATTAGGTAACATCTTCATATTCCATTTTAGTTTATTTGTTGGCCTGGTTTTAGGCCTCCAATATGGGGTTGCAGTCTTTTTCTTTTTAGGTTTAGCTGCTTTGATCTCTGAAATGAAGAATTCTCCACAGGTTTCATGCTTTCCTTCTTCTTTATCAATGGGCTGATCTTCTTCCAGTAAATATCCCTCATCATCTGAGAGAATGGTGAGTGGACTTCTCTGTTGGGTTTGAAAATCATCTTCAAGCATATCAACCTTTTCTATAATAGCAGCTCTAGGTTCCTTGGAAACTGCTACTGATGTCATCTGTTGCCTAGGCTGTAATTCTTCTTCGTAAAATAATGAATATCTACCTGTAGTACCAACTAAGGATACCTTGAATTTATTGTCAACCTCAACATGTTCTGCTGCCTTCTCAACTTCAACATCCTCCTTGTCTTCAGGTTTGGCTTTCTGACCTAATTTCTTCATCATTACCTTCCCTTTATCTGCTTGCCTCTTAGGCTACTGATCTTCCTGTTTTACATGGAAACCTGACCAAAAAAGAAAGAAGTCCCAACTTTTACCTTCATGCTGCAAAACAGTGCTAATAATCAACTTAATCAACCCATGATGAAAGATGGACTGAGAGGAATGGTTCATATGCCCTTTTACCCTGCTAGCCATTTTTTGCAAGCTCTTCAATAGGAAAAATGGAAGGTTCATCCTGGACTGTCCCACCATATGTTGCAAACACCTGAAGTGATACTTAAACACATAAGCACACCTGCCCTCGCAAGTAATGTAACTCTTCAAAATTCTAATTGGTTCAACCCATTCCTTTCTAAAATTTTGAATAAGAATGCCTTTATTCCAGTCAGGAGTGACATTTGGTAATAGGTATCTCTGAGGATCAAAGGTAAAAGGAAATTTATTAAACCATAATTCACCTTCATTGCTAACCCTTGTGGCTTCTGCAATCAGCTCTACTGTCAATCTGAACTTAAGGGTATCAAAGGTCACCATGTCATCTTTTAAACACTGTGCAAACTTGCAAGAAACTTCAGCATTATACCCATTTATTCTTTTAAAAAACTCAAGCCAACTAGCCTGTTGAAATAATTCAACACATCCAGGGAGCTTTTCAATCCAAGCTACATCATTTGGTTCAGCTCTATTAATTTTACCACTCTTACCACTCTTTCCCATTTTTTCATAAAAGAACTAAAAGCTGTATGACTTCAGTAGATGATCTATGAACTGATTTTCTGCTTCTCGAGCCTCTTAACAACTCCCTGCAATTTTCTTGACAGACCTGTTTGTTTTTTTTCAAAAAGAAAAATAAATCTTCCCAGCAGGTGGAAGGATTCAAATCACCAAGGATTCAATGTTCTTCATCAATCTTGTGAGTGAAATTTAACCATGAATGAGACTTTCAACAAAAAAAAACAACAAACCACTGCCCATCTTCAAAGTGCATAATAAATCATAGTGTTTAAATATTTTTAGGTCACAGGCTACTCAAACTCCTCATTGCACTGTTAAGGAAACTAGATATCATGTACATTGTCCATTCAGATATGAGACTCTCCTTAATGTTCTCTTAATACAAACTGAGTTTTATCATAGAAAACAGAATTTAGATCTTTTGAACTATTCAGACTTTTCAGTGCAACTGAGGACTGTCACTCAATGTAGTTGTTCTAATGGCTTTCTATTTACAGCATGTATTCTTACCCCTGTGTATCAATACCAACATCAATCCTCGAACCCCTTTTGGTATCACATATCAACAATTCCCTCCCAGTTAAGACTTTGCAAATGTGATATCAAACACTGGCTTCTCAGGTTAACTGGAGACTACTTGTGTGTTGGATGAAGAAAGCAAAACATTCTGCAATATATTCAAATTATGCTTCTTGTAGCCTTAGTATCGAAAATGACACTAGGTCTCCCTGCAATATTAGTCATTCAACTCATTTATCCCACTGTGTGTGAGTATCAGATCTTGTTATGCAATTTAAGTGCTAAAACATACACAGTTTTCCACCCAGACTGTTTCAAGATTCAGCAAATGAACAGTTCAACATAGAGCTATTTTTCAGTCCTCCATTCAACAGAACATCTCAGAATGGCTCAAGCAGCTGTTTCTTTGGTTGAAAATTCATTTAAGAGCTTAATTTATCATTTCCCTTAATCAATTTGGATTAAATGAACCCCACCGAAAAAGCCCCAAATATGCAATTATTCTGGCTTATCGTGGAATACCTGACTGTAGATGCTTTAAACCACTCTCCATGCTATTTGAGTACTGGCCTGAAAACTACAGGTGTCTCTCCAGGTTCAATTTAGCTCCAGGTGTCAAGATGAAGAAGCCCTAGTTTTCTGGGCGACTATGAAAACCTGCACTATCTCTGCAACCGTAATCTTTGTGTTTTTAGGCAGGCACCGTCCTTCTATTAAGTCCTCTATCATCAAACATGCATGCATGTAACAATTCACTTCGCATTAGGCCAAATTACGCTGCTACCTGTCAATGCTCAACTGCTTTAGGGGTAATGATAACCACATTTTGCCTCACGACCTGGAAACACTTGGAATCATGATAATTCTGGAGTTCACACGTAGCAAACAACTCATAGCATGGGATTAGTCGCTCAGCATTTGAAATCGTGACAAAATTTTGCTAGAAAACCGGGAAAAATGAAGGCCGCGATATTCTTGTAGCGCACCTTCATTATTTTTTAACCCCAGCGCTACAAGAATATTTTAAGTGCTATTTTCTCCCTGTTTTTCAGCTTTTCGTCATTTTGTATGCAATTTAAAAGTTGTTTGAAGTATGACTTGTATAGGACCATGCTCAAAATGCTATTTGTGACCACATCATTCGATAATATGACCTTTTAAAACCTTTTAAGACCTAAGGGAGGAAAAAACAAAATACTCTAAAGGAAAAAAACTTAAAAATTAAAGTCAATACCCAAAAGCTCCGATGGTAATTGAAAAGATAAAGTCAAAGAAATAAGAAAACTTGATCAAAAAGGTAATCAAACATGAAAACGTAAGAAACAAATTCCTGACATAACATCTGGCTCCAGCTACGAGATGAAGTCCTCCCTGTGAGGCTTCAAGAACCTGTAGACCAGTGCCTTCTGTCTTCTATCTACCTGTCTGTGAAACTTCCATTGGGCTATGGAGTGTTATTAAACTTCACTCACACCGGTATGTACAATGACAAGTGGAAATGCTCTTATAAACTATAGAAATGCTTGAGGAATCGCCCATTAACAGGGATGGACAACTCCTCACCTTCTAAGGACTGCAAGATAAAAGTATTGTTCGCTAAAAATTTTGATACCAGAAAAGGGCCAAACCAAAGATTGTCAAACTTACCATGCTTACCCTTTTGCTCCTTTCTTGCATCCCACCTTAGAACCATATCAGCAACTGAAAAAGTATTTTCTTTACTATTTCTATCAAATCTGCTTTTGATCTTGGCTCTGTACAGCTGTGCTTTTTCATCCACCTTCTCTCTACTTTCCTGTAACTCTATCATTTCAAAGATTCTCCTCTGCATATCGTCTGGCTCCTCTTGAGCATTCTGGAGAAATTTCATCACTGGAATCCCCAAATGAACAGGAAAAACTACCTCTGCACCATATACTAATTGATAGGGAGAAGTCCCAATGGCCTGCTTCACTGTAATCCTGTCTTCCCATAATGCATATTTCAGCATTGAATCCAAAGACCTTTTGTTATGCTTGAGTAGTTTCTTGATGCTCTGAATGATGTTCTTGTTAGAGGATTCAGCCTGACCATTTCCCTGTGGATAATAGGGGGTCGAATGCTTCAATATGATGCCATTTCTTTCACAAAAGGTCACCATTGCTCTGGATTTAAAATCCTTTGCATTGTCTGTTATTAATCTCTGTGGACAGCCAAACCGGTTCAGGATATTTTTTTCAATGAAATCCATGATTACCTTATCTGTAGCATTCCTTGTAGGAATGGCTTCCACCCATTTTGTGAAAAAATATGTTGCAGTGAGGATCCAGTGATGCTGTCCTGAAGATGTTGGATTTATTTCTCCAATAAAGTCCAAACCCCATTGCTGAAAAGGGGCATTGACTGCAATAGGTTTCAAAGGCAAAGACAATAATTTCTGCTTACCAACAAATTTCTGACAAGGAATGCAGGCTCTTACCTACTGGTAAACATCTGTAAACAAGGATGGCCAATAATATCCAGCTCGTAAAATTTTGTAAGCTGTTGCTTTCCAATATTTATGCCCTCCACAGGAACCTTCATGGGATTCTGAGATCACTTCTCCTATTTCAGATTGGTCCAAACATCTGAGTAAGATACCCCCTAGATCCTTCCAGAACAATTGATCTTCTACCAAACAATACTTAGTAGCTTTGAGTTTCAAATATCTAGCAGCCTTCTTGTCTAAATTCTCAGGACATTGCAGAAATAACAGAAAATGAACAATGTCTGCATACCAGGTAGATGCTGAGTAGAAATCCATGATCTTCTCTTTCTTCAGAGCTGCTTGACCTTCTTCTTGAGCTATTTCTTCAGCCATAACATATAGTCCCAGAGCCTGGCAATTTGATTCAGCTAGCAGCTTGGCTAAACCCTGTCCCTTGACAAGCTTAGTAGGTCTGATCTCCACATCATACTCCATAATTTTTGCAATCCATTTGCCTCTCTTCCCTTCACTATCAGGCTGTGTTAAAACATCTTTCACAGCAGCATTTGGAACAAATGAAATGATTTTTGAATGCAGGACATAAATTCTAAAAAATTTCAAAGCCTTCACCAGAGCATAAGCCTGCTTCTCCAAAATGCTATACTTCAGCTCTGAATCTCTGAGAGTCTTGCTAAAGAAGGCAATAGGCTATTCCAATCCTTCTTTATTTTTCTGAAGTAAGACTGCTGCAATTGTGTCCTTTGATGCAAATGAAAAAGTAAGAAATTCTTTGGTAAAATCAGGACTTACCAGTACAGGTGCTTCAGTAAGAGCTACCTTGATTTTCTCAAATGCAGCCTTTGCCTCAATAGTCCACCTGACTTCCTGGTCCTTCTTCAGCATGGTTGTGATCTGTTTAATAGTTTCAGCAAAATTTGGAATGAACCACCGCAGAAAATTAATTTTGCTAATGAATGATTGAACATCCTTTTTGCTCTTGGGTAAACTAATCTTCAGTATAGCTTTCACTCTTTCCGGGTCTATTTTGATGCCATCAGCAGACACTAAATGGCCAAGTAATTTACCTTCTTGCACAACAAAATGTGACTTCTTGGGATTTAGGGACAAGCCAAATTTTCTGCATTTTTGGAAGGTCTGCCTTAAATGCTTCAAGTGCTCATCATCTGACTTGGAAAAAAATGTAATATCATCCAAATAGATAACCACAAACTTATCTTTTTCAACCACAAAGGCAATATTCATTGCTCTTTGAAAGGTTGTTCCAGCATTCATCAGGCCAAAGGGCATCTTGTCATACATGAATGTCCCCTAGGGAGTTGTAAAGGTTGTCTTCTCCTTGTCATCAGGGTGCATTGCAATATGATTGTACCCTAAAAAACCATCCACCATAGAGATCCTCTGAGCTCCAACTACTTGCTGCAATACCTGTTCAATCTTAGGAAGAGGATAGTTGTCTTTTAATGATGATCTATTCAGATTTCTGAAGTCCACACATAATCTGATTTCCCCATTCTTTTTTCTGACAGGAACCAAATTAGCAACCCAGGAAGAGTACCTGAGAGGCACAATTATCTTTGCATCCATCAGCTTCTTTACTTCCTTTTCAATCACAGGAAATAAAGCTGGATTGATCCTTCTTAGTTTCTGTTGGAAAGGTTTAACATTAGGCTTCAAAGGAACCTTATGCTGAATGATTGATGTATCATAGGTTCGTAGTTCTTCATAAGACCAAGCAAACACATCTACATGTTCCTTTAATAGTTTAATATATCTATTTCTTTGTTCAGCTGTCAATGATTTTGAAATTTTAACCATTCTAGGATGTTCAGCTGATCCAATGTTGCAGTCCACTACATTCTCTTCTGAAGACTGAACAATAGGTTTTGAAGGTGTATCATCTTTTGTGAATATTCTCTCTAGAGGTACCAAACCTTTGGGAATGAAATTGCTCTTCAATTCAATGATCTTATGACCTGCTATCTCTTCTGCAGCAATTTCATCCAACTGTTCTTCTTCATCATGCCGATCCTGATCAATTTGGGAATTTGAGAACTCATCTGTAAGTTCAATGAACCTTTTAATATCGGTATCATCCTCAAACACACTCCACTGTTTCACATTATCAGGTACAGAAGGTCTGTACCTTATTTCAATTGGATACCTCAACTGAGTAGTCTTAGGAATTCTAAAGTATGTGGCAGCTAAAGCCAATGAATCTACGGTCTGATTGTAATCCCTGGGAATATAGGTAATATTAAAAGCTAAAAAATAGTTTTCAAGCATGTCCCATACCTCATTCCGGTAAAGCTTCAACAAACCCTGCTTCACTTGATATTTGTTCTTTACTTGTTGAAAAACTAGTTCAGAGTCGCCAAATGCAGCAATCTGTTGAATTCCTAATTCTTTAGCAGCCTTTAATCCTAGTAGCAGAGCCTCATACTCAGCAGTATTGTTTGTAGTAACAAATTCCAACTTGTACATGAGCCTCACTGTTTCACCTCCAGGAGATTTGAGAAGAACTCCAGCTCCAACACCCTCTTTGCATGAGGATCCATCAAAATACAATTTCCACAATGCATTTTCTTCATTTCTGCTGTGTTTTACTGGCTATTCCTTTTCTACTTGAAATAGACCAGCAGAATTATCCTCATCACTGAAATGTAACATGCATGTACCAAGATCTTTATCAACAAAGTACAGTGGGTGATTAGTGGGATGCTTGTCATCTGTCACTATGTAAGCAAACTGTAGTTCTCTATACAGTCTTCTAGTTTCTCCACCAAACACTGGAATGGTGGCATATGAAAGGTCCATTTGTAAGGTTCCCCCAACCTTTTTAGCCCATGACCTAGATAGAAGTAAACCAAATTTCGGTGTTATATCAGCTACCACAACATCCATTATCACACTTTTCATGGGCAACTGAGCTAGGATGACAACCATGTCCTTTATCACTCCAAGACACTTCACTGCTCGGGAATCAAAGGCATATAGGTCATGGTAAGGCTTAGTGATGCTCAGGCCCAAAGCCTCCATAACAGCCTTTGGCATCAGATTGTGGGATGCTCTTGAATCTAAAAGGAATTTGTGAATCATTTGATCATGGACTGTCAGGGTGACATAGAAAGGGGGTGAAGCACCAGCCTCATTTTCAATTTTTTCAGCCAGGGCTGATCCAATGAAGATTCTAGGGTTTTCTTCCTGCAAATTAACTGTATCTGAAACATGCTGATTACTGGGTACATTCATCACTTTCAGGACTATTTCTTTATATGAAGGATTCTTTATTAACTCAGTCAAAGGTACAGGGATTTTTAACTTCCCTAGTTCATTCTCCAAACTAAAATTCTGGACAAATTTGTTTACCTCTTCAATTTCATCATTCTTCTTTGATTTTTCTACAAATTGTCTTTTTTATGGCGCAGGATCAGTTGTCTATTTAGTAGGAACAGCAGCAGCAGGAACAATAGCAGCAGGAACAACAACTTTCTTCTTTGGGGCCTGCACCACTTGCTTTGGGCCTGATCTGAGATTTATAGTCTTCTTGGGTCCATTCTGATGAACAGTAGCAGTTATAGCAGTATTTTCTAACTCCAGCTCATCCTCAGCTTCAAACATATCAGCATCATAAAATTCTGCATTCAGAAATTCTCCTTCAGTAAATAAACCTGTAGACAATCCATCTCCAAAGTGGTTCATATCCTGATCAGTCTCAGTCTCTTCAAAAAGCAGTTGTTCATCAACTTCTTCTTCATCAACCACATTATTTTGAAGAGGTGGGGGCACTCTTTGATCCTCATTTTCTCTCCTTTCTCGCTGGATATCATTGTTCCTGCGCTCTCTTGGTATAAATCTGGGAGCAAATTGCCTTCTGAACTGATTCTGGTTATTTGGATTCCTTTCAGCTTCTGGAGCAGGTTTTCCATAATTCTTTTCAAGCTCTAGTTTATTCATTTTTGCAGTGAGAATATTCACTAACTTAGCCATCTCATCTATCTTGGCTTCAGCAGGCTGAGGAGCAGCACTTCCTAAAACAGTTTCCTTCTTTCCTTTTCTTTCATAAAGCTGTTGGGGAGTTTCTTTCTTAAGTCTGTTTGAAGCCAGTAAATTGGATTCTACCTCCAATGTTGCATCTTGCATGTTCAGCAAGGTGATAGGTCTCCTTTCTCTCAATAATAGAGAAAATTCATGGTCAAAGGCATTGCCATAGGTAAGTTTAGCTGATGTTTCAATAGGCTTAATTTCTGCTGGAATCCTACTATACATTTTGTTAAATATTTTGGAAAAATCAGCAACAGTCTCCTCTTTTTTCCTTCTGAGAGCTCCAAACTCAGTTATATAATAGGTGTGGTCCTTTATGTCTCCCCATTGCCTCATGAAAAGATCACGGATCTCTTCAATTATAGTGATTGAGTTGGCAGGCAACTCTCTAAACCACTTCCTTACATCTCCATCAAGGCTCTGAACGAATACCCTCATCCATACATCTTTAATCTCAATGTTTTGATTGTCAGCATAACTTAGGAAAGCCTCCCAATGTTCCTCAGCAGTGGTTTCGCCCTGTCCATTGAACCTAGGCATATACTTTTGGTAATCACCTCCAGGAAATGCATGTAAAGGTTGAGGTAATACTAATGGTGCATACTTGGCTGCAACCATCCGGTCCATCATATCCATGGGAGGGTTTTGGGCTACCATCTTTGGACTGACTGTCTTTGCAGATGAGGAAGCTTGACTGGAACTTGTTTGAAAAGGGATCTTTCCTACTTTCAGCTGAAAGAGAGGTATTTTACCAGGAGAAGCAGTCTTGGCTTTCAAAAAGGTTTGAGGATTAGTAAAAATTTGAAAAGTGCTCTCAGGGATGGTAGGTTTTATCCAAGGTGAGGTTTTAGCTGGATGTAATGAAGTACCCAACTGGTCAGGGTCACAGAGGGATGATAAAGATTGAGACCTTCGGAGTTTTCTTGTTGTTTTCAAGATCTGTTCAGGGTCTGAAACCCCTGAATGTAACGGTGAAGTAGGTCTGCTCCTGGTTCCCACTCCTCTAGAAGCCACTGTGACAACTTTGGTGAAAAATAGCCTTAAAAAATGCTGGTTCAAGTCCACCTCTTAAACCAGGAAAACTGATAAGTATCCCAGGGAAGATATGCTTCAGCTTCATCCCCGGTAATGGTGCCAAAGATGTTTGTGCCAGAAATTGTTTCTAAGGCCAGAGAAACAAGCCAACACACACTCAAGATAAAATTCAATAAAACAGATTAGGTTTAGGTTTTCTGCAATGTTTTAATGGTTGTAAACTTTTGGAGGAAGATAAGGAATGCATTCATGAGTAAAGTAGTAACTAAATCATAAACAGAAGATGATAAAGATGCATAATATATCACACAAGATCCAACAGAAACACTATGCTGAGGTTCATTCAATAAGGACAAGCATCACCAACAAATACACATTAACCAATAATGAATATATCAATAAAGAAACTAAACAAGTTCAATAATGAAGCCAACACAGAAAACTGAAAGGGAAAAAGGTCATATATTTCATAATTTCACCACCAAATGCATATGAGAGTCTTGGTACTTAACTCCTGAACAAGTTTGAAGACAAAAACAGTCTGAAGACCTCCTGTAGCTCCCAAAAATCAGAACCCTTCTAATGACTCTCTAACCTCTCTAAATAGTGTTTTTTACAAAAATTAGTTAGGTATCAAAAACCCTAACTGCCTCCATCAACTCGTTGAGGTAAAGTAAAATATACAAAGTTACAAAATGTGTTTATCAACTAGTGACAACAAATAACTAAATGGACAACTGACTCATAGCTTTTTCACTGCCTCAGCTAGCAGGGAAATACCATCTAGTGCTTGATATTTACTCTTAGCTTTCTTCTTCTCTTGCTCTAGGTTAGTTATCCTTTTAGTGAGCTTCTTGTTTTCCTGCTGCAAGTTCTTTACTGTGTTTTCCAACTCTGTGCAGTGTATGTCAGCAGTTCTTTTCCTCTTGAGAACCTCTTTGGATACTTTTGATAGCTCCTGGAAATGATTATGGACATCATGTAGTTCTTCTATAAGCCCTCTGTTAACCTTCATCAACCCATCATTAACATCTTGCAAGTATTTCATCTATTGCTTATACTGCTGAATACTTTCCTGCAAGTTTTCTTTATCAAAACTAGGTATCTCAGGTATTTTTGCATCCTTTATTAACAAGTCTGAGAAATCAGTAGGAATACTAGGCTCTTTTAGAATTCCTGCTTATCTAAGTATAAGCTCATCTTCTTCTTCCCACTCTTGATTTTCAACAGGACATATTTTAGCTTTCTCTTCTTGTTGCTGTTTTGAAAGTTTATTTTTTATCTCAAGAATTATTGCAGACAATTCAGACTTGGGCTGCCCAAACTCTTTTACAGACTGTGATCCTTTCACTTTTGCAGGATGAGAAGAAGAAGGTTTAGCAACTGATTTCCCTTTGCTTTTACTGTCCATTTTACCAATTTTTGTCTCTTCATTTGAGGAAGTATCAATCAAGACAGTCTCTTGTTTGGAATTCAATTTTGGATTAAGTAACCTCTTCATATTCCATTTTAGTTTATTTGTTGGCCTGGTTTTAGGCCCCCAATATGGGGTTACAGTATTTTTCTTCTTAGGTTTAGCTGCTTTGATCTCTGAAATGAAGAATTCTCCACAGGTTTCATGCTTGCCTTCTTCTTTATCAATGGGATGATCTTCTTCCAGTAAATATCCCTCATCATATAAGAGAATGGTGAGTGGAATTCTCTGTTGGGTTTGAAAATCATCTTCAAGCATATCAACCTTTTCTATAACAGCAGCTCTAGGTTCCTTGGAAACTGCTGCTGATCTCATCTGTTGCCTAGGCTATAATTCTTCTTCAGAAAACAGTGAATATCTACCTGTAGTACCAACTGAAGACACCTTGAATTTACTATCAACCTCAACATGTTCTGCTGCCATCTCAACTTCAACATCCTCCTTGTCTTTAGGTTTGGCTTTCTGACCTAATTTCTTCATCATTACCTTCCCTTTATCTGCTTGCCTCTTAGGCTGCTGATCTTCCTGTTTTACATGGAAACCTGACCAAAAAAGAAAGAAGTCCCAACTTTTACCTTCATGCTGCAAAATAGTGCTAATAATCAACTTAATCAGCCCATGATGAAAGATGGACTGAGAGGAATGGTTCTGTTGCAGCTGCAACAGTTGTCCCAAAATTTTAAAATTTTTGGGCCCTCCTTTACTTTGAATTAGTCGTTTTGTTCCTTGATTTCAGCCTATTTATTTTTTATCTATGATTTGCTGAAGCGTCTTCCAGCGCTTGGGGTTGTTGTCAATCGATTGATTTTTTCTCATTTCAATGCTTAAAAGAATCCCATCTTTAATTGAGTTCATCGTAGTTTTGCATATCTTTTAAAACCTTCCTGTATCGGGAGTTAATTTGTTTGACTGTCCCGCCGTTGCGGGTGATTTTCAGATCTTGATTGTCTTTTTCGCGCCGACCGTTGCGGGCCTTTTCCGGATTTAAGCTTTCCTTTTCTCTCCGACCGTTGCGCATGAGTTGTGATTCTTCATCGAGTGGTTTTTGATTCTTTATCGGACGGGTTTGAAGTCTTCTTCGTTCGATGCTGCGGACAAATCTCCTTTTTGGGCGTCTGCCATTGCGGATCACTTTGGACTTAGTTTTTCTTTTGCGCCCCGATGTGTGTTTCAGCTTCATATCGAAACGCTTGGCCATCGTTTCCTCCTTCGTTGTGGGCGGCATCATGCTCTAAGGATCCATCGTTGCGGAAGGTGTAGAGTTGATTGGGCTCCGAGTCGGAGGGCCCACCGTTGCGGAGGAGTTCGGATTCTTGGTCATCCGATCAAGGGACCCGCCGGCGCCCGATTGTAGTTCACACGTTCTTTTTTAGCCGTGCGGGTGAGTCAGTATTGTGGACCATCCGCCGTTGCAGAGGGACTGAAGCTCTAGTCGCCCGACGCAACTTTCATTTCGCGCCCGATTTAAATGCTCTTGCACATGTGGCGTTTTTTTTTTTATATTTATACGGTGCGATGGTATGGGTTTTTGTATTGTTTGTTTTGATTATCGAGCACTGTCGTGGTGAGCTTAGCGTTGAGCTGTCGGGTTTCGAAGGGAGAGAGGATCTAGCTATCATTGTACCAGCTTCCAGGTGGAAGAAGTTTTCCAACCGCCATCGACTCAGCCATTCGCTGGATTTCTAGGTAGGTTTATTCCGTCTTTTCCCATCACATTTGAATGGTTATTGGTTTTCTCCCATATTTTGGGGTCCCCAGCATTTTCCCTCGTCCAGCTAGGATTTAAGCTTGTGCGAGTGGGTTTTATCTTAACCTTGGGTAAAGGGGGCATTTTTTAACCATTTAAGCCGTTTTCTTTTCACCTTTAGTCACTGCCTCGCGCGCACAAGGGTGAAGGGGTTAGGCGCAGATGGCCGTTACGCCGTTTGCACCAAGCCTTGCTGCGCGGCCATGATAGACAAGGAGTGGTCGGATTTTGGGCACTGCCGTGGGGGGTTTGGTAATTTATTAATTTCCGTGGTGCATCCCCAACCTGTGGACTCTAGCCATTCCGCTGGCGCATTTTCGTAGCCTCGACGAGGCAGAAGGTCGGACCTACAGTTGACTGGGAGGAATAGATTTTTGAAGAGTTTTCGCAGTCGATCCTAGCCTGTGTTGTTTGCGCCATCCTTCCCGACCCTTTTGATTTTTTGGCCACCTAAAACCCTAGTGGGGTAGAAGGGGTGTGTCGCTGATTACACTGCGTTTGTTGAGGATAGCGTGTTGGTCGTGTTTTGATGAGGATACCCTGTACAGAAAAGTGGTTACGCCTCCCTGGGGAGGGTGAAATGTACTGTCAGATTAATGTAACTTCTCCGCTACAAGTCGCATGCCTTTCTTTTGTGATGTGTCTGATTGGGTTTTATGGCTAAAGTGTTGATTGGCATGAGCTTGACGCTTTTAATCCTTCTCTTTGTTTGCTAGGAAATAGAAGGATAATTGAATACTGCACCTGCATATAATTTACAATGTTTTTTGCTTCAATGTATCGCTATCATGAGGAAGTGGTAGGTCACATAATAGTGTAGGTTTAATCCTGGCATAAGTATGATTGATAGGCTTGATCATATAGATCGGATCATAAGATAGTGCACCCATAGTCTCAAGGCATTATAAGGTTGAACAATATATGTATTTGTTGCATTGAACATTACCATACTATGCATAAGATAATGGCACACTGCACAGTACTACATGCTAGTTTGATTGTTCAGTATGAGAGATTTATGATTTGATTTCATGGACTGGTCACAATGATGATACACTTGAGAAAGGATATATTTCTGCAAAATGTTCACAAATTCAAATTGCTTAAATGTCATAATGTCTTACATTATAGGAAAAATTTACAATGTCCAAGAGGCAGAAAAGAAAGGCCCCTGCGGTCGAAGAGCAAACAGCAATAGAGGTCGTCCCATAGAAGGAGTATATATATGAGGATACCCAATGTATCTCTAGTATTGAGCCTGAGTACAAATGGGGTGAGATATACAGACTAATTTCCCATAGGGAAGTCCCAGACACGGGTCTTGAGGAAGAACCTATTTACGCCAACATTGAAAAATCCGCCATCATGAAGGTGGCTACCAGACCAGAGTTGTTCCCTTGCTCTGATGTGATGAGATGGATTCTACCACACACAAATAACAACACAATGCTGATGGGAAATGTTGAAGGTCAGGGCTATGCTGCATTTAGCCCTAGATATGTGGCATTGGCTTACCACCTTCCAGAGCCCCAAGTCTTCCTGTCAAACGATTGGTTAGATAACCTCAGGATGGATTTAGTGGAAACCCTGAGAAGAATGCTCTTACTAGGAAAGCTTTATAGACACAGAGCAACGAAGGACTATGACACAGCGAGCTTAAGAGCTCCTTACAAGTTTATAGCCTTGATTCTAAATCGGATCTTTGGAAGAGCCAATGGTAGACTCTTCAAATTGGATTGGTTACCTCTTATGTTTCAAGTGGCCACAGAAGGAACAATCTTCAACTGGGCCAGCCTAGTATCAAGTAGTCTCTCTTCTTGTGTAGCTGCAGCGCTGGGAGGAGGAGAAGCCCGGAAAAAATCTGAGTTCTACATGAGTTCCATTCTGATAGACTGCATACTATGCCACCAGCCTTTCCCCGGCTCAAATGTGTTTGGGATAGGGAAAGAATGCCCGTATATGCAGCCTACAAACTACTGGGGGCTCATCAGTACCATAGTTATTACCGAGAGATCTGTGAGCATTTTATTATTCCTCTACACGCGCTTATCTTCTGAAAGGAATGTAACTGCATGTCTAAAGAGGCTATGTAGGTAATAGAGGAGTATGGTGATTATTTCTTGACAGAAAATGGCATGTATCTTAGAATGTTTGGTGGATCAAAAACACCTTATCTACTGCCCAAGTATGCAACGGATTATATAGTCCACAAAGAGGTAGTAAGACAAGTATTTATTGACGGAGTTGGTCACTTCTTGTTCCAGAAAAAGAAGACTGCCTATCCACCTCTACCATTTAAGCTAGGCAGCTGCAGTTTCGCTAATGTGAATCAAGCTGCAGAATTTATAGAGGAACTAGGGAAGTTCCACTTTGGCGAGATGACTTTCAGACGAAATGACACTCATGGCAGAATGGCTGAGCAATGCAAGAAGCAAAAGGTGTTTTACGAGTACACCCACCATTTTGATCGAGATGAATCTGTTTTCAGGAGTGCACCAAACATGACGGAACTTAGTAGAAGATTCAATCCGAAAAACCCCACCAAGGGTGGAAAAGGATCTGAACAAGATAAAGCTGAGCAAGCTAAGGCTGAAGAAGCAGCCAAAAGGATAAGAGAGGAGGCTCAGAGGTTGGAAGATGAGGCTGCAGGATGCGAAAGGGAGAAGAAGAAAAGAGGAAAGCTACCCAGGAAGCAGCTGAACGAGCCAATGAAGCACCCAGAGAAACAGAAGAAGCTGCTAGGCAAGCAGCCGAAGAAGCCCAGAGAAAGCTAGACGAAGAACTGTGAGAGCAGGAGGTTGAACAGATAAAGTTGACGCAACAGCAAGCTCCCGAAACACCATCAGGGCAGAGTCAGGGAGAGGAAAATCCCGAGGTGCAGATCCCTCAAGTGCCCACTACCATCATAGCTGCTACCCCTATGCTTCAGCTAGTGCCCTTCGTACAGAAAAAAGGGGAAGAAGTCCCTGATTTCAGCATCGTATATTATGACAGGGCTACTAAAAGGATAATGAGGAGAACATAAAGAAAGGTAGAGGCAGAAGGAATGGCCAGCAAAATGATAACAGATAAGGTCATGATGGTAGGGACAGATGTAGATCCAAGGTTTACTATAAGGGTTGGGACTGCAGCAATACATGCTTCAGAGGATAACATAGACAGAATGATGATTGAAATAGAGTCATCCAAGAAGACCTCCTCTCAGCTTAAGGACACCCTGAGAAAAGAAAGGGAAGAAGGAAATAGACTTAAGATAAAATATGAACATGTGCTGAGAGAAATGGAGGCCACAAAGAGTGAAATCTACGCCATCCAGGTAGAAGCACAGGCCAAGGAAGCGGCACATGAGGCTCTGGAAAGTGCACAGCAGGAAATTGAAGACTTAAAGAATGAAAAGGAGCAGTTGAGGGAAAAAGTGGAAGAGCTGGAGGCACAGCAGACTGTCATTTATGAGGCCAATACCTCATACACCCAGGAACTGCAAGCGAGGCTGGCTTCTCTGACTACTGAGCTGGAGATAGCAAAGGAACAACAAGTCGATCTACAGCCGGTTAAAGAACATATCCTGGCCCAGAAAGATAAAGTGCTACACCTTCAAACTGCGCTAGAAGAAGAAAGATGCCAGGTCCTCCAGATTGATGGACGACTTGAAGAAATCTTAGAAACCACTTCTTATTTTGTTGATAGGTCTCAAGATATCCTCGAAGTACTGACTACAAGGATATCCAAGGCGGAGAATGGTGAGGAAGCCCCAGCTGAACTACCATCCAAGGATAAACAAGCCCTTAAACGGGACCACGATCTGATAGAATTCGCCATCAATACTGTAGAAGACTTATAGAAAACAGTCAAGAAGACCAAGGGAGTCTGCACAGAATTCTTCAGGAGAGCCCTGGTTACCTACAACCGATGTCAGGTAGAAGCCGAGTAGAGGCTATACGAGTTCCCTGATCATGATGCATTTGTAGAAATGTTGCA
The DNA here is from genome assembly GCA_001517045.1 of Pseudotsuga menziesii. Classification (NCBI taxonomy): domain Eukaryota; kingdom Viridiplantae; phylum Streptophyta; class Pinopsida; order Pinales; family Pinaceae; genus Pseudotsuga; species Pseudotsuga menziesii. The sequence goes on from LPNX011130493.1 coordinate 1,214,691, forward strand.
GAAAGGACAACAAGATGAAGAAGCCAGAGTACAATGCATCAAAGCTATTGATGAGCAAATCCTAAAAAATGAAATAGGCCACACAGCCGTCAGTGTGCAGCTCTTAGAAGAATAGGTGCGATTGAACACAGCCAGGGTAGAGGCCATTAGAAACCAG
>LPNX011130493.1:1224285-1266785 GCA_001517045.1 Pseudotsuga menziesii
ATGTGCACATCCACATTACTCATAAATGTTAATTACAAGTTGACTCCTCGGGGATAGGATAAGTAGATTAGATAGGTAGGCATATAGATAGTTAGTCATTTCATTTCTGCATGAGTGTTTCAGATGCATGGTGAGCCTAAGATGAGAGGTAAGAACCTGCGCATCACTTTGTGAATGCTCCTTGCATCCTTCACCACCCTGCATTCAGTTAGATACTTGCATTTCATTCTTAAGTCAAAAAAATACAAATTCCGGTGGACCGGGCCGCAACCGGTAAAACCCTTGTTTGTTACTTTGACCTACGGTAGTTGGACCGTAAAACTGGACGGATTCCCTATACCAAACAATCAACAGGCTAGTTGGGAACGTTGATTGGGGAGAATCCCTTACTGTTGCCGCCTGCGAATTTCCAGGCCCCAACAGGTTCATATGCCCTTTTACCCTGCTAGCCATTTTTTGCAAGCTCTTCAATAGGAAAAATGGAAGGTTCATCCTGGACTGTCCCACCATATGTTGCAAAAACCTGAAGTGATACTTAAACAAATAAGCATACCTACCCTCACAAGTAATGTAACTCTGCAAAATTCTAATTGGTTCAACCCATTCCTTTCAGAAATTTTGAATAAGAATGCCTTTATTCCAGTCAGGAGTGACATTTGGTAATAGGTATCTCTGAGGATCAAAGGTAAAAGGCAATTTCTTAAACCATAATTCACCTTCATTTCTAACCCCTGTGGCTTCTGCAATCAGCTCTACTGTCAATATGAACTTAAGGGTATCAAAGGTCACCATGTCATCTTTTAAACACTGTGCAAACTTGCAAGAAACTTCAGGATTATACCCATTTATTATTTTAAAGAACTCAAGCCAACCAGCCTGTTGAAATAATTCAACACATCCAGGGAGCTTTTCAATCCACGCTACATCATTTGGTTCAGATCTGTTAATTTTACCACTCTTACCACTCTTTCCCATTTTTTCATAAAAGAACTGGAAGCTGTATGACTTCAGTAGATGATCTATGAACTGATTTTCTGCTTCTCGAGCCTCTTAACAACTCCCTGCAATTTTCTTGACAGACCTGTTTGTTTTTTTTCAAAAAGAAAAATAAATCTTCCCAGCAGGTGGAAGGATTCAAATCACCAAGGATTCAATGTTCTTCATCAAGCTTGTGAGTGAAATTTAACGATGAATGAGACTTTCAACAAAAAAAAACAACAAACCACTGCCCATCTTCAAAGTGCATAATAAACCATAGTGTTTAAATGTTTTTAGGTCACAGGCTACTCAAACTCCTCATTGCACTGTTAAGGAAACTAGATATCATGTACATTGTCCATTCAGATATGAGACTCTCCTTAATGTTCTCTTAATACAAACTGAGTTTTATCACAGAAAACAGAATTTAGATCTTTTGAACTATTCAGAATTTTCAGTGCAACTGAGGACTGTCACTCAATGTAGTTGTTCTAATGGCTTTCTATTTCCAGCATGTATTCTTACCCCTGTGTATCAATACCAACATCAATCCTTGAACCCCTTTTGGTATCACATATCAACAATTCCCTCCCAGTTAAGACTTTGCAAATGTGATATCAAACACTGGCTTCTCAGGTTAACTGGAGACTACTTGTGTGTTGGATGAACAAAACAAAACATTCTACAATATATTCAAAGTATGCTTTCTGTAGCCTTAGTATCGAAAATGACACTAGGTCTCCCTGCAATCTTAGTCATTCAACTCATTTATCCCACTGTGTATGAGTGTCAAATCTTGTTATGCAATTTAAGTGCTAAAACATACACAGTTTTCCACCCAGACTGTTTCGAGCTTCAGCAAATGAATAGTTCAACATAGAGCTATTTTTCAGTCCTCCATTCAACAGAACATCTCAGAATGGCTCAAGCAGTTGTTTCTTTGGTTGAAAATTCATTTAAGAGATTAATTTATCATTTCCCTTAATCAATTTGGATTAAATGAACCCCACCGAAAAATCCCCTAATATGCAGTTATTCTAGCTTATCGTGGAATACCTGACCATAGATGCTTTAAACCGCTCTCCATGCTATTTGAGTACCGGCTTGAAAACTACAGGTGTCTCTCTAGGTTCAATTTAGCTCCAGGTGTCAAGATGAAGAAGCCCTAGTTTTCTGGGCGACTATGAAAACCTGCACTATCTCTGCAACCGTAATCTCCGTGTTTTTAGGCAGGCACCGTCCTTCTATTAAGTCCTCTATCATCAAACATGCATGCATGTAACAATTCACTTCGCATTAGACCAAATTAAACCGCTACCTGTCAATGCTCAACTGCTTTAGGGGTAATGATAACCACGTTTTGCCTCACGACCTGGAAACACTTGGAATCATGATAATTCTGGAGTTCACACGTAGCAAACAACTCATAGCATGGGATTAGTCGCTCAGCATTTGAAATCGTGACAAACTTTTGCTAGAAAACTGGGAAAAATGAAGGCCGTGATATTCTTGTAGCGCGCCTTCATTATTTTTTAACCCCAGCGCTACAAGAATATTTTAAGTGCTATTTTCTCGCTGTTTTTCATCTTTTCATCATTTTGTATGCAATTTAAAAGTTGTTTGAAGTATGACTTGTGCAGGACCATGCTCAAAATGCTATTTGTGACCACATCATTCGATAATATGACCTTTTAAAACCTTTTAAGACCTAAGGGAGGAAAAAACAAAATACTCTAAAGGAAAAAAACTTAAAAATTAAAGTCAATACCCAAAAGATCCTATGGTAATTGAAAAGATAAAGTCAAAGAAATAAGAAAACTTGATAAAAAAGGTAATCAAACATGAAAAGGTAAGAAACAAATTCCTGACATAACAGGGCCCAAGTTGGGAGATGATTTTGTACTTCAGGTTCTGATTTAGAATATGATGTTTTCTATACACTGATGTTAGAAATCATAGGATCCAAATCAGGGTCATCACCCCCAATTTCATCCTCCAAATATTCAGTAGAATAGGAAGGAAATTCAGTAGTTTTCTCCTTCACTAGTTCTACCTCCTGAAGAGGCTCATCGAACTTGACACTCCTTTCAATGATGATATATTCTGTTTTTATATCCAGTAGCTTGAAACCTTTTAATTCATTAGGATATCCAATAAACATACATTCTATTCTTTATAGTTGCAAATCCCTCCTTTTATCATGTGGAATTCGGGCCCATGTGGTGGACCCAAACACCCGCAGATTCAACACATCTGGCTTGTGTCTGAAGTATGCCTCAAAAGGAGTATTCCCTTTCATGGATGAGTGTGGAACTATGTTATGAATATATGCTGCATCATGCATGGATTCCTCCCACAAATTTGCAGCCAACTTCTTTGATTCCAACATATAGGTGGTCATCTCCTTGAGAGACCGGTTCTTCCTCTCCGCCACACCGTTCTACTGGGGAGTGGAGGGAATTGAATGTTGCTCCTGAATACCACTTTGGGAACATATATGTAGTAACTCATCACTGACATACTCCTAACCATTATCAGATCTCAATATCTTGACCTTTTGGCTAGATGCATTCTTAATCAAGGCCTTCAATTCAGTGAATTTTTCCAAGACTTTCGACTTCTTTTTGATAAAAAAGACCCATGTGTATCTGGAAAAGTCATCAATGAAAGTCAAAACATACCTTGATCCATTCATGGATGTGTTAGGAATGGGACCTCTAATATCAGAATGTATCAGTCCCAAGATGCATGATGCTCAGCTTGCCTTCCCCGATCGAACTTATGCTCAAGGTGCTTTCCAACAACACATCCCTTGCAAATTCCAGTGGTAGCTTTGATGACCGGGAGGCCTTCAACCATAGAATTCTTATGTAATTTATGCAAGTATTTGAAATTCATATGTCCAAACATCTCATGCCATAGTCTACTAACTTCATTTCCATGAGTCAGAAATGCGGTGGGCTTTGCATCCGCCACAAAATGGGAGAACTCATAGGCTTTTGCATGATGGTTTGCAAGGCATTTTGCTACAAGTTTTCCGGATGCAAGTTCTGTGATCTCTACATCATCTAGGATAAAGGAGACTCTCTTGGGAACTCTCGTATGTGTCATTTGATAAACACTTAGGAGGTTTGAAGCAAGATATGGTACATACAGAACATTGGAAAAATAACCATGCTCAAGATCTACAATACCTTGTCCTTCGGATATGATTGTGGAGTCATCTCCCATGTGGATGGGAATGGATTTTCTGGTCTCCAAAGATGAGAAGGAGTCTCTTTCAGCCATCATGTGGTTTGAATCTCTAGAATCTATCAAGAATTCTTTGGACTTTGAAGTGGTTACCATGAGGGAATGACCTCTTTCATGTTGTGGTTCCCAATCTTGCTGATCTCTCCTCCGGAAGATTTCTGGAAGATTGATGTGATTTCTCTCAAGGAGAGAGGTAGCTTCATCAATTTTATTTTTCATGCAGATATGTTTAGGGTGGAAGCCCTTCCTGCAATATGAACACTTGACTTTTTCCTTTCCATGATTCCCTTTTCCTTTGTTCTTCTTCAAGCCGAAAGACTGCTCATGCTACTGGTTTTCAACTTTAGGCTTAGGAGCTTCGAATTTGGTTTTTGGGTTCTTCTGTTGCTTTCTTTTACCCTTTAGATATTTAGGCCCCGAAACATGGAGGGATTGATCATGGGAGGATCTGATGATCCCCATCTAGACAAGATTATCATGTTCACTTGTTAGAGACTCAATGAAGGCATTGAGTGAAGGCATCTTCCATCCAGGGGTTGTGAGCTTCCCCGCATAGAATGTAGAGACAAACACCAAATAATCAGCTCTAATTTTGGATAGTATAGCGAGGATGAGCTGATCATCCTCTTTCTCCACCTTACATTGCTTCAACAATAAGACAATGTGCTTGAACTTTGTGAAAAAATCATTTAAGGTCTCAAAATTGGAAGGTTGGAGAGACATTAACTCATTATCAAGATGGTATACTCTCAAATCATCCTGTTTTCCATACAAGGTTTCCAATTTGTCCCAGATTTCCTTTGGAGTCTTTAATCCTGAGAGATGGAAAAGAAGATCTCAGGAAATAGAGAGGCACAAGAATCTGAATGTTTCATCTTTCTTGTTCAAGAATCTAGCTTTGTCTATCACAGAAGCATTCTCTTCTTCAGTGTCCATAGTGACCCTATAGATTCCTCTAGCATGTAGCTGGATCTCCATGTCTCCTTTTCATGAGTGGAAATTGAACGGAGTCAAGATTTCTACGGAAGAAGCCATCTGAAACTACTGGAGCGAATGCTTTCACCTATTAAAAACCTACAAATCACAACAAAAGGGGCACCATAAGGTCAGACAGCCTGCCCATTTTAGGATTTCATCACACCCAGCATAGTTGATCAAGTAAGCTTGATCAACAATTTCCTTACTTGGGGTATTAAGTGGTAAGCCTTGGCTTCTGGTGCAGTGCTGGAATTTTGAGCTTTTGCTCAATTTTTCATGCAAGATCTGTCAAAAACCTTGTTTTTGAGAGATATGAGCTTCATCCCACCGTGAGCTCTGATACCATATTAATTTGTCACAGTGGTCTAGGAACTGAAAACATAGTCTCACAAAGAATACAGACAAATATGCATAAAATTGGCAAAATGGTGCTGCAATGGAAGTAGCAGCTCTGTATAATCAAATGAAAGAATGATGATACAATACAATGATCATGCAAGATGCATGAATTCCAAGACAATTCAAATTCCCAAGGAGGTCATTTGAATTGAATGAGTGAGTCTAGATTAGCTGAATGTAAGCCACAGTGAACACACCAGTTAACCACTGATCAAAACCCTAATTGACTCAATTGAGTCCTAACTGAAGTCAAAGTGTAATAAATGACTGAGTCTAACTGAAAGTAGCTCAGACACATGTCACTACAAGCCAACTAACAAGTGGTAGCACATCAATCACCCCAATGAACCTCGATGAGGTTAACTGAAGTCTAACTAGCCATTAGAGGTAGTTGGAGGTGCCCCTGTTGACTCCAGTTCATTAAATATTAATTAAATGATCAATTTAATGAATGGAGGTTCCTTCACTACTCTATTTAACTAATTGTAACCATTATTTAGCAATTAAGTGCATTTCTGACACTCAGATCACCCCTGGAGTACTCCAATTAGCCTCCTCGAATGAAGGAGAAGGCTTAGTTGGCCTCCTTGATTGAAGGTAGGCGTGGGTGTGCTCATGATGATGTCATATAGTTCTCCTCTGATGTCAATTAAGTCAATAAAACTTAGGATAGTGGTTTACCTAGGCCAAATTGACCAAAATAAGTGTGTATGGTGGTAAATGTCTCCAACAGTTCTACTCTTGTAAGAGGGTACCTTTACTAAAAAAGTCTTCAAGGGAGGAACTATCATACGAACTTCTAAATCTAGCTGAAGTTTATCATGTCCTCTGGATGCATATGAGACTATGAAGTTTTTTTAGGGAAAGATTTATAAAAATTGTTATGTTTGAACTTGGAATACCATAATATGTTAGAACACAATGTGTGCTTGCAAACACTAAAATGGTTAGTTTCATGTTTTAAAGATTACGTCTTTGGACATAAAATGTATATTTGATTTCAAACTTTGAAATATCAATATAATAATTTATTTCTTGGGGGGGAATGTGCAAATAATATTAATACTTACAAATTAATGAGAAAGAAAGTAGTATTAATTGAATTTCAAATTGGACAAATGCCAAAGTTTCCCTTCTATGTAAAGACTAATTATTTCAAAGAGCTAAACAAAAGAATGTAAATCATATTTTGTTGTAAGCCATAGGAAAAAATATTGTATTTTGAAATATTAGTTGCACATTTGGTTGTATAAAAACCTAAAACAAAATTACTATCTCTCGGAAACAAAAATCTTTGGATATTTATGAAACGAATCACAATTTCTGACTAAGATTCAAAAGCACGACTTTCCTCTCAATTCTTAATGTGACGAATCCAAACTAACAATGAGGATTTAATGGCATTTAAAATGTAGTATGTTGCTTTAATGCTTGAAACTATGCAAACAAATGCTAAAGATTTTAGATATTCTTATCACTACATCATCAATATTAATTGGATTTGATGCTCAACATTTACTCTTTTGGTTTCTTAAATTGACTTCCATATATTTAGGATTCTTCATGTGCTTGAGCACATCCCTTGCCTAAGGATCTATATGGGAGAATTTTTTGACCACCTTCATCTTATGTTTCTTCTTGACACCACCTTCATCTTCAATTTTATTCCAATTATATGCTAACCTTCATCTTATGCTTAAGCACATGAAGAATCCTAAATATATGGAAGTGAATTTAAGAAATTGGGAATCTTGGAGCAGGTTTTGGGCTAGTGTCTTATGAAAACATTTAAAACCCTTATTACAAAGGAAGGTGTTTTTACATTAGATGAAGGAGAGTTTGGGGTTAAAAGGCTCATCAAAGGGAAATATAAGGATTTATTAATCTATGGAAGTGTGTATGCCCTAACCCCCACTAGATTCCAACTTATGACCACCTAGGAGGAAACACATGCTCTTCACATTAGGCCCATTCAAGCAGCCTCAAATTTGTTGTCAATGTTTCTAGGTGATTGGGTCTATTAATGAATGGACAAGGAAAATGAGATAATGGATTATTCTCATGATTTCCTTGACGATGTGGGTGAAATGCCATCTTTTACTCATAATAGGACATCTTTGGCTTAAGGAGATATACATATAGATATGGACAGACCTTTGGATTCGTGAGCTATGCAACTAGCACTGCAAACCTGTAATACCCTCCCTATTAGCCCCTTGACATGTTATTATTATTTTGGTGTTGTGACATTAAGGCACGAGCTGAGTCTTGTCTTAGATTCAGTTCATTTTAGGGAAAAAATCAATGCTAATGGTGATTGATGGCTAATGAGGGAAGGTAAGGTTGAGATAAAAGGTTTATAATTTCTATAAAATGTGGCAAATGGTGACATGTATCTGGAAAACATGGGATAAGTCAATATTGTAAAAATTGAAATCCTAGGTCTCTAAAGTGCATATGTTCAAAATTTGGATATGTGCACTATGTTGGTTATTGTGAGGATCAATTATGGAAAAAAAATGGATATCGATCATTTAGTTGGAGAAGTTTCCTTTTGTGGACTAGGTGGTGGAATTTGGTTAGTGGAAGGAGGCAATTGGAAAATGGATGCAAGTTTAAATGACCGAGCAAATAGAAGTTTCTTTGCGTCTCCACAAAGAATTTGTTTCAATTTCATTGAAGGGAACAAGTATGAAGTAAACTCTACTTATAAGCAAGTTCATTATTATGAAGTTGTGGTTTTAGTTATACCTATGGATGATATTAAAATCGTCTATTACTTTATATCACCATCTAAATTCCAAAGCGACTTCTTCACAACACTTATACAACATTTTCCAAGGGTGTCTTAAATATGATATACTTTGGGTTGTCATCTAATTCCAACCTCCCTAATATAATAAGAACTATAGAAGTACCGGATTCTCCATTTTCATGTATATCTATATTGAAGGACAATAGTAGAGATGAGAAATCTTATAAAATATTTTAGCACTTAAGGTGACACAATTGATCTTAGACTCTAGATAAGTTCTAAAGGGAAATTGAGAGTTGAAGGTGAATCATGGCATATGATATTGACCTTTTCTTGATCAAGTATGAAAAAATCTAGAACCAAGGGAAATAACGGGGCATTAATGGCAGCCACATGAGGTTTTCCTTTGGCTTGTGGATCCATTGGCTCATGGATCCTTTTCCATTATTGATAGTCCAATGTTTTTCTTCTCGATTTGTTGGAAGTTGAACTCACACATGAAATCACTGAAGAAGAGTGCTAAGTCTTAAATCACAAATAAATGGGGCCTATATCCTTGTGAACTTAGCAACTGGATTCTTCAAGTTTAGATTGATGAATAAAATGTGAGGAAGGAAAGATCAATCATATTTTCCCTGAGTATTTTTGCAAAACATACATGCAACAAAGCTATGTTGTTGATACTAATTATAATTTTTTGGCACAACTTACCTTGATTTGTGGAGCTTAGCACTGTCTTATTTTTCTTTACCTTTCAAAACATCTTTCAACATACTACAAATATTTTCTGTAACGTTCCCGACCCTCTGACCGGCGAGGAGGATGCTACCAAACCATAAAAAACCTCCGGGAAGATAGCCCCATGAACATGAACAGACATATAATGCTGAAATATAAAGCTTAAAACATAAAACATACTAAGATTCATAATCCTTCATATACATAGAAAAAGAAAACATACAATCATTCAAGCATACCACATGTTCATCATATTGATTAATCAGTAAATATAAATGCAAAGACAGAATAGTTAAGAATACTCCTTTTAAAAAGAATTCGTCCCACATCTAGCTACGTCGCTGCAATGTTCCACCCAACCATAGGCCAGCGTGCTCATCAATCTCTCAGCAACACTACCACCCCTGAGTTGGGAATGATTCCTCAAGGAATAAGGGTCAAAGCAGGCTTACACACAGCCAAGGTACACAAATCAGCCAAGCCCACATAGTAGGGTTTATCAGGCCATTAAGGAGCTAGGAAAGGATAAATGCTAAGCTGGTGGCCTTAGTGGAGAGCTAAGGATGCCTACACTAGAGTTAACTAGACTTCTAAGACATTCACACACCCATCAACAGGAATCAGTCCTTTCTTTGCTTCATAGTCCCTCAGGCCCTTACTTCCCTTTCCAATACTCTTCAAGGGTTGTGGAGAAGAAATTCAGAAGTCTAACTCTGTTTGAGTGGCTCCAAACACCAGTTTTCTCAAGCATACCCAGCCTCTAATCCTACTCTCAACATATCGAAGACAAACCATTGCATACTACAGTAAAACAAACAGCTCACAGCTCTGTGAGGAAAATAAATATAAGAGCTGAGGAAAATAAATATAACAGGGTGACAACCCAAATGAAAGGGTAAACACAGCTCAAGTACACAAGATGACTCAGAGTTGTTCTTAGCCCTAGCGAGGCCAAAACAACTCAACAGCAACACCACAAGATAATTGCACATGCAGCAACCAAAACCAGGGAAATATCTATAACCCAATCCCATACTGAAACAATAGGAACCTTACACAGTCCACAGATGGGGAAGAAGATGGATTCCCAGCATTGACAGGGAAAACATATGAACAGCAGAGTCGTGCCCCTTAGTTCACTCTTCTAGCTTTCCGCATGAGATCACAATCCCCCAACCCCTGCGTGAGGTAAAACCATCCAATTTTCGGCCTGTGCGTGAGGATTAAAAAAACCGATGGGGAAATTCCCCCAAGCGGTGTGTGAGGAATTCTAGAGAGGGAAACATTTGTGTGAGGGTGAACAGTACTCAACCGCTAGAATGGAGTCATGGGAGGAATGGAATCTTGGTCTATTCCCCTGCCCCCAGCGTGAGTGAAGAGGAAGAGTCTGTTGGTGGAGTGGGCATGTGGGAAAGGATTGACAGTCCTGCCACACCCACCACTGCTCAACAATAACTGCTTCCAGACAAATGAAGTTTAAATGGGTGGCCGACACATGGCACACTCCCAATGACCCCCATGGGTTCGACAACCCCCCCTTAACCTTAGGAATCATGCCCTTTTGATTCAGCATTGCACCGTCGTAGCAGGCTATAGGTTTATTTTAATTGATGTGCATATTTACATGATGCCAAAACTATAATGTGCTGGATAGCATGATATACCATTGACAACGATCCCTATTGCCGAAACATTCATGACAAAATCGATGGTGGGGATTTTGCCTTTAGCTCCACACCATGATTAATTACAATATATACATCATGTACCTTTTTAATGTAACCAGGGTCAAAACTGGGACATTACAATCCCCCCTCCCTTGGAATAACACCGTCCTCAGTGTTCCAATACATAAGAACACATATACAATTTGCACATCCAAAATTTCAAAATTTTGCAGATCTGTCCCATGTTCAATTATTTACTTGAACTTTCAAGACCAAGTCCCTCGGCTTCCATAAGCTTCTCCTATTGGTTTTCAGCTTCTGGCTCATCCCCAAGTCAAGGAACTTTGTGGCTACTACCCTCTTTATGTTCCCTCGTTGGGCAGTCCCAGCGTAAATGATGTCCTCCGCATTTCCAGCATTTCGCTGGCTGCTTCATCTTTACCTGCTCAATTTCCTTTGGGTCTTCATGCTTGGAACATTTTTTAATGGGTCTCTTGGATGAATGTCCCATCATTGATCCACTTTCCTTTCCTTTATGGATTTCTCCCAGAAGGATTTTTACCTCCTTTTGCAAACAAATAGAGTCTTGCAAAATCTGGTGGTTCATCTCATTCTACATTTTCTGTATCTTGAGCATCTCTCCAAGATTCTCTTGGGTCTTGGCAATTGTTTGAAGGAGACTTCCAGCCAAGTCCAACAGTTTTCGGTCGGCTGCCATGATCAATGTGCACCACTGGATTTCACTTTTCTCACTTATGAAATGCACCATTGAAATTTTGTCAGACCAAACATAATATAGGCTTTAAAATCAGTCAATTAATTTCCCAATTGGCACGACAGTCCAAGTCTCATCAAGGAGACTTTCATATTTTGCATTCACAATTTATTTTAAGCAAATGCACACATTCTATTTTCAGTCATACATGCATTCAACAATATTTTGTTTTCATAATGCATATATATATAATAAAAAAGGAAAGAGAGAGCAGCAAGAGTTTTTCCCCTCTTTGTTTTGTTCCATCCTGGAACCCACACCACCGCTGTGGTTTTTATGCTCTCAGCCTCTTTCACTTCACTATGAATGCTGGACCAATCCCTCTTGGTCATGACACCTAGTGTCTCCGGTCTATTTCAGACCTCTCAACCATGGAGCCTCCCCACATGGTTTGTCTCGGCTACTAGGACCTTCACAGTATCACTAGCACCTTTTTCATTATTGCTCATTCTGAGCTCTTCGGGACATTCACATGTCCACATGCACCCCTGGATGCTCTCATAGTCCTCACTTTCAGCGATACCTATATTCAAACATTGAATAGATTCACATGTTTAGTTTATTCTCAATGGTTTTTATCTCTTAAACAAGAGCTTAAAACATCATAACCAAATCATATACACATGTATATTCATAAGCAAGAAATTGCAAAATAATCCAATACTTATCTGTATTGTGCGTTTCCTCTCTGGTCCACAGGATCCTGCTTCTCTTTGCAAGCCTTGGGATTGCCTATGGACTTGGATTTTAGGTCAGCACATAGGCTATTTCACAACATCCTTTTATATATATCAGGCACAGTCAATCCAACCTTCATTTGGGTTTATCAGACCGTCAACAAATCGCCTGCACTTATATCAACAATACACTTATTTTAACAATGCACTTATATCAACAATAAATCATCAGCCAAGGCAACACAGTTGGGTTTATCATGCCATCAACAATAACACATGCACTTATATCAACAATAAACAACTATTTCCAGGTTTCATTTCCAGCCGTGAGCTATAATTCCACTACCCCATACAACATAAGAAACCACCCCCTTCTCTGCTCTTCAGTCCCTTGGGAATGTCCCCTTCTCTGTGCTCTTTAGTAGGAGGTAGGATGATCCCAAGCCATTATCCATTTAGTGTACAACACCAGACTACCTCTGTTTATCCTGACAACACAAGAAACATAAGCAAACTCATCAGCATTATTGTTCTACAACTGTAATCATATTTTACATCATTCACTATCAAGTATTGAGACACCAAGAGTGCGTCCACTCCCTAGGGTGTAATCAATATTTAAAACCCTTTCATGATCCGACATCGGAAAAGTGTGCACCCTTTTCCGGTGTGTGCCATGTAGGCCCTATTCATACTCAAGAAATCGGTCATAATGGAAATAAAATCAAAACATGCTCTGCATATGGAATTTTAACAATTTGACATGCATATTCTTAGCTAGGGTCACAGAACACTTATCCATTTGCTGATGCAGTATTCCTTTGTTAAGGAGGAATGGGGGCTCCCTTCTCTGAGTTCATAGTCCCTCAGTTTTCCATCCCAAGCCCTCTTTACATTTCGTATCCACACATGTCTTACCGACATAACCTATACCATCTTACTCATGTTGCTTACAAAACATGTAGTGCAGATGAGACATTTCCAAAATGTCCAATGGAGTTTCATCCGAACCCCATTTCCAAAATAAGGGAAAACCTTCCCATGAAGTTTGGCTCCTGCAGGTCATCACATGTGATCTTCTTGTAGTGTGTACTACTGGCACATTCATCAAATAGCCAAACAGTCAGTTATTATCTGATAATACAATCCAAATTTGATTGTTCCATAGCCAAGCAATGACATTAGTAATTCAATTCAATAGGAATTTGCAACTCTATCTATTACAGAAATTGATTTGCTTGGCAATGAGGTGATCCTCAATTGTGGGTCTCTTGTAAGCAACACTACTATGCCCATTATAATTTTATGCTTACTAGCATAACATGAATACCCACTTACAATGCGTCCACTTGACACAATATTATGCAAGCCAATAGTGATTAGTAGTTATCAGCAATTTCTTAAACCCGAAACTTCACAATTCAAATTTAACAACCCAACATGCATACAAACTATTTTCACAGCCATGAGACTCTTCTCATAAGGTTTGGATCTTGCACATGGTAGATTTCGGCCTTTGTCATGGTCTTACCCCAATTGCCATGCCCCAAACAATCTACCCGAAACCTGAACCTCAGTCAGCCAAACACTTAGTAAGTCTTTATGCATATAACTTTTTCATTGCTGCAAAAATCACTGAAGCATTTTCAGAATTTATAAAATTCAAACACTTCCAGCTGTTAATCACATCAATATTACCAAAACTCATTTACATCACGCAATCATTATCATACTAAAATTTGCAAGGTCACATCATTTATGCCAAAATGAAATGTTCAGATACTCCTTGCTCCACAAGCATATCATTATACCATCTTTCCCTTCCATAGAGAATTTTCGGCAGCCAATCGATCATGACTACCCTCTTCATGCACTTACTATCCTGCATTCATAACAATTCTTGAAAGGGTTCCAGAATTGTTATCAATTTATCATTTCAGTCATTAGTTATTCATAATAACTCATGCACTATCTTTATGCATTCATGCATTGTATCACAACATTTGCACCCATACTTATGTATGCATATCTACAACATTTACTCATACTTTTCATATGCATCTGTTCAATGCATAACTACAATATTTATGAAATCTTTTAATGCATATCCACTCAATGCTACCTTGCATTGATTCAGGAATACTTATGCATTCAAACATACCATGCATGGCCTAACCATGACTACTTCATATAGGATGCATTGTTATAATCAAGACCATCAGTACTTACTTTCTTTGGGCGATTAAGCTCATAACAAAACATACAGGCATGACACCTTGCTCTATGAATGCAGTATAAAATTCAAATACCCACATGGTATGAGACCTCTTACTTTTACCACTCCATGCAATTGTCATAATTAAACTCTTACCTTCATGGGTCCTACTTACACCCTTGACATTACCAATTCGGTTGGTCCTTTGTAGGAGATTGCAGAATTTGCTCACCAACTTTTGATTCTGGACTTGTTGCATTATTCCTTTCTCCATAGGGTTGCTAGTCACATTCGTCAACATCAACAACATATTCAGCCATGTCCATGTTGTCGTTGGTTTTTCCACTAATGCCAACACCAATGCAATAACTGTCATTAGTGGATCATTATAAATGTATAATTCTCACTATTCCTACCAACATGTAATATCTTATGCACGCTAGGAATATCCTCATAAATTTTATGTATAAAACTTGTAATCATAATTAGCAAGGTAGAGTTTAAGGAAATTTCCCTTTTTCAAGTCCCTCATCCTTGCATGGAACTCCTTTTCCACACAATAGCTAGTTTGACTTCAGAGTCTTGCTACCTCTAGGAATGCAATTCCTAGATTTTTCCATATTGATAGCAGAACATTTATCTTTCAAGAAACCACTAGCACTTTTCTTCTTTGCATTCAAATGCTGGTGACTCTCCCTTGTTCCCTACTGGATAAGCTTTCCAACGCCTATCCACATGCTTCATTCTGACCTCGGGTGTGAAAACCACACCACTTATAGAATGATGGCAGAACACGCCACTGTATTTTGGTCTGGAATGCTAGCTTCAACCACCTATAATTTTCTTCCTTCTCAGCCCTGAAACTGCTGAAAAATCCCATGAAAAATTCACTAAAATACTAGCTGAAATTCGCTAAAATTTCCACTAGAAAAACCCAATTTTCCCTTTTTCCAATCAGACCTCTTTTCAACTAAATTTCTGATGTTTTGGATCCTTAGTGGACTAGCCTTCCAACCCTTCAATGGCCCAGACGACTACATTTCTCCGGCGCTCATCGGCGGCCCTATAAACTATAAGTTTCCACTGTATTGACGGTTTCCTTGACTATATTTTTCTGAAGTAAGCCTTCTGGACCACTTATCGGCGGCCAAGGTCTGTTGTGTCGATGGTCGGAACAATTAATATTCTTCATGGCTCATCGATGGCCTGCTTGTCTATTTTCCTCCGTTGTATCAGGTCCATAGTGGTCTAACACTCTGAACTTTGTCGATGATTGGGAACATTCAGTCTTACCGCATTGACGGGGAAACCAACTTGACACGCGGCATCGGTGATCGGAGAAACTAACCACTCGCTCATCAGACGATTAGTCCCATAGTCTTCCGCAACAACAGTCAACAGATCCACTAACTCTTCCAACTTCCATCGGCGCTCAAGACCACTAGATCCTCCCGACACATTGGTGGACCCATAAACTAATTCCTTCCGTCATGTCAGCAGTCCAAACCACTAATCCTTTTTGACGTCTTTCATTGGCGGCCTGATCCTTTAATCTTCTATGTTGTATCGGTGATCCCATCTTCTATTTTCCTCCGATGTCAGTGACTGATCCGGGAGGATCTAAAAAGGCCAATTTTCAAAATCATCATATTGCAACAAAAATAGTACCATTTCGAAGAGATCATCAACCCGATTCCAACGGTGCAAATGGCATGTCAAATGGACTCCGGATGCAAACGATATTGCGTTTTGAAGTTTGGCCCCAACAAGGAAAATTTTGGCTGAAGTGCCACGTGGTGTCAAAAAGTGCATTCTAATGACATGGAATGATGATGTGGCATGCTGAGATGGCAGGATGATGTGGCATGATGATGTGGTATGATGACATGGTGGCTGATGTGGCATGATGACATGGCATGATGATGTGGGATGGTGACATGGCATGGTGAAGTGGCATGATGACTAGCATGCATGCATTTGTGTTTGAAATGAGTTTTAGGACATTCGTGCATTTACTCATGAGAAATTGTAAAATGATTAATATTTGAAGTGAGTGGAAAAATTACTCACATATTACTCATTTATTTCATTCCTTGAGTTGTTATGAAGTTAATGCATGGTTGTAACAAAAAAAAAAAACATGCCATATTTGTAAAGAAGTTGTAACAACATGCTATTTAAAAAGGGATTTTGTTATGTAATGGATTATTGTTGGATTTTGTAAATGTCATTATGGGGAAGTAACTAAATGTGAAAACCCATGGGCATGTGGGCATGAACCATATTTTTGGTTTATGTTCTTAAAATCCAAACCAATTTGTAACTAATCCCAATTTGGAGAATCACATGTATCATGCCACCAAGAGTAGCTCTCCTATTTAAGCACTTGTCATGCGCATTTGAAGGGAGCTCAAGTTTGGAGAGATGTAGCCCATAGAGGAAGCAAGCATCTGAGAGGCCCCATTGGGGGTCTCCATTGGAGAAGCTCATGGAGAGGCTCCAAACTTGTAGTTCCAGCTCAGAGAGCAAGCATGGCTCCATCATGTCCGAAGGTGATCCAGCATAGGAGACAAAGAAGCAGAGTCAGTTCGAGGAGGCAACATTTCAATTTGCATTTGAAGGAAAGTAGCGACCATCTACACTCTCATCCCGAAGGACAAAGGTGAAGGGATTGGTTGGTAAGAGTGTGACTTTGGTTTTATTGATGCACTTGTCATGCAAACATATTGTCGTCTATTGAGACTATCCTGCAGAAGATCATGTGGCATAGCTCGAGGTTCGTGGCTCGTAGAGTCAGTTGAAAGAGTGTGATTTGCAACATTATGCAAGTCTTTGATCCGCTCAAGGTTCGTGGCTCGTAGAGTCAGTTGAAAGAGTGTGATTGGCTACATTGGGAAAATATCTTCATGTCCAAGTTTGGCAAATTTTGGAGACAAAGGAGGAAGGCATTTGCGTGCTTGATTTCTGCAGTCTTCGATTGAGTCCTATAGCTTGTGCACTTATGTGACCCATCAGAGGAAGTTATGGTGTGGCGATAGAGATGAACAGATGATGAAGACTCTGCAGGTGAATCCATTGCGATGTATCTTATGTATTTATATATCTTTGCAATGGATTGGTCACTCTATTTTGAAGTAGGCCCGGAGACGTAGCCAGGAGATCTAGTGAACTCCGTAATCAAATCATGTCCCTAATGTCCTTGAATGATTTTTCATTTTCATGTGGATGATTCTATGTTACAAACTTATATTATGCTCATTTTCACTTGCACTAACGTCAGAAAAATGATCCTATTGGTCCCGATTGTTTCGAGCGGGTTCGATGACTTTCCGGGCTCACCCTTGGGATCATATCAAGTGGTATCATAGCAGGCTGACAAGTGTTGCAAGTTGCGGACTGTTATGAGAAAAATTTTGCAGTGTGTGAAACTCCAAGAATTGGAAGTAGGTTGTGTAGGCACCAATGAAGCAAGAAGTAGATGAGCATACCTGGAAGAAGCTTTTGGGGACCAAAAGCCTTCCCAGTGGGGAGGAATGATCCGGGAGGATCTAAAAAGGACAGTTTTTAAAATCATCATATTGCAACAAAAATAGTACCATGTTGAAGAGCTCGTCAACCCGATTCCAATGGTGCAAACGGCGTGTCAAACGGACTCCGGATGCAAAATATATTGCATTTTGAAGTTTTGCCCCAACAGGGAAAATTTTGGCTGAAGTGCCACGTGGAACTCCCTCAAGCTGCCACGTGGTAGTCAAAAAGTGCATTCTAATGACATGGCATAATTATGTGGCATGCTGACATGGCAAGATGATGTGGCATGCTAAATGGAATGATTATGTGGTATGATGACATGGCGGCTGATGTGGCATGATGACATGGCATGATGATGTGGGATGGTGACAGGGCATGATGAAGTGGCATGATGACTAGCATGCATGCATTTTTGCTTGAAATGAGTTTTAGGACATTCGTACATTTACTCATGAGAAATTGTAAAATGATTAATATTTGAAGTGAGTGGAAAAATTACTCACATATTACTCATTTATTTTATTCCTTGAGTTGTTATGAAGTTAATGCATGGTTGTAACCAAAAAACAAACATGCCATATTTGTAAAGAATTTGTAATAAGTTGGTTTATGGTTGAAAAACCAACATGCTATTTAAAAAAGGGATTTTGTTATGTAATGGATTATTGTTGGATTTTGTAAATGTCATTATGGGGAAGTAACTAAATGTGAAAACCCATGGGCATGTGGGCATGAACCATATTTTTGGTTTATGTTCTTAAAATCCAAACCAATTTGTAACTAATCCCAATTTGGAGAATCACATGTATCATGCCACCAAGAGTAGCTTATCCTATTTAAGCACTTGTCATGTGCATTTGAAGGGAGCTCAAGTTTGGAGAGATGTAGCCCATAGAGGAAGCAAGCATGTGAGAGGCCCCATTGGGGGTCTCCATTGGAGAAGCTCATGGAGAGGCTCCAACCTTGTAGTTCCGGCTCAGAGAGCAAGCATGGCTCCATCATGTCCGAAGGTGATCCAGTGTAGGAGACAAAGAAGCAGAGTCAGTTCGAGGAGGAAACATTTCAATTTGCATTTGAAGGCAAGTAGCGACCATCTACACTCTCATCCCGAAGGACAAAGGTGAAGGGATTGGTTGGGAAGAGTGTGAATTTGGTTTTATTGATGCACTTGTCATGCAAACATATTGTCATCTATTAAGACTATCCTACAAAAGATTGTGTGGCATAGCTCGAGGTTTGTGGCTCGTAGAGTCAGTTGAAAGAGTGCGATTTGCAACATTATGCAAGTCTTTGATCCGCTCGAGGTTCGTGGCTTGTAGATTCAGTTGAAAGAGTGTGATTGGCTACATTGGGAAAATATCTTCATGTCCAAGTCTGGCAACTTCTGGAGACAAAGGAGGCAGGCATTTGCTTGCTTGATTTCTGCAGTCTTCGATTGAGTCCTATAGCTTGTGCACTTATGTGACCCATCAGAGGAAGTTACGGTGCAGTGGTAGAGATGAACAGATGATGAAGACTCTGCAGGTGAATCTGTTGTGATGTATCTTATGTATTTGTGCATCTTTGCAATGGATTGGTAACTCTATTTTGGAGTAGGCCCGGAGACGTAGCCAGGAGATCTGGTGAATTCCGTAATCAAATCGTGTCCCTAATGTGCTTGAATGATTTTTCATTTTCATGTGGATGATTCTATGTTACACACTTATATTATGCTCATGTTCACTTGCATTAACGTCAGAAAAATGATCCTATTGGTCCTGATTGTTTCGAGCGGGTTCGATGACTTTCCGGGCTTGCCCCCAGGATCAGATCAGCAGCTCAAACAACAAACATTTTATGCTGCATCGGTGCCTCCATCACCTATTTTTCATCGATGTTTTGGTGGTTTCATCTTCTATATCCCATCAACGCCGATGGCCTTTATCGGATGTCCTTTCGACTAAGAAATTCGGTTTTTCGGTGGTCTTCAACTCAATGGAGCCATCACCTCAGCGCCTCCATATTCTTTCTTCCGTCGATCACCGACAACTTCTGAACTTCGCCAAGTCCTGAAATTTTTCAACACTTAGAAAATTTTCCTTCGGGCTTCGCATCGGTTGTGCGATCAACTAAACTTTTTCGATGCCCATCGACGAACCAGACCACTAACTTCTCCCTCGGTGTCAGTGAATACTTCAACTATAATTTTTTGATCGGCAGTCAGAACAACTATCTGTCGGAGGGATAGTCTACTAAACAGCCACAATGACGGACACTTAGATAACTATCTTCTACCGATCAGTGCTCTAATCCTCTATCATTCGCCAATCGTCGATGGGTTTGACACTTAGAGAAGTCTTTGAAATTTATTCCCTTTAGCTTTTTTTTACCGCATCGATTAGTCCATCAACTAGATTTCACCGATATATCGGCGGTTCCCTTCACTAAATCTCTCTGATGGCAGGGATTTAGTAGTAAATGTTTCCTCCCCTGTCACAGTCGGTTGTTCAGCCAGCTAGCATCTTGTCTTTTTCTCCGACGTTTCAGCATTTTCCTTATCTAATTTTTGTCAATGTGTCATCGGCACTCATGTCCTCTATCCTTCGCCGACATATCGGTGCCTCAACAACTAGATTTCGATGAACCTTCACCTTTTTCCCACCACCATTTTGGTGATTCCATCATCTAAATGTCACTGATCCCTTTGACTAACTTCCACCGATCACCAACAGTCAACATTGGATGTTCTTTCAACTAAATGGAGCCGACGTTTCAGCGGCTTCGGCTGATCTCCACTGAAACTGTGGCTCCCACATCCTCTATCCTTTTTCGATGGCCGTCGAATACTTAGAAAAATTTCCACAAATTTCTTCCTCCACTGTGAAATCATTGGCTAGTCGATCCACTAAACTTTGTTGTCACCGGGGTTTGTATCGGACGGCCATCAGACTAATCCATCTGCCTCATCGGAAGGACTTCCCACCAAGAATTTTGTTGAGCCGATAGCCTGACTCTTAGAAATTTTTCAAAAATCCTTTTCCTCCTACACCTCATCGGATGACCTTCTGACTACACCTTCCGATGTAAAGGGGATTCTCACTTAGTCCTCCAATGATCTGGCCATTCTGGCACATAGAAGATTTTCCAACGAATTTTTTGGAAATTGAGGTCATTCATATCTCTTTTAGGCAGTGGGAAACCTGCCCCTGCTAGCTGATCTTTCATGGCTCTCTAAGGCTCATGCTGCAACCTGTAGGCTCTGTCACTGCATCTTCATGGCCCATTTAGGCCCATGCTGCAACATTAGCTCTAATCCCATACTGTAACGTTCTCGACCCTCTAACCGGTGAGGAGGATGCTACCAAACCATCAAAAACCTTCGGGAAGATAGCCCCATGAACATGAACAGGCATATAATGTTGAAATATAAATCTTAAAACATAAAACATACTAAGATGCATAATCCTTCATATACATAGCGGAATCAAACATACATTCATTCAAGCATACCACATGTTCATCATATTTGTTAATCATCAAATATAAATGTAGAGACGGAATAGTCAAGAATACTCATATTAAAAGGAATTTGTCCCGCAACGAGCTACGTCGTTGCAATGTTCCACCCAACCATAGGCTAGAATGCTCATCAATCTCTTAGCAACACTGCCACCCCTGAGATGGACATGATTCCTCAAGGAATAAAGGTCAAAGTAGGCTTACACATAGCCAAGGTACACAAATCAGCCAATCCCACACAGTAGGTTTTATCAGGTCGTTAAGGAGATAGGAAAGGATAAATGCTAAGCTGGTGGCCTCAATGGAGAGCTAAGGACACCTACACCAGATTTAACCAAACTTCTAAGACATCCACACACCCATCAACAGGAATCAGTCCTTTCTCTGCTTCACAGTCCCTCAGACCGTGAATTCCCTTTCCAATACTCTTCAAGGGTTAAGGAGAAGAAATCCACCAGTCTAACTCTGTCTGAGTGGCTCCAAACACCAGTTTTTTCAAGCATACCAGGCCTCTAATCCTACTCTCAATAGTCTGAAGACCAACCACTGCATATCGCAGTAAAATAAACAGCTCACAGCTCTGTGAGGAAAATAAAGATAACAGGGTGACAACCCAAAAAAAAGGGTGAACATAGCTCAAGTCCAGAAGATGACTTAGAGTTTTTCTTGGCCCTAGCATGGCCAAAAAAACTCAGCAGCAACCCCAAAACATAATTGCACATGCAGCAACCAAAACTAGGGAAAGATCTACAACCCAATCCCATACTGAAACAACGAGAACCTTACACAATCCATAGATGGGGAAGAAGACAGATTCCCAACATTGAAAGGAAAAACATATGAATGGTAGAGTTGTTCCCTTTAGGCCGTTCTTTCAGCTTATCGCATGAGATCACAATCCCCCAACCCCTGTGTGAGGTAAAACCATCCGATTTTTGGCCTGTGCATGAGGATTAAACAAAACGATGGGGAAATTCCCCCAAGCGGTGCATGAGGAAGTCTAGAGAGGGAAAAATTTGTGTGAGGGTGAATAGTACTCAACCACCAGAATGGATTCGTGGGAGGAATGGAATCGTGGTCTGTTCCCCTGCCCCTAGCGTGAGTGAAGAGGAAGAGTCTATTGGTGGAGTGGGAACGTGGGCAAGGACTGACAGTCCTACCACACCCACCACTACTCAACAATAACTGCTCCCAGACAACAGAAGTTTAAATGGGTAGCTAACACATGGAAAACTACCAATGGCCCCCATGGGTTGGACAACCCCCCCTTAACCTTGGGAATCATGCCCTTTTCATTCAGCGTTGCACTGTCGTAGCTAGCTGTAGGTTTATTTTAATTGATGTGCATATTTACATTATGCCAAAACTATAATGTGCCGGATAGCACGATATAACATTGACAACGATCCCTATTTCTGAAACATACATGACCAAATCAATGGTGGCGATTTTGCCTTTAGCTCCACACCATGATTAATTACAATATATACATCACGTACCTTTTTAATGTAAGCAAGGTCAAAACTAGGACATTACATTTTCCTGTTGCAATAATTTCATGTTAGGACCCATCAAATAAATATTTGCATGTTTATGAAAATAACAAAACGAAGCTAAAAAATATTGTTTGAATAGTTTGTCTCAATGAATAAAAACAACAATAATAATGAACATTTTATAGTTGATGAACATTTTTAATTTAACAATGTAAATTACAATAATATTCAAGTAAAATAATTGGTAATAAGAGATCACCCGAGGAAACATGTAGAACCAAAACACTACACATATAAGGCCACTGATCACATCAAAACGCCAATTTTGCCTCTGAAATATGAAAATGTTTCCCAATACTATCTGTAACAAGTTCCAATGGATGAGTCAAATAGAAATAGTAAAATTTAAACACTACAATTATAGAAATAATTGTTTTAATGTATAATTCCTTACCATTCATTGATCTCCTCTCAGTTTCGAGAATAATTTAATATTCTCTACTAAACATGAACAACCACATGAAGGTGGAAGCTCTTATGTCCCCTCCCCCCACTCACGTCACTCTCAATTCCCCAAACCCAATGCATCTACTTACAAATAAACATTTAGTGCAAATTCATTCATTCAATAGCTGAAAAAAACTTTCATTAAACCATTCATTTATTCAATAGCTGGAAAAACCATTCATAAAACCATTCGTTAAATAATTCGTTAAGCCATTCATTCATTCAATATCCAATAAAACCATTCATTAAACCATTTATTCATTAAATAATGAAAAAAACCATGCACAACATTGTATTATAAAAAAGAATTACTCAAAATTTCTTTAGTCACTTCTTTTTTACTTTTATTCTCTTTACAAAATGAGCAAGAAGCACTTCTTCTGTATTTTTTTTTTCAGTTCCTGGTGCTTCATCAACTTGTCCTTATGTCTCCCTAGTATATTGCTCTCCACGCGGATCTTGCAGCAAGGGGCTCGGAAGTGTCGCAATAACGTGAAAATGTTGCATTAATTTATTTTTGTTTTTATAATTACAAGTATTTCATTTAAAAAAACATTACACAGGTGTTTTTTTACCTGGCGTGGGAACATCACGTTCTTCATTATCCTGTCCAGACTCAACCTATATAATGTGACCATCTACATGCTCTACAGTTGAAATATGGAGATGTATAATTAATGTTCACCATCTGTAATTATCTATAAAAAACAATAGCATATTAATAAATTCATTACCAAGAATCGAAGCATGATCTTTGACTAGTTGGTGTACATCATCGACATTAAGGGGATCACTGCTTTCCTACTCAAAACAGAATAAATATTTTATGTTAATTGTTTATAACGAATAGATTGCATACCAATTAATAAATTTTCATTAAGCTATATATATTTTATATACATGTGCACCAGATGGATCACCAAAAGACCATGTATGCCCAGACAAACTTTTTTGGTGTCCAACAACAACTTCAAAGCCGTGTTGGAAGCCAAGATTCATTTTTCCTGAGTGGGCACTTTTTTGAATCGGTCGGCCTGCATATTTCCATAACATCATTAATTTTACATTTTGCGTCGGATTAAAATGAAACAAAATTTCTATTTATTATTTAGATGCAGTATCGGGTTTTCGATACTTACAATTCATGCCGCCAAATTAGAATAACCACCATGCCCAAGATTTTGCTGACCAATTTTATCCAGTATTTCCTTTATGTCCCTTGATGTGTCTGACGACCTAATCAAGTGTTGAATTATGTTAAATGTTCCAAATTCTATATAAAAATTAATAATAATAAGGCTTACCATTACATTGTGGAAAGTATTGCATACCTCCCTATTCCTTGTGGTATCTTTCATGCTTTTCTCATAGCCCTCTCTTTTTCATATTCAACTAGGGATTTCCACTCCCTTGATGGAATCATCGGAGGGTGCTCATACCTAGGGTTGTTTTCTAGGTGCACCCTATATTGGTATTAGAAAATATTCATATGTTGTCCAGCCTTCTTTAGGACCTTTGTTGTAACGAAGGCATCTTTTCCGAATAGGCCAACCAACTGATTAGTGAACTCATCCTTTAAATATTTTGTCTATCTATCCCACTTTGTATTGATGGTGGGCCTAACTATCTCCAAGGTCAAATCATTTAGATTTTTATAAAAAACATCATTTCCTGCAAAAAAATCATGCCATCATTAGTTTAAAAAAAGTTTTTTATAGGTATATTATAATCAAATTATAAAAACTAATTTGAACAATCTATAATTACCTAGAATCTTCTCTATCTTTATTGGAACGAGTTTCTTGTTCACCAAAAATGTTGTAACTATTGAACTCGTGCTAGTGACACGGGAATATATGGGAAATGCTGCTTCAACATCAACATTACTATCAGGCTCTACCTCCACCCCTTCTTATGCACGATCTGGTGTTCGTCGATCAGCAGTGACTGCACCCTCTGCTGGCCTCGAGGGTTTCGTGGAATGTGTTTTCGACTGTTCAGTCAAAAACAAGGGTGCAATATGTGGTGTATGTGGAGTGGTTTTCTCACTGGTCCCAACACTGCCTTCACCATCGATGTGTGGTCGCGAAAAATCCTGTAAATACAAACCATTCAATTATAAGTTCACTATCATATAAAAGTAAAAATTATAAAGTTCTAAATGAATCCATATTATGATTCCACAAATTAATTTCAATGCCTGAGATCTATGCATCAACACTTGAACCTTTGATTTAATCTCGTATATCTGTGTAATTATGAATAGCAAACGAAACATATATGCATGAATTTTTTTCAAGGTATTTTCTAGCAGATTCACCAGGTCTAGAGAAGAACCATTGTTAGCATCATTCAACAACTCATTCACATCAAAATCTATGGACTGCTATGTTGTTGTTTCATAAATCGAATAATTTGTCTGCATCAAAAATATATAAAACATTGCTTACGTGTTGAAGCAATAGTCTGAACAAAAAATTATATTAACAAAAAATATCTATCATGATATATTCCTAGAATTGCATCTAGGTTTACCTGATGCCTGGATGGCAGTGTGGTCTTATCAATAGCTGGGGACTTTCCCGATCATCCACCTGCAAAAAAAGTAGACAACATTATCATAATGAACGCAATTATAAAAACGAAAAAATACATAACAAAATAAACATTATGCTACATTTTATATATGTGTATAGTTTTGAAGTATTTAAATTATAGAATTACATTCAAGTTTACCTATTTCCTCAAGGCTGCAGTCATCTGATCAACAACCCGATATTTCACCCAATCAACACTCTGCATGAAATATAGATAAGATTATATAAACCACATGAATATGCTATTGAAAAAAAATAACAACAGAACGGTTTGAACATATTAAATTTGTACAATGGAATTGATGTATACCTGCCGCCTTGAGGTAGGTCTAGTAACATCTACTGTGAGGGAGGTACCCCTGACAAAACCCTGCATAAAAAATATACTAAAAATTCCCTAACAAAACGAAAATACTCACTAAAACAATTTAATAATATAACATTTTGACGTATACTTGTTTCCTCGAGGATGGTGTACTCCTCTCACCAGTTGCTAGGGTGATGTGCCCCCGATCACCTCCCCACGAAGTCAACATAGAAAATTTAATCAAAAATTATATTTATCTACTAACGAAAATTCCTAAAGATGTAAAAATAATTAATAAAAGGTTGGGTAAATTGTTGGATGTACCACATCCATTCTAACGGTGTTTGTATCTACTCAATTCAAATTGTAATTAATAAGCATCTCTTCCCCAACAACTATTGGTTTAATGGCATATACAAAGGCACATTTCCCTTCACGCCCCTCAAATATTCAGTTGGGTTGCTTAAGTGTAGACCTTGGTTGTGTATTGTTTATAAACCCCTCAATATTCCCAGTTATCTTTGGCCTTCCGTCAATGTACAACGTTGCTCTTTTATTTTGATATTTCTCTTTCAGTTGTAAATAATTTGTTGACTACCCATATGTATGCATACTTCGTGTATATTGGACCAGGAACATCCAATCATTGTAGTTGTAAGAGGGTCCAACATACTCCATCAATTCTGTATATCTGTCATAACTGACCTTTATGCCATCTATGCAAAACAACCCCTATCTATGTAATGACGATGGTGCAATTCTATTTATCCTCTCATTCACACAAAAATCAGTGTTGACTTGAGGGAGATCCATAGGTACCCATTATTTCACTATATTTTTGTACCTTAAGGGCACCTCGATGTCTCCTATTATCTCATCATCATAGGAACATGACTCCCCTCCTGCGAGAAAAAATTCCATGCATTTATTAAATTTTTTTTTGATCTTCTAGCATCTATTTGATCTAGTGCTTGTATACCTACTAGATGTCTCACTTTCCTCTATCCTTCCTAAACTCCCCTCGCTCGAGGAAGATAGGTCTGACAAATACCTGTTTGGTTCTACCTACACCATGGCCGAAATTGTTTTGGCAAATAAGAGAAAAATACAAGCAAAAACTTGGATAGACTTATAAGCATGACATAATAGTGATATAATTATATTGAATAATATAAAAATCTCCCTAGTATAATAGTTCATCACATAGTCCTTTAACATGATATAGATATCAATTGGTTCCATAGCTAATGCTTCAACCAATTTATATCAAAATACAAACTACGTTTTTGAAAAAATTTGTAGGTGTAGCTTTTTTAACTTATTTTGTTTACTCACCAAAAATATTAAAGACCCAGTTTACATATCTCAATATATATAATAAAATCATTTTCTAAGTTTTTGTAACTTTTTTTCAGAAGAAAAATAGGTGTTCCTTGATATTCAATAGTGAATCAAAGGTAACTTGTACATAGTCCTCACAATAATTCATTCCAAACGTGAGTGGAGATAAATTTCAAAAACTTTTCCAAGGGGAGGGACAGAACCCACAATCCAAAGATGACTGAAGTAGCAATACCATAGGGAGAACATAAGGATCCCAAACTACTTATCCAAGGAGGCATCAAGGGTGGAGAAAACACACCCCTGGGGGATGAAAAAAAAATTTATATCCCCAACTAAAACAGGAAATATGCTAATGTATCCCATAGTTGAAAGAACCAAAAGAGACTATGCCACATAAATAAAAAAGCTCTTAAAAGAGTGGTATAATTTCTTCCTCAATGATTTCTCCTTCTAAATGTTACAAGAAGGAGAGGAGGCCAGCCTTCATATTCAATGCTTCCTTGGAAAAACGGTATGCAGTCATATTGTGCTCCCTGTAGACATGCCTAAAGTCATATAACCCACGAATTGTACTCATCGGTAGTATAGCATATATGTCGGATTTAATGGATATCCGATGACAAATTTCACTACATAGATGTTGGAAATCAAACGAAGTCTCCTTCATAGAGGTAAGATAACCAACGAATTGATATCATTATCTTGAGGACTTATAAGCATGGCATTTTAGTGACATCAATCTGTTGAGAAACAAATTCGATAGAATTATAAACATGGCATCGTAGTGATATCATTATCTTGAAGAATATCAATAATTCCCTAGTTTAATCATACATCACATAGTCTTGTAACATGAGATAGATATCAAGTGGTTCCATGGAAAATGCTTCAGCCAATCTATCTTGAAATAAAAACTATGTTTTTGTCAAATTTTGTAGGTTTATATTTTTTAATTTATTTTGTTTCCTCACCAAAAATATTAAAGACCCAGTTTATGGATCTCATTACAACAAAGATGGTCACAATTAGATTGGATCTAGCAATGGTAGCTTAGATTGGCTAGAAATGTTATCAAATGGATGTAAAGAGTGCCTACCTTGATGGATATTTAGGGGAGGTGTATGTGTACCAGGATTCAGCTACAAAGATTCCAAGATGCACATAAATAACATCTAGTGTGCAGGTTTGCAAATGATATTTACAAGTTAAACAAATCCCTAAGGGCCTAGTACAATAAATTTGATAAATATCTCACAAGATCTAGATTCAGAAGAAGTCCTTATGGTCTAAATCTTGATGTCAAAATCTCAAGTTAGGGCATATTTATTTTAGTGGTATATGCAGAATATTTTATCATCAAAAGGAGTGAAACCAGTGTAATTCGAGAGATAAAATATCAATCATGTAGTTCTTTTGACACAATTAATGTTAGCCTCTTGATTTTTTGCTTAGGTGTAGAATTTTGACATTCTTATATATAGTCTTGTATTTAAATTTTTTTCCAAGGTAAATATCCTAGCACAAACCCTTGGTCACTTTCCCTTTCTGAGGATGGAACCAACATGTTACTTATGGAAAGTGTGTAGGGGAGGTTAAAACTCCATCCCACAACCATAACCACTAGATATACATGTATCCAAGTATTCATTTACTAAACCTTGATTGTCCTTTTTAATCCAGTGCAAAGAAGACACATATGTGGGAAGGATAACCTAGAAAAGTTTATTTCATATCATTTGCCATCCCTATTGCATGATGCAACATGTAGTAGTAGATTATGTTTTTTGAATATGCCACTCATCCACTCATCCATGGAAAGCATGAAGAGAAGCTAGGGATTCATCCTAAACACTCATGAAAGCCATAGAAATTCATAATGGGATATGGCATCACCCTAAACCCTCACACCATCCTCATGTACACTTCTAGCATCACTATCTCCATCTCCAAGAAGACAGAGAAGACACCAATAGCATAAACCATATTCAGGAAGCAGTACTGGTCTCAAGGGAAGCACCTGATATGTCCATAGACAGTCAGAGGCAGCCCAGTATTGGTTCAAACAGTCACAGTAAGGCTTAGAACAATCACATGCAAGCATCATACCAGTCTAGAATGTTAGGAGAAGATTTGGGTAGCCTGTGTTATATTTCAGTGGACTAACCCTGACCATTGGGAGCTCATCTCCATTCTAGGGAAGCCTCAACATTATTATGGAAATGAGACTCTTTCAACCAATTGATACAAAATACCAAAGCAACACATTTATCAAAAATAAGGGTTTTCCAATAAGATACACATTTTCTTTTTTAATGCATTTTTAGTGTATGTGGTTAGGACAAGGAGTTGCATGCTAGTTATGATTGACAAAGTATTTTTGAACTTTATATATAAGCTATATCTAGTTCAAATTTCCTCATTTATAAGTCATTTTATTGTAGAATCTAAAAATCTTAAACAAAAGGTTCTTTCTTTGGTTTTTAGAAGTTACATTCGGGAATCCAGTGCCTTTTCATTTGCTGCCCCAAAAGGGTTGCGCAAAGACCCTAAGAAGGTAATATTTCTAGGTTGTATTACTTAGTTAGTTTGTGCAAGTTCTAGTATAATTTAACTTAGAAATTTTATGTCTTTGTAGTGTTGTCCCAAAGACACTCTTAATGTGTTTTAGGGTGTTTTTTTACTAATTATTGTTTGTTATTTTTTAGTTTTTTTCAAGCAGGTAGAGAGGCATGCTGCTTAAATTTTGAAGATTCCGATAACCAAGTGCCTCATTCTTTCTTATACCTTTTCTAGTTTGATAAAAAATACTAAAAACTTCTAAGCCTTATGGATCCTCTTTATAAAAGACCAAAGGAAAAACTTAGAATTCCTAGCTAGTGGATGTTAATTAATATAATACATTTGAATTTTTGAATTTTTGTACCATTCCTATTTATTGTAAAATGAAAAAATATTCTCTAAGAAAAAATCAAGTAGTTGGAAAGACTACCCTATCTTAAAATAATGTTTTATAGATTTTGTTTCAACTTTACTTGTGTATGAATTTTCTTTTCTTGAAATTGCTTCCTATATATTTAATAGAAGCTTACAAATGGCCCAAAGAGTTTGGAAATTGAAAGACATCTACTTACACAAGCAAAATGGACCTCGAGGCATGAATTGTTAACCAAGCCCTTCCTTTTGTCTAAGCTGCTATGACAGGGGGGGTACTACTTTGTTAGTCAACCAAGACTCACAGCTATCCCCAACAACTTATTCGTGTCTTGGGGAAAATTGAATCTTGATTGGTGGCATGATATGCCACCATCTTCATTGTTGGACCATGGACCCATTGATGAATTTTATATTTGTAAATTACTCAACAAAAGTGGAAATTAATTATCCCAATAGTTTTTAATGTTGATTATGCCCATGTCCAAACCATATATGTATCGAGGTACAAAAAAATGCTAAAATCATATATCAAAATAGAAAACAGCAAGAAAGGTCAAAGATAGTGATTCTGGTATGGTGTCATCTAAATTATATGGAAATGGATATGGATTTTCACTCCAAATTTATTTCACAAAGTAAAAAATGCAAATTGTTATGAAACACTCAGATTTGTGTGTTATGGTATTGGGAAAAGCCTATTTTATAGAAAAAAGTTAGGGTTTATGAGCCCCACAATAATTCCTTTTATTTTTTATTTTGTGGTTTTTAAGATATATTTTTTTCAATTGGTGGATATGCAGGGTTTATGTTTCTGACAAGCTACTGGTGCTTTTGAAACTAGAAATGAATCCCAAAAAAATGAGTCCATGAAAGAGTATTTGGAATGTGAAGAGCCTTGTGCACTGGAAGCCTTGCAAATGGTGGATTGCAAAACCCATAACATGTAATTTATTATCCGCCTTATTCTTTGTGTAGATAAAGTTTTCATTAGTGTGTAGGTATCTCTACTTCTAATTCATATATTACTTCTCTTTAAGATCACAGTTCAAAGGTTTTACTTGAACTCCTGTAATGCCCTAGTTCTGAGTTTTTCTTAAACAGGTAAGGTCCTATCCTGAGCTGGTCCTGATTGAAAAGTCTTACCAAACCTAAGTAAAGGTCATAAGCTAGGTCTGTATTCATTCCTTGACACTGAAATTATGCAGGTCCTCCAGTAAAAAGCAATGGATACATTAAAATTTATTTCCATGGAGGTCTTAATCAGACGAGAAGAGATGTAAGTATCTGAAATAACAGATAAATTTTGAGTTGATGTTGATTTTTTTTTTCTGAAACAATGCTTATTATATTAACAATAAAAGCACAAAGTTCTAACTGACTCGTGACTATATAAAGGACAACAAAAATGTACGTGAGATAGCTTGAGCTCCAGGATCACAACTATTTCAGCATAAATTAACGAGTATATATATATATCCTCATTCTTAGCCATATCATATCTTGATTCTCTAAAAAAAAATTGTATCCATTTCAAGTACGATATCTCCATACATGTATCCATATCTATGCAACTTGGACATAAATTAATGACGTTGTTAATACTAATGCTTTTAGGCAAAAATTGTTTTGGTTTCAAAAAGCTCATATTTCCTACAAATTACGCCATATTGTGAATGAGAGAACTTCATCCACAAGGAATAACAGGGTCATTTTCACCTAACTCTGAGAAGCGAAATGTATCCAGTACTTTCGCAGATATCAACAAGAAAACATTCCTTTAGTAAACTCTTTTTGTAGTAAATAATGGTTTTTGCAGCATCATTGTAATTAATGAATGAGAAAATACGGTGGTCTCAAGAGCAGCTAGACACTTTGAGTGAATATTAGGATGCAACTGTTTCAGTAATGCATATATTTTACAATTTCAAATATATTTTTCCTTTGAGTGTCTGATTTGTTGAAACTAAGAGTGTAATCTTCACATTGGCCACAGCAAACATTATTTGTAATTTTATTGTATATTTCTATTTATTTTTAAGGCCAACCAAGTCAACTCAATGTAGGCTGACTACCCCTCATTGAGGAAAGCGCCCTACCTCTTTAGTTGTGTATAAATAAATTATTTGACTTTTGTATTTCTGCATATTGTGACCATTCATGCATGACTCATAAGTCAAAGATAATATTACTTCTTGGTCTCCAAAAGGATTATGAAAATTCAATATATTAACATTTGTTGGCTTTTTGAGATGGGTTGTTATTAATTTATGTTTTTGTCTAGATCTGTATTTCCCTTTCTCAAGTTTCAAATTCATCAGGGCCTGCAAAAACATAGTGGCCGTCATGTACAACTAGTTAGTGCAAGCACAACTTTGCGTTGCAACATTATCTTATAAACTTAACCAATGTGTGACATGATTCAATGCATTCTTTCCAACTATATTGACATTTGAGAGCCTTTTTATCATTTAGTTGCACATAAAAATTTCTTCTTTTTTCTTGATATTGGAAATAATATATAGTCAATATAATGATCTCCCGATTTAATATTATTATACATGTTTTGTTTAGAAATATGGATTATGAGGTGATAATCTTGGTAGTCTAGGATGGAGGAAGAGGAATTTATGGATTACTCAAAGGAGGCGGAGGAAGTTTTCCTGAAAGCAATTTTTGGATGTAGGGATGAAGTACCAAAACATTGGAAATTCTCAAGGGTATCACATAACAACATCAAAGAGGCTAGCGGCTCAAAGAAGCTAACCTATTATAAGTCCTTGGCACCGCCCCAAATCCCTAACCCTAAGGTTGACCCTAGCACTGTGAAGGTTTATTTGGTAAAATTTTTGTTTCCCAATTATGCCAAGAATTTTTATTTTTCTGTGCTCGGTCCACCACCTATTATTCTAGGTTTCCAGTTATTTATCCCTAGGTTTCTATTTTCTTAATTTTTCTTCACAATATTCATTGGTTTATGGATCAATTTGTGTTGTTTTTCCTTGTGTTGTCCCAATTTTTATGTTTTATTTATATGCCATGTAACATGAAAATTCTCCAAACCCCTATCTAATACTTTAAAAAATGAAAAACCAAATACAGATCAAAATAAAATCTATTTGCATGGGTATCTAGGGGGTAAATTTTGAGGCCATTTTGAGGCCACGAGCATTCAAAGGCGATTTTGGTGTATTATGAGCAGCATAACAACGAGGAAAGGAACAAAACTTAGACCTTGGCATGAAAGATGAATTTTGGGCCAGTTTTGTAGACTGAACCATCATTTTGTGCATAGTTACAACAAAACGCCAGCTTCTTGCAGAGGTTTTAGGCACTTTTGCACAATTCTGGGTGTGAAAACAGCCTCAATATTCATTCACATGCATATTTTAGGGCTAAATTAGTTGTAAATAGTCATTACAATTACCCTAAGATGAATTTTGGGATACATGAAGGCTAATAAAAAGTAAAATTCTTCTTTTGGGCATAATTTCATGTAATATTAGTCATATGGATTGCTCTAGGTGTCTCTCTAATGCAATTTGTGTGAAAATGAATAGTTATGGGTGCCTTAAACCCATATTTCCTAGTTTTAAGTGGATCTGTGTGTGATACAATAGTAAAAGGGTTAGTTTCCTAGCACACTTGTTATAGCAGTAGCTCTAAAAGCGGGTTGATCCACTTCAGAAGTACATGTTATTGGGAATTAGGGAAGTTCATGGTAGGGAATGCCTCTTAATGAGTAGACATCCACACTCCAAGTGAAAACATGTTGCTCTACTTGGAGGAGGAATACAACAATTTCTAATATAAAACAAAGAATATGAAGTGACACAGAATAATTCTTTACCTTTTCCAAGTGTGGAAGCAAGGTTGCTTTCAGACTCATACGTAAAGTTATAAATTCTTGATATAGGTGCAGATGATGCAAGATTACTTCCTATACCTCTGTAGAAGACTCTTATACCTAGAAGCCAAGCAACCACAGTTGAAATTTAAAAAAAAAAAAGCACTAGAAAACACATCAGTCCTGGTAATCAGTCAAATAAAAAGTTTACAAGGAGTTGTTTTGACTTTAAAAGAAGCATACCTCTCTCTAACATAATGGACCCCA
Organism: Pseudotsuga menziesii; assembly: GCA_001517045.1. Lineage (NCBI taxonomy): Eukaryota > Viridiplantae > Streptophyta > Pinopsida > Pinales > Pinaceae > Pseudotsuga > Pseudotsuga menziesii. The sequence continues at coordinate 1,259,045 of LPNX011130493.1, forward strand.
AATTATGAAAGAGAAACCTATGACCAATATTACGATATTGAATCATTTTCTTCGCAATATCTATTGGATGCAAGTGAAACCAAAGGATTACAAACATTCCATCCAATGCACCTTCCAGAGTATTATTTCCCATTTTAGGAAATAGACTCATGGAGCTTATATGTTGCAAACAAGTGTCTATTCTCAAATACCCCTCACTGCTAAGAGGAATTGCTACCTACTTGCTTGTCTATTGTAAATGAGTGTCTATTCTCAAAGACTCCTTGCTGCTAAGAGGACTTGCTACCTGCTTTATTGATCTATCATCAAATTTACAATTTCCATACTCTTTTCCCAAAGTAGAAGAAATAGGTAGTACAAATTCCTCACTGCCAAGAGGACATGTCACCTACTTCATTGATCTATCATCCTATTTACATTTTCCAAATACTTTTCCCAAAGTAGAAGAAATAGGTAGTATAGGCTCCTACAATGAGCTGTTGGAATTTAATATGTATGTCATATATTGATGAAACCTGGACTGGGTTAATAGACCTGACTACCTAACAACACTAGTAGTTCCCCTTTTGTCTGAGTTTCTCTGTAGGTTATTCATTGAATCTGCAAAATTGTTGCATTCTTTATCTGAACCTATGTTGAGAAGTTTGTAAATTTTATCTGGTGTCAGCTCTTTTATTAAACCACCTTTCATAATTATATTTGATATGTTATTTACTACTCTCTGCTGACATTTTCTTATATGACTTCCAAAGCTTCTATATTCCCATGGAGTGTAGAGCTTACCACTGAAAACTCGCCTATGCTTCTAATTATTTGATATATATGATGAATCAACAACTTCCCAAACCACCAAATATTTTCTAATCACTCACATGGACTTTTCAAATTAGAGAGAAATCCTATATCAAGACCCCCAGGCCATTTTATTCTTTCCCCACAGCCATATTATTTTCCATCTTGGTGAAGAAACAAAGCTTAGTATCTGAAATAAAACTCCAAAATATACTGCCAACATTCTCTGTAGAACAAGGATAAAATAAGAGACTATGTGCAATGGATTTCTGAACTTGAAATTTAGAATAGTTATAGGTAAAACTACTCACTGATTTCAAATCCAAAATACAATATCCATTACTGACTAAGAACTTTGTTGTGTCATCTTTTTTCTAACACATATGGAAACAATTTATCTTCCCAAGAATCAATGTCAATGGTATTAAATAGAATTCCATTGAAGTCATAGTATATCTGTTTTCTTTAGAACCAATATTTGATCTTAATTTCTTGAGAAATGTTTTGTGATAGAATTAGATATTGAGAAAAAGAAACTTTTAGAATCCAACACAAAATTCCTTATGCTAAGAAGAATGTTGAACCGACCCATAAATGTGAGGCATTTGTCATGTAACGTATAAGTAACATTATGGATTGGAAAAATGTGTTTCTTTTTACAGTGTAGAAGCATCGATGTTGTCAAATCAAATGTGAACCAAGAGTATCTTACAAAAGGCTTTCCCCCTAATTCCATTATCTGAACTTTCCATTAAGGTTAATTATTGCAAGACCCATGAAGAGGATGGATAATAACAAATTGTTGCATTTATCAGACATGAAGATATTAACAAATTGATGCACATATCTCACATATCCTCCATCACTGTCAATGGTGTCTAGTCAAGTCAGTGAAATCAGGGAATTGTCAATTCCCCCTCCAAGGTTCAAGTCTCTCTAATGGCATGCTAGTGTTATCTATACACCTGTTCTTGCAATATCAATCAAGGCCAAGTGCAATTCCTTGACATATTTGGAAAAATACAAACCTCTTAGCCAAAGGAATCCAATTAGAATGTTGTCAATTGTACTCACACCTGGGTGAAGCTAAGCGTGCTAGGAATAACTTGAAAAGGGGATGCCAATAAAAAATAATGTATATAAATATATATAAGCCCAAGGGTTCCCACAAGGTTTTCCTTTGGTGTGTGTGTGTGTGTGTCCAACAAGAGCCGTAGGGATAATTCAAGTGGTTTGACTTTCCATGCCAAACTCAGAATAAGGTCATAAGATTGAATCCACGAGGCCCTTGGGGTCAGGCATACATGTCTATCGACAACATTTACCCCATGATCCATGCCTGGAATGTGAAGAACTTCCTAGAGGTTTTACCCAAGGAAATTTTTAATGGAAAACTATNGTTGTTGTCCCTACTTTGGATCTACCATGATTTGAGTAATGTTGGAGTTCTTAAAATCTTTGGAGTCACTAGGGGACTTGCAGAGAGCCATAGAAAAATGGGGGATGCAAGAATAGATTGCTTTTGCACTAAGAAATAGTAAATTGCATATTACAAATGCATAATGGGCCTATGCAACAACCAAAAAATTGATTTTTGAACCATTATGCAGGTTTGATCAATGCAATGGCCCCTTTTCATGGATTTAATTGGAAAAATTGGACAGAATACCAATGGAATGGACATACACCAACAAAAAAAGGTAGACAAAATAATAAAACTAAACTATAGAGAAGTAAAAATGATAATAGTAGTGTAAGAAAAGATAGTTTTACTGAGTTTTGATGCACTAAAATAAAAAAGGAGGGTGTTAACACACCTATAGATTTCTCAAACCTCTTGGAGTTGAGTTCAAGGAGAATTCTAGGCTGGAAAAATATCCCCAAGAAAGAAGAATCATAACACCCTAAAGACACCCTAATCTTAAGACTTTGATACCAAATTATTTGAGCACATGAAATAAAATGAGAAACATGGCTACTTGAAGCCTAAACTCAAAAATAAAAATCCTGACATCGTTCCCTCTCAAATAATTGATTAAAAAATGGCCCAATAGCATAAAACCTCCTACAATGTTGGAGCATCTACTTCACGGATTTCCATAGAGAATAACATTGAAATCCAAGGTGGGACAAATGTACATTAAAAAAATACTCTGATTGAATCCCTTGTTGCAATAATCATTCCAAATTCAGAAAAGAGTTTGATGATAGTGTTTTCTATGCCAATATTATTGTCTTTGCATGTATGTGATGGTATAGATGTTTCTCGTCTACTCAATGCAACATTAGTCCTGCCAAATTTTGAAATAGCCTCATATTGGAATGATACAGGGTAGTGGACAATGTTTGAATTTTTACAACCAAATAAATATTGGCACCCTTGTTTCTATGGTTACGTAAACATAGTGCTAGGAAACAAATATGGAAATTCTATGAAGCAAGGGAGACTGAAATTAACAACATCTGTTATTAAAGGATTACCATATAACCACATAAAAGGGAGGAATTCAACTACTTTGAACCATTAAATCCAATTAAGATATAAACATCATTAGACTTAGAACTCGAGAATTTTGGGTATCTCATTACATAGATCCTTGAAAATAGGGCAGGCCTTTCAAATACGTTGTGATGTATCTGTACCAGGTTTTGAAGATCAATTGGTCAAATATGTTAATTGAATACATTCAAATTTCATCATTAGGTTATCCCTTTTAAGTTTTTATCCCCAATTGGCCACTAGAGGATGCTCAATCATGGCCTGCTATGTTCAATGATTTGTTTCTTAGGGTCACTTGGTAGCTGGAACTGCGAGTTTGATACATCAGCTACAAACTTGTAAGAGCCTAGACGTTTGTCCTTGAAAAATATAAATTGGTTGTTAGCATAATTATTTTTCTGCATGCTTTAGATAACTCTTAGTTTGGGGAAATGCAACTCAAATTTAAGGAACATGCCAATCTAGAAGGATAACTATCACTCAAACCAAAGATACAAAAGCAAAATTTCAAAGATACAATTGAATTGAAAGGCCAAAGACTAGTGATCCCAATGCTGAGAAAGAGAGAGAGAAGATGTCAAGTCCTGTTGGTTCCAATGGCCAAGGAAAAGGGATAGGGGGAGAACTGAGGTACATTTTCATATATGTTTATGAAAAAATTGAGGATACGAATTATCATATCTTAGTTTTTTCCACTACTATTTTAGCAGAGTAGGGAACCCAACTAAATATGTCATTAAATTTTCAACACCCCCTTAATGACCACTTTATTGTATTTTACAACAAGCATCTCCCAAAATTTCTAAAGTTTATCCTTTCTCAAACAGACCATAGATACATACTGAATATTAATCTTTGGCTTGGATGACCACATACATTCATGTTTTTCCTTGGCTAATCCATGACCAAATGGATAAGATACCACTCACCGTATCATTTAGGATGTCCATGCCTTCATGAACCATAGCATAATTACACATATAAATAATTCCTGTAAACCACTTCACTCCATCGGTTCACGATTAAAAACATCAAACATGCATATTCCCCGACATGATTATGTCCATGCCTCATGACCATATTAAACTAGTCTCTTCTCTACATCATTAAATCGTGCGTATAAGGTAATTTTTGGGCTGTGTAGGACCACTTTGGATGGCCTTAAGTTTATCCATATTTGTTTCAAAACAAGTTTTTAGCAGAGCTAATGGCTTGACTAGTAGAGCTATTGGCATCATGTGGGGTGTCTCGTATCCTTTGGAATAATCCAAAGAAATCCATCCATCTCCTCTAGGTTTCCCAATCCTAAACTAAAAAGAGAAGATACAACTCCCATTCTGGTTGCATGAATCCTGTAATGGCATATTGCATAATTACGTATATAAACATTTGTAATCCCCAACCCAACATACCTTTTGGATAATCCCCATCCCAATAAAAACACGCATATCCTTTAGGGTTTATTTCCTATCCTGTCCTAGTTGCATGAATCCAATAATTGCATAATTACATATATAAATAATTCATTGTCACCACCCCAACAAAAATACCATGAATTGTCCCCCCAATAATCCACTCGCCATATCCTTTAGGGTTCATGTCTGGGGTTCCCAATACCAAACTAAAAGGATAAGATACAACTAAATGGGAACCCCCAAAGAGATGTGTATTCTTCAGTGGATCTTAACCACATAAACAACCCAAACCATTGGCCTTATTCTCAGGCTAAAACCTGCCCAAATAGATGGTATTATTCTCCATCTAACCAGCCCGCCCAAATAGATGGGGTTTTTTCCCAAGTACTGCATACACCAAAAATCCACCCAAATAGATCGGATTATTCTCCATCTAAACCCACCCAAATAGATGGGTATATTCTCAAACACTTCATATACTAAAAATCACCCCAAATATATGGGTTTATTTCCATATACCCACATCCCAACACAGAGAATCATCTTCCTTAGTTCAGTTGCCTCCCTGTACAAAGAGTCATCTTCCTTAGGTCAACTGCCTGTCTTAGGATTAACTCTAATCGAAATGACTACTCATACTCTTACCCATGCTCGTTTTTTTAAAGGGAATGGTAATTTACTGACAAAGAGTGAATCTCCTCGAGTGAGAGCCCTAAATGTGTAAGCATGGAGAGAGATTACATGTAGACTGTCAGTTCATATCTATCTAATACCCCCTAAGTTAAATATTATATTCATAGATCTGGTTGGGATCGAAATCTAAGGTTGGATCCTAAAGGTCCTAGTCAGTATCAAAATCTCTGGTTGGATCCTAAAGTTCCTAGTCAGTATCAAAAGTTTTGGAAGGGAGATAGTGAGAGATTCCAAAGAGAGAGGAAGGTATGCAATATGGGAGAAGGATAAGAAATAAAGTTAGAAAGAGGGAACAAAGGCAGGATAAGAAATAAAGGTATAAAGAGGGAACAAAGGCAGGATAAGGAAATAAAGGTAGAAGGAGGAATAAAAGAAAGCGTAAGAATCTATATAGACTTCCCTCGTTATATATTTTCTCTATATATAAACACTCCATTGACTATATAATAGTCCAATATACCTAAGAAACTTAGCCATTTACCTAATAAACGTCCAATCTACCTAGAGAACCTTAGCCATTTACTTAATAATAGTCCAATCTCTTTAGATAAAGTGCTAGGAGAGAATATCGGCAACCTCACTTTACTTCCCCTCATGAATTAGGATTTTTATCTCTCAGAAACCTACCCTTTTTAGGAATCTTCAAACCATCAAATATATAGCATTCATTTCTCGGCAACCTGCCCATCTAAAGTGGGATTGTTTCTAGAGATTTTCTAATGTTGTAATATAGTAGTTTATCTATATAATAACTAGCAAAAAATAAGTGTATATAAATAAATAGGTATTATCTGAGCGAAGGTAGGTTTATTTCTCCCTCCTATAATCTTTCTCTCTTTCCTTAAGGAGGCTATCCAGATGCCTTTTGAACGGTAAAGAAAACTCAGAATTCCTAAGAACCCCAAGCTTTTCTATGGTAAGTAATCTGGATATGCAAATGGATTCTATCTACAGAAAATAAGATAGGGTTTGGGAAGGGTATGCGCTAAATTTCTTAGATAAACCTATTATGTGATATCCTTAGCACCCCATACATCTATACTAAACAACCCGAATATCCATTGTTTGTTCAAAAGGTTGGTCCAGAATTCAAAACCTTTCTAGACTAAATTAACATCTGTTTTTTTATAAACCTACTTACAATTAACCTACTTACATACCGAAGACATTGTTGCACTTGAGTTTTTTCAGCAGGAAACCATATTGAAGGTGCAGTAAATCTGTTACCAGCCCGTGAAGAGAAATTGAAGACAACCCTTGAAGAGAAATTGCATACAACACCGTGAACACTGTCAACAGAAATCACATACACCCATAATGAAGCCGTGAAGTCCTGTCAGATAAATCGCATGCAACACCCAATACACAAATCGTGTGGAGAAATAAAAATTACAAATGGTAAGTGCAGAAGCTTCCAAATGTTGACATAAAAATCTAACCTCGTCTATTTATAACATTGTCATTTTTCATGTCAATGCATAGTGCAAAAAGACCCGCGAGCTGCTCCTTGTAAGTTTCGTGCATGGTGAAGGTTTGGGTATGAGTGTTGGTAAGTTGACCATGATATACGCCTTAAAAAGGGGACAATAAATCCACTAACTTTTTTTATCCTATGTTACTTTATAAATTCCATGTAAGACTTGGGTAATAATAAAACTTTGGGTAAAGGTAAGTCTTTGGTAGTTGATGTAATGGAAAATATGTATAAAAAAAACTTCACTTTAAGATCCTCCAAACACCACATCAATATGTATAAAAAACCAAGTGTTGGACTGAGAAAGGGGCATCAGAAATAACTTCGTGCGTGCAGCCAAGGAAAATGCATTGCATGCACGATAGAAGCAAAGGAAGAGCATGAAGGATGAAAAGGGCCCACAAAGGCATAACAGAGAAGTGCGCGGCAAAGGAAAGGCAAGCGTGAAAGGGGAAAACAACCAAAAAGTGATAGATGCAGAATCCAAGTCCTTGTCATATAAGGCGGCGTAATCCTGTAGCTATGCACGTATGAGAAGATATTTGTAAGTCAGGCCGATAGTGCCTCGTGTCAATTCATGATCACCACAGCTGTAACCAGAGGGGCGGCTGATGGTGACAGCTAACGGACTACCGAGATGTAGTTGGCCTTGCGTGGCCATGTAAATTAGTATAAATAGGAAGGATGCAATGGTTAGAAGGTTGGTCTGTAAGGTTTTCATTGATCCTTGTTCAGTTTTCATTATTAGTTTTTTATTCAGCAGTACTCCATGGAAGGGGATGTCGATTATGTTGTAATGTCATAGCGATCAGAAGAGGAGTAGACTTAGGAAGAGTATGCTAGCATTAGAGGGGTTGTTGAGCCGTA